>CM032912.1:6991825-7591825 GCA_019202805.1 Arabidopsis suecica | reverse complement strand
TATAGGAACTTACAATGTGTAGAGACTTGTCAAGCTGGTTAAATTTGGAAGACTACCTGTAAATCTGTTATTGGCCAAGTACCTGAAATGGAATCAAATTAAAAAAAAAAAAAAACACTTTTATCTCATTTTATTTATTTTCCACTAACACAGAACAAAACTTCACTTGGTCACTTAGAGCATCTCCAATGGTGAGAGCCTTCCATGGGCTCTCACCATTTTTTTAAGAATAAAATTTTCAAATTTTTTAGATGAGAGCTTTTGTTAAATTTTTTTAATTTTGCAAAGTACAATGGTAGGCTCTCTTTGTGGGTTCTCAGGAAAAAATTAAATTATTTTTTTAATTATTTTATTTCATAAAACTGATAAATATTACAATTCATAACATATTAAACATACAATAATTTCATACATTTGAAAATAAATTTGCAAAAAAAAAAACGATTAGTTATTCTGTTGATTGTTGCGAAATTTTCTCCATATATGCTCAACCAAATCACTTTTCAATTGTTGATACATATTTTGATCTCGAAGTTGATTTCGCATGCCCATCATATTCTCGAAATTTGGAGGCATACCTGTAGAATATTATTCTCAATGTCTCTCTACATTTTTAATTAGTATAAAACTGGATACAAACTCGCATGCCAGATAAAACCGAAACCAAAAGAAAAAACATCACATGTCATTGTTTCTAAGATAATTACATATGCAAGTTGGTATTGTATGGAGTATTTGGTACGGTTGTTTATTTGTTCCTTTTATCTACTTGTAGATGATCAGGACCATCTCTTCTTCTCTCCCACTAAAACTTCCATCGTTTTAATATGATTTTATCTTTTTGGAATATGGTGTAATTTTTACAAGTTTATTTCGAGATCGGCTAACGAAATGAGTTTTGACTATGAAAGGATTGTCACAAAAGACATTTACTTGCATAAACAATATTATCCTCTTTAAACTTAACTAAACCTACATCACATCTTACAGTTACTCGAGATTGGGAGAAAGCAAAACATTAAATTTGTTTTTAAAAAAATAATATTGAATTCTGAAACTTCAGAACTCTGCATCACACTAATTTGTTCCATACTTCATACAACACAAGCAATGTCTCAAATTTCCCGAAATCAAACCAAACTAAAACCAGCCTTGATTCACTCCAATAGGCAAAAGCCATGAGATGAGAAAACAACAATGTAGGACAACCAAAACAAGAGCGCAGAAGCTAAAAGGCTAAAGATGAATGGAACTTCAATTGGTAGATTTTAGAGCCTCAGTACACTTCAATGTTATCACCAACCCAATCAAACACTTTGAGCTCTCGATTTTCTTCAAAGAGATTTCCATCTTCAGCTTTAGTCTTGCTTGTCTTTGCGAATCAATTTCAAGATCATCAGATTTCCATGGTTGCTCTTCTTCTTCTGCTTGAACCTTAGGTTTCAGTTTTCTTCTTCTTCCTTGTTTTCCTTTACTAGGTAAAACCACTGTCCACTCACCATCACTGCTTGAGTTTTTAACCATTGCTTCCATTGAAGCTTCGATAAGAAACTGATTCTTCTGATCTAATTACTCATTTACACCACTCCACAGTACCTCGAAATTAGGGTTCCTACTCAATGCAATGATTCCATTGTTCCGATTACCTAAATTTCGATTCCTAAACCTAATTATCAATCTCTTTGCTTGATTCTGATCTATCTACTTTGAGAACGAGAAAAACCTTTGAAAAGTACCGAAACAAACTTACGATTAGAGACGAAACCACAGGAAGAAGATCGAATAAGCTTGCTTGCAATACAGAGGAAGGAGATAACGATTGGAATCTGCGGAGACCGAGTGGACTCAGTGAGACATTTGTGATTGAGTTTGGTGCTGCCGAGGCCTAACCACTCAATTCTTCCCTCAATCGTCGCCGTCTGCCTCAATCGCCGGAGAAAAACTTCACCAAATCGCCATCCCCATCGCCGGCAAAGAAAGAAAGAGAGAATAGCTTTTGTTTTTTTTTTCACGCGTTAGTTTGTGTTTTTTTTTTGCGTTTTTTTTTCTTCTTTTGTCTAAAATTCGACCAATGAGAAGCTGCCACGTCGTCGGTTCTCTTAACTCTCAAAGCCTCTCACAAGAGAGCTGTCTCTCTTCTTATATCTTGATTTTGATTTATTTTTGAAATTGTTTTTGAAGAGAACTGATTGAGAGAACCCCAAAAATTAGCCATTGGGGGTGCTCTTACAGTTCTTGAAGAATTGTGAGATTATTAAGACTTGAAGGAATATCTCCTGTTAGTTTATTCCTATCAAGGCGTCTATAAAACAGAAAAACATTTTAGATTAAAGAAGTGAGGATAAATAAACAATTTGTAAAATCTTTTACTACTTACAATACTGTCAGCGTTTTAACGAGGCTGAGACTGTCCGGTATCTTTCCCGTGGACTAATTTCCATCCAATAGCCTATCGATAAAACAACAAAAATTGCGATCACTTATTTAGTTACTACTCTTAGCTTTCATATGACCTATGAAACTTACACATGTAGCAAAGTCATGTTTGAGCTGAAAAGTTTTTCAGGGATATCACCGGAAAGCTTGTTATTTCCAAAATGACTTGCAAGAGAAAGTAAAAGAGAGTCAGATTAGTTAGTATATTAAAAAATATCTTATAAGAAAGAAACAGAAATATTTGGGAATATATACAAATGCTTAGTTTCAAGAAGCATGTCAAGTCCAGGTGAAGAAGTCTCATTAGAAACTGGAAGTGTTCCTTCGATCTGATTATCGGCTATATCGAACCAAAACAGTTTCGATAGTCGCCCAATGGAAGTCGGAATTGTTCCAATAAATTTATTTGAATTTAGGGAGCTGTATGGATAAAACATAAATTATTACTAATGGGTCTTGAGACTGTTTGTAATAACATAAAGCAATAAAATCTTACAGGGTTGTAAGTTGTTCCAACGATCCTATGGACTCAGGGATTTGACCACTGAAACCACATCCCATAAGGTTCCTGGAGAAGAAAAAATGTCAGTCAAAAAGGAAATATATAAAACAAGGCGATTGCAAATGTGTCATGATCTTGTTTGCTATGCTTACAAGGTAGTCAACTTCTTGAGGTTACCGATATTTGGTGGAAGCGGTCCAGTTCAATTTGGATTGGACGTTAAATCCCTACACATATTGGATCATAAGATGAGAAAAAGATCTACATCTATGTAGAGAGAGGTTAGAAAGACATACAAGATCAGCAATTCTGACAACGCCGTAATATCGGCAGAAAGCTTTCCTTCCAAGTAAGCGTTGCCTAATGATCTGCAACAAACAACAACATAACGTTTTTTAATAATGTCTTCAGAGGAAGAAGCAACAAACAAAGAGAAACAAACAAGTTGTTACATTGAAACAATGCGGTCATTGCTACATGTAATTCCAACCCAATTGGTTCCACAAGGATCAGAGCCTTCCCAATTCTTAGGAAACTTTGTCCATTCACTCTTCAAAGCTTGTAAAGCCGTAGCTGCACCAATTTTGAAACTCATTGAGAGATTCCTTTATGTGGATAAATTTGATCATCATCTAACTATACTTACCGTCAAAACCATTTGTGAGCGCAGATACATAACAAATATGGATGAAAAGCAAAATAAGGAGCATGTAGACTCTATTTTTTGAACTCATCATCAGAACCACAAAGAATATTTTTCTCTTTCTCTATTTCTGATTGTATCACAAAATCATGCAAGAAGAAAGCATGTGGCTTGCACAATTTATTCTATAGAATAAAATTTAAAGGCCTCCTTGCTAACACAACATGTAGACTACTGCTAACAAAAAGGAGAAGACTTTGAGCAATTGAAGTGACAAACATTATATAAAGTGAGAAATAGACAGTGGACCATATAATAACTTGAAACAGCTGATAAAGAAAATAACAAAGGTTTCAAAAGGGTTATTATATGGAATGTCGATGGTGGTAATGGGATAGAACAAATTTTAAACACACGACTTAATCGATACAGATTGTGACTACTCTATTATATTGGGCTAAACTTTTAATTGATAACACGACTTAATCGATCTAATCCGATACAAACAAAAGTTAAACAATCTATCGGAGTTAGCATATCTTAATGTGACGAGTGACCACTAAAAGGAATTGGTTCTTTCTATATCAAAAAAAAAAAAAAGAACAAAACAAATATGAATGTTCCCCAAACGGGAAAAAAAATATCTAAATATGAATTGATTTGAAAAATATGCAACTGAGTGCTTAGAGCCTTAGACAACCTCAAAGAGAGTATATTCAAGACTCTGTGATTAGATTTATTTAGTAGCATGACAACTTAGGGTTGATGTTAGGTTGCAATCCAAAAAGCTTGCTTCTCTTTTGTTTATAGATTCCGATCTTGCTTACACTTTATAAACATACTAGATAACAACCCGCACGATGTGCGGGATGAAGTGATTCAAGTAAAATTATTATGATTAAAATTATTATCCGGGATCCAAGATCCGTTTGTGTAAAACGAAACATGTTACAAATTTTTTTTTGTTTTATTCAAATTTGGGACTATTTCATATAAGAATATGTTTTACCCGTGGAATATTTGAACTTTGAATAAAGCTTCAACGTGATAAAATAGTATTGACGAAATGTTACCATTTATAGCAATATGTCTTTCCGTATGTTTTAAAGATTTCGAGATTTTGTAGTATAAAAAGAAATTTTTTTTTTTTTAATAAGTATAAGAAATCCAAAATTTAGCAAATATGAGATTTGATAGTTTCCAAGCTAAGATTTTGTAGCTAGTGTTCCAAATCTAAGATTATTAGATTATGAATGGATTATTTACGAAATGGTTATAATGTTTTTCTTCGAAAAGTTAGAACTCCTCCAAAAAATAGGATTTTAAGTATTCGTAACATATATAGAAAGGAGATTATCTTATTTATTTAAGTAAAAAATATATGAAAGATGTAAAGATTTTGTAGTTTTGAATTCGAGATTCTTGAACCAAATGTATATATTTTATCATTTAAATATAAACATAAATATAAATATAAATAAAAAGATTGTTTACCCATCCGCTAAAGAAAATTTATATAAATATATATAAAAAAATATAAATATAAAAATATAGTAATATAAGATAAACAAAAAGTGTATGTTTTTAATTATTAATGGGATATATGGATGTATGAGACTAATGACAAATTCTGTAAATAGTCTAATAAATCTTGGGTAATTATCTAAATAGAAGCCAAATCATTGTGAGAGCGACACATCAGCGTGGCAATCTTGTTAATAACACATGATGGTAAGGTTTTTTTTTTTAAATGTTTCTCTATTAATATATAGGGGATATCAAAAATCAAATCATGCTAGTACACACATTCACAAGGCATTTCAAGTTGTAAAGTCACTTACAAAATAACCAAAAAAAAACAGAGAAAGAAGAAATATATCAATCATTGCATTAGGGTTTTGCAGCTGGGAAAATACCAGTGTACTCAAACGAATCCCTACCATAAGGATCACCAGATGCTTCCTCATATGTTGCTGAATCGGCGTTAGGGTTTAATCCCACAAGACGCAATACGCTCTCAATTTCTTGCACCACCTCACTCATTGTTGGCCTATCAACTCCCTCTGGCTCCACGCATCTCAGAGCCACATCTACATACTTCTCGAACCCTTTCAGATTCCCGCTGTTTGCGATAATCGTCGTGTCCAGAAGTTCTTGCAGGTCATATAAGTTCCTTGATTTATCCATCTT
This sequence comes from Arabidopsis suecica, assembly GCA_019202805.1. Taxonomy (NCBI): domain Eukaryota; kingdom Viridiplantae; phylum Streptophyta; class Magnoliopsida; order Brassicales; family Brassicaceae; genus Arabidopsis; species Arabidopsis suecica. The sequence goes on along the minus strand of CM032912.1, from coordinate 7,586,054 downwards.
CTTCTTTACCTCTTTCACAACATAGCTGCCTCTATCTATCGGACTTTTACCGGTTAATAGCTCAAGCATCACCACACCAAACCCATACACATCGCTCTTCTCCGTCAATTGATTCGTCATGTAGTACTCAGGATCAAGATAACCCTAATTCCAGAGATATTGTGAGTTTTTGTAATTAATAGATTTCATATATTTGATGATAGATTCTTTTTTACTCACCATTGTTCCTTTCACTTGTGTTGTGACATGAGCTTTTTCAGGGTCCCCAACAAGTTTGGAGAGGCCGAAATCGGCAACCTTTGCAGTTAGATCTTCGTCAAGTAATATGTTATTTGATTTGACGTCTCTGTGTATAATTGGAGGATCAGCAAGCTCATGAAGATAAGCTAGACCCTTCCCTGAGCCAAGTGCTATTTTGAGCCTTCTTGTCCAATCCAGTTTAATCCCATTCTTCCCTACATTTGTTTTCAGGTTCAGCACCAAAGAACTAATTACAAAGCAAGATAAAGATTAGATATTTACCTGATAGACCGTCTCTAAGCGACCCATTCGGTATGTACTCGTATACGAGCATTTGTTCTTTCTGATCAAAACAGAATCCCAAGAGCTTGACAACATTTTTGTGATGGACCCTTGAAAGAAGCTCAATCTCGGTTTTAAACTCGAAAGCTCCTTGCATGGATCCTTGTTGAGCTCTTTTGATTGCTATGACTTGCCCAGAGGGAAGGGTCCCTTTGTACACCTATTTCACCATCAAATTGGTATTATATATTTTAGCTACTGCCTTTTGGTTATCAGTTAAGGACATTGCAATTACACAAACCTGGCCATAACCTCCACCCCCAATATCATTTGCATCTGAAAAGTTGTTTGTACATTTGCTCAGCTCTTCGAAAGTAAACGCTTTTGTTCCCATTAGCTGTGGAGCATCGATTTCATTCTTATTCGTATCCCACTTGGCTACAACAGACAAACGAGAAACTGTCAGGATTTTCTTTAGACAAGAGAATAAAAGTATTTCGTTGTAGAGTTAAAACATTTTTTCTTACCAAAAGGATTCATTTGATCATTTGCTCTCTGAGCTCTCCTCTTCTGCCTAAGAGCGTAAATCCCAGCCATAGCCAACAACAACAGAAGAACTACAACACCAACTACTGTTCCAATTATAACGCTCATGCTTACTGACTTGGAAGATTCTACATCTGTGAAATAAACCAGGCAGGGAAAATGAGTCATATTAAAACCAATTTAGATTTGGTTTGAGTGTGTTACCAGTTTCATCATACCAGAGAATGTTTTGTACTGATCGGCGACAAAAATATAAGGACCAAATCTTGGAGGAGGCTTATAAGCCTGAATGGTAAATACAGAATTAATAGAGTCCATTCCCGTCTGATTAAAACGGTCGTCTCCCAATGGAAAGATCGTTAGATCTATTAAAAGATGATAATCAGTTGGATTCTCGCTTATGTTGCTCATGGCCACAGAGTCCACAGGATACTTGCCATTCTTAAAGAAAGCCGTTAAACTCTCCCCGAACGTTATAAACTTACTGTTGTTGGAAAACCCGGAGAAGGAAGGAGACCTTAAGGTGAATACTCCTGTAAGTGGATACACACAGTGGCAGCCTTGATTCGGTTCCCTACCTTTACTACAATGATGACCACAGTCTTTTGGGAGGGTAGAAAATGTGGAACTTGCTTGGACTGCACTGCAGTATTCACTATGCTGGTTCGCCGGGTCTTGGCACACTTGATTATCTGCCAACCTGTATATATATTAACACACATACATAAGTAATTCATCGAAGATGTTACATATTGGTTTGTGACCAAGATGAATGCATACATTACTTCGACGTGGTTATTAGCTGCTGATTTATAACCAGTTATGAAGTTATCTCGTAGATCCACAAAATCCAATTGTGTGCTATAGTTGGTACCAAGGTCCAATGTTGTGTTTATAAGATTGTGCTTTAGGGAACTGCAAGTCAAGAAAAACCATCCCAATCAGTATAGGTTTCACAACTATGTGTTGACCTTTCATATCTTATAGGACTCACACAGTCTGCAATTGAAGAGGGCTAAAGAGGGACGTTGGTACTGGACCATCAAGCTGAATATCTTCCATCCTTCTGCCAAGTAGAAGACCATAATTTGTTCTTATTTAAGTCTACACACGAATCTATATATCTAAAGAGAGATTGTGCTCATACAATGTTGACAAAGAGTTTAAGAAAGGGATCCATGATGGAACCGGTGATAATGCCAACGGGTTATTGCTCACATCCCTGTTACAGAATAATCATATCATGGCATTAGCTTGATTAATAATGAACGGTAAATTGAGCAACAAAAAGAGGAAGAAAAATATAGAAACTTACAATGTGTAGAGACTGGTCAAGCTGGTTAAATTTGGAAGACTACCTGTAAATTTGTTGTCGGCCAAATGCCTGAAATGGATTCAATTACAAACTCTTTTACATCTTTTCATTTACAAATATACAAAAAACAGAACAAATCTTTAGTTGATCACTTACAGTTCTTGAAGATTTGTGAGATTATTAAGACTTGAAGGAATGTCTCCAGTTAGTCTATTCCTATCAAGGCGTCTGTAACGAATCAAATTAGTCTATGAGATTAAAGTAGTTTTAATAAACAAAAAATATTTGAATAAATATAATTCTACTACTTACAACACTGTCAAATTTTTAACTAGACCGAGGCTCTCTGGGATCCTACCCGTGAATTGGTTTCCATCAAATAGCCTATTGATAAAACAACAATAAAAATGTTGTTAGTTGCTAGTACTATCAACTAGTGAAAACTCTCAGCTTTTGCATGTACTATGAAACTTACACATGTAGCAAAGTCATGTCTGAGCTAAAGAGCTTTTCTGGGATTTCGCCTGAAAGCTTGTTATTACTAAAATGACTGCAAGAGAAAGTGAAAGAGAGTCAGATTAGTTAGTATATTAAAAAAAAGAGTAATTAAATATAAAGAAATGGAAAGATTTGGGATTTATATATATACAAATGCCCAGTTTGAAGAAGCATGTCAAGTCCAGATAAAGAAGCCCCATCAGAAACTGGAAGCTTTCCTTCGATCTGATTGTCAGCTATATCGAACCAATATAGTTTCGATAACCGTCCCATGGAAGGCGGAATTGTTCCAGTAAATTTATTTAAATTCAGGGAGCTGTATAGAAGAAACGCAAGTTAATACTAATGTGTTTAAAGACTACACTCAAATAGAGACTGTTTATAAATAATAGAACGCAACAAATCTTACAGTCTTGTAAGTTGTTCAAGATTCCCTATGGAATCAGGGATTTCACCATTGAAATCACATCCCATAAGGCTCCTAGAGAAAGAAAAAAGAAAAAAAAAAAGGCGATATATGAGAGAATGTGATTAATGCAATTAGGTTAAGATCTTGTTTGCTTTGCTTACAAGACAATCAACTTCTTGAGGTTACCGATATTTGCTGGAAGCGGTCCAGACAATTCAGGATTGCCTGTCAAATCCCTGCAAACATTGAGTCATTAGAATAGAACAAAAATCCATTTGTATGCAAAGGGGAGAAGAAGTAGAAGAAAGACCTACAAGGTTTGCAACTCAGACAACGTCGAAATTTCGGTAGGAAGCTTTCCTTTCAAGTTACGGTTGGTTAATGATCTGAAACAAGCAAACAACACAGATTTAAATTCTGTATATATAGAGGATTATATTAGAGAAAGAAGTAGCAAAAGAACAAATAAACAAGGTGTTACATTGAAACAACACGGTTATTGTTACATGTAATTCCAACCCAACCACTTCCACAAGGATCAGAGCTTTTCCAGCTCTTGGATAACGTTTTCCATTCACTCTTCAGGGCTTGTAAAGCAGTAGCTGCAACAATATTGAAAGAAGAAAAAAATCAAAAATTTGGAAATTTTTATATTTAAAAAACTCTAATCATCATCTACTTATTATACTTACAATCTGAATCATCTGTGATCGCATAAACAGAACAGATTTGGAACAAAAGCAAAATCAAGAGCTTAAATAATCCAATTCTTGAACTCATCTTCAGACCCACAATGATTGTGTCACAAATCGTTCAAGAAGAAAGCATGTGGTCTGCACAAGTTATAACGAACTCTAGAATAAAAATACAGCCTCCATGTTCTTGCTAACAAAGCATGTAGACAACAAGGAGAAGACTTTGAACAAGTTAAGTAAAAGTTTAAACAAATGGACAGTGGACCATATAAACAAATACTTCAACTTGAAATATATAATACTGCTATTAACGGAAGGGTTCAAACTATTTGTTAGATGGAAACTTAGAAATGTTAACAAGGTAATGAATTATGAATTAAGACTTGGCACACAAAAACATTTAGGATCAAAATTAGCCTTCCTTGAGAAAAAAAAAAAAACAAATTATCTTCCTTATTATTATGTTCTTAATCCAAAGATATCGTTATGGTATAAGTATATATAAGAAAATGAAATTAAATAGTTAATGATGTTTTTCGAAAATATTAAGCACAAAAGAAAAAAAAAATTAATTGTGTTAAAATGCATCATTGAATATTAATAACACCCCTAAGATATAATTTGGTTTCCAAGAACGTTTCACCTCCCAAAAAAGAAGAAGAGAAATTTGTGATATTTAGTGGTGGGCAGCGACTATGATATATGGTTTTTTTCTAACAACAACATGGAATAAAGTCATGTCATGGTCATAGAAAAATTCAGCAAAAGCATTTACCAACTTGAGAAAATAATACTAATTGCAACACGATGGTGCTAATGGTTTGTTGATATCTTGACCAGTACTCCCTCCTAAATAAATTATAGATATTATTTTTTTCATTTTAACCCAAATTGATTGGTTTTGTGAAATGCTCAAGGTGACTTTGTACCGTCTTATTACAAAGTATTAGAACTAAATTGTGTGTGCTGTGTTAGTTAAATGATTTAAATCTTTAAGACCACACAAACTTCTCAATTACAAGAATTAATATATTCATTACATGTATTCCTCTGCTTTATAGTCAACGACCACATAACAACATATCAAATCATGCTAATCCACATTCACAAGGCATTTCAAGTATGAAGTGACTTAGGAAATAACAAAAACAAAAAAGGAAGACATAATGAATCATTGGGGCTCAAGTTTTGAAGCTGGGAAATTTCCACTGTACTGAAACGATTCACTACCATAAGGATCACCAGATCCTTTGATTGCGTCCTCGTACGTTCTTGAACTCGTTGCTGAATCCGAGTTAGGATTTAAACCCGCAAGCTGCATTATGTTCTCAATCTCTTTCACAACCTCACCCATTGATGGCCTATTAACTCCTTCCTCCTCCACACATCTCAAAGCCAAGTCTACATACTTCTCAAACCCTTTCAGATTCCCACTGCTTGCAATGATCGTTGTGTCCAACAATTCTTGTAGGTCATACAAATTCCTCGATGTATTCATCTTTGTTTTCACCTCTCTCACCACATATTTGCCTCTCTCTATAGGACTTCTACCGGTTAATAGCTCAAGCATCACCACACCAAACCCATACACATCGCTCTTCTCCGTTAATTGATTCGTCATGTAATACTCAGGATCCAAGTAGCCCTGATTCCATAAAATTGTTAATTTAAAATGTATCTCAGAAAGAGATAAAGGGGCATCATAGTTATCTACTCACCATGGTTCCTTTGACTTGTGTTGTCACATGAGTTTTCTCAGGGTCTCCCACAAGTTTGGAGAGGCCAAAATCAGCAACTTTTGCAGTTAAATTTTCATCAAGTAATATGTTATTTGATTTGATGTCTCTATGTATAATTGGAGGATCAGCAAGTTCATGAAGATAAGCCAAACCCTTTCCTGATCCAAGTGCTATTTTAAGCCTTCTGGTCCAATCCAGTCGAATCCCACTCTTCCCTGCATTACTAACAAATTCAGCATCCAATAACTATCAAAAATCCTCAGATGAAGATAGTAGTTTGATCTTACCTGACAAACTATCTTTAAGAGACCCATTTGAAATGTACTCGTATACGAGCATTTGTTCATTTCGATCAAAGCAAAAGCCTAAGAGTCTGACAACATTCTTATGATGTACCCTTGAAAGAAGCTCAATCTCAGTTTTGAACTCCAACCCTCCTTGCAAAGATCCTTGTTGAGCCCTTTTGATTGCTATGAGTTGCCCACTAGGAAGAATCCCTCTGTACACCTGTTTCACCATTAAATTTAGGATCATAATTTCAACTAAGGCCATTGCTACATTTAATTGAGGACATTTGTTAAGACACAAACCTTTCCATAACCTCCACCCCCAACATCATTTGCCTCTGAAAAGTTGTCTGTACATTTCTTTAGCTCATCAAAAGTAAACGCTTTTGCTCCCATTAGCTGTGGAGCATCGATACTACTTTTACTCGTATCCCACTTGGCTACAACATGCAAAAGAAAATTTGTCATGCTATTTCAGTCAAGGGAGAAATATTTTGTAGTAGTAAAGTTTTTCTTCTTACCAAAAGGATTATTTTGACCAGTTGCTCTCTCTGCTCTCTTCTTCTGCCTAAGAGCGTAAATCCCAGCCATTGTTAACAACAGTAGAAGAACAACAGCACCAACTACTGCTCCGATGAGAATGTTTTTGTTTGATGACTTTGATGAACCTTCTACATCTGTGGCAAAAAAAGGCAGAGAAAATGAGTTATCTATAACCAACTTTAGGTCCAGTTCGATTGTGTGTGTGACAAGTTTCATCATACCAGAGAACTGTTTATACAAATCGGCTTTGAAAATGTAAGGGCCAAATATCGGAGGAGGCTTATAAGTCTGGTTGCTAAATGCAAAACCAACAAGTGACATTCCTGTCTGATTAAAACTCTCTCTGCCCAATGGAAAGACCAATAGATCTATTAGAAGTTGATGATCAGTTGGATTCTCTCTTATGTTTCGGACACCCACGGAGTCTACAGGATAATTGAACTTCTTAAAGAAATCCGCGATTGCCTTCTGTAGAATTGAGAAGTTAGTGGAGTTGAACAACCCTGAGAAGGAAGGTGACCGGAAGTAAAGTGTTCCCATGAATGGATACGCACAGCGACACGTGGGACTCGCTTCCATGCCCCGATCGCATGGAGAACAGTTTGTTGGGAGTGTAGAAAATGAGGTATTGTGTTGGATTGCTGAGCAGTAACTCGGCCCGTTTCCTGCCTCTAGGCACACTGGATTATTTGCCAATCTGTAGATATATCAACAAACATAAGCAATTGATTGAGAAAAATAAGTCATTTTAATATGTGACAAGGATACATACATTACTTGGAGGACTTTATTAGCTGCTGGTTTATAATCAGTTATTTCATTGTATTGTAAATCCACAAACTCCAACTGGCTGCTAAAGTCTGTACCAAAGTCTAAGGTTTCCACTATACTATTGCGCTTTAGGATACTGCAAGTCAAAAAAGCACTAAATCAGTACAGAGTTCACAACTCTTGAGTTAATTTCCAGCTTCATGTATTGTTTTTAACTCACACAGTCTGCAACTGAGGAGGGCTGAAAAATGATATTGGTATTGAACCATTAAGTTGGATTCCTTCCATCCTTCTGCGAAAAAGAAAACCATTTGTTCTTAGCAAGCATACACATAGAGATAAATGGAGAACAAGACAGAGTATGTTCATACAATGTTGATAAGGAGGGTAATGAAGAGATCCATGATGGAATGGGTGAGAAATCCAAAGTGTTATTGCTCACATCCCTGTTACATTACAACCACATCATGGGATTAGATTGACAAAGAATGAAGGTTTGAGATTGGTAGTGATGGTAAAATAGAGCTGGTCAAAAAAGGGAGAGAAATATAGTAAACTTACAATGTGTAGAGACTGGTCAAGCTGGTTAAATTTGGAAGAGTACCAGTAAATCTGTTGTTGGCCAAGTACCTGAAATGTATTCAACTACAAACTGTTTTACCTCATTTTCATTTATTTTCAACAAACATAGAACATATCTTTAGTTTCTCACTTACAGTTCATTAAGATTTGTGAGATTATTAAGATTTGAAGGAATATCTCCAATGAGTTTGTTCCTATCAAGGCGTCTAGAACCAAGAAAGAACAACATGAGAATTATAGACGTTAGGATAAATAAAAATTTGAAATATCTATTACTACTTACAACACCGTCAACGTTTTAACGAGACTGAGGGTCTCTGGAATTTCGCCCGTGAATTGGTTTCCATCGAAGAGCCTATCGATAAAACAACGAACAATGCAGTCACTTTGTTAATTACTTACTCACAACTTATGAAAACTCTCAGCATTATAAGTAATATGAAGCTTACACATGTATCAAAGTCATGTTTGAGCTGAAAAGTTCTTTTGGGATCTTTCCCGAGAGCTTGTTTTTTCCAAAATGACTACAAGAGAAAGCGAAGGAGAGTCAGATTAATTAGTATAAAGGAGTGGCTATAATAAACGAAATGGAAAGATTTGGTATTATATGTACAAATGCTTAGTTTGAAGAAGCATGTCAAGTCCAGGTGAAGAAGTCCCATTAGAAACTGGAAGCTCTCCTTCGATCTGATTGTCTGCTATATCGAACCAATACAGTTTTGATAACTGGCCAATTGAAGCCGGAATTGTTCCACTAAATTGATTTAAATTTAGGGAGCTGTATGGAGGAAACACATATTACTACTAATGGTTTTAGAGGATGCAATTGACTGTTTATAATAACAGGAAGCAATAAAATCTTACAGATATATAAGTTCTTTTAGAGTTCCAATGGACTCAGGGATTTGACCACTGAAACTACATCCCACAAGGATCCTGGAGAGTGTAAAAAGAGTTAGTTAATATAAGAGATAAGACAAGGAGTTATATAAGTTATACTAGAGATCTAATGATATTGTGTTTCCTTACAAGTTCCTCAACTTCCCAAGATTACCGATATTTGGTGGAAGCGGACCGGACAATTTAGGATTGTAAGACAAATCCCTACAAAGATTGGATAATAAGATGAAAACAAAAAACAAAAAAACCAGTTTTATGTTAAAGGAAAAATAGAAAGAAGAAGAAAGACATATACAAGATCCGCAACTCGGACAAGAACGAAATATCGGCAGGAAGCTTTCCTTCCAAGTTAAGGTTACCAAGTGATCTACAACAAGCAACATAACATTAAAAGACTGCAGAGCATTATTGGAAGAAGCAGCAACAAACAAACAAACAAAAACAAGCTCTTACATTGACACGACGCGATCATTTTGACATGTAATTCCAACCCAATTGGTTCCACAAGGATCAGAGCCTTCCCAACCATCAGGAAGACTGGTCCATTCAGCCTTCAGAGCATTTAAAGCAGAAGCTGCACCAATACTGAAGATTAGGAAAAACTCTGTTCAACATCTATATGCTTGTATATGTATATATACACTTACAGTCTAAACCATTCGTGAGAGCTGAAACAGAACAAATTTGGAAGAAAAACAAGATCAGGAGCATAAAGACTCCAGTTCTTGAACTCATCTTCAAACCCACAAAGAACTTCTTATCACTTCCTCTGTTTTCTGATTCTATCTCAAAATGAGCTAAGAAAAAATCATGTGCTCTACACAAAGGTTTGACGAATCTCTTAATAAAAAATTACAACCTCACTTTCAAAACATGAAAGACAATAATGTTAACAAAAAGGAGAAGAAGACTTTGAACAAATCGAGTTTAAAAAGTATAATCAAAAGAAGAAAATAGGGAAAGGACCATAAGAAAAAACTTGGTCAACTTGAGACAGCTGATAATGGGATTTAAAGGTTTTTCAATTGGGAAGAGTTGTTAAATGGAAATGTCAATAGAGTAATGGGAAGGAACAAATTATGAAACAATACATTAAAGTATACATATGAGTTGTCGTGATGCGAAACTAGTGTAGGACCCTTATTTATCTACTGTATTAAATACACTCATTATTGACAAAAAAAAATATCTATAAACTTCAAAAACATAAGAATAAGATATGATTTGTTTTGCCTGAAAAGTTTGATCTTAGATAAAGAGACTTGTGGAATAGAGTCGTGGTCATCGACTAAGAAGTGATATGGTTTTTTTAACAACTAACATTGAATAAAGTTATAGTCGTTGCTTCGTTGGAAAAATGAGCACAAGCAATTTACCAACTTGATAAACAAATACTGATTACAACAATGATGATGATTTGATGAAATATTGACCAGAATTTCCAAATTAATTATATAAAAATCGAGTGGGTATGCAAGACATATATAAATAAATGTGGTGGCGGCCAGAGCTATGAGAAGAAGATGTGTAACTAATTGTGTTGTGTCTAGCTTACAAGGACCAAACCTTTAAATTTGGCTATTGATGAACTTAATTACCAAAGGGGAGACTAAGAGAGTACAAGTAGCAAGGACAACAAGAACAACAAGAAGTGGAGAGACATCATAGCAGTGTTGTAGTGGTAGGATCAAGCTATTTGATGTATGTCAACATAATGTTTTGTCGATCAAATTGATAGTGGATGAAAATGTTAGTGTCCACAGGCTACACTCGTGCAATGACGTGTGTTTAGGGGATACATATATACACTCAAATACTCTACGCGTTAACTACGTGGATTTTAAGGCTTTAAATGGATGTTACGGGTGAAGCGGACTAAACCATTTTACTTTTGAGGTGGACAACAATCTACCGCATACCAAATTTATTTCTATGTAAAAGTGGTATGTAGTTGGTTTGCTGTGGATTTTTTTTTTTTTTTTTCTGTTCACATCACTATGAACTATAATTTATGAATAATAAACGACAAGAAATCCAAGCCCCATCCACCGGAACCATTTGAAACCAAAGCTACACCACCACTCACATTTGTTAGAGTTGCAATTTGTGTATTTAATAATCAGTTTGGATATGGATTGTTCTAGCGATTCATTATTCAGTAGCTTTAGATTAATTACTTCTTCTTTTTTTTTTCGTAGCTTTAGATTAATTACTAAGAGTAAAAGAAATACCTCTTTTGGAATTTTCTATGATAATAATCTCAACAACTTCAAAAATGTTCAACAAAACTTGTGGAAAACTCTTGAATAACTTATTAAACATGTCTCTTACAAGCATAGTATATAGTATCTCAAGGAAGTTTGCAACTCCTAAATTCTGTTAATGCTGAAATCAAGTTCTGATGCAAGAGTAACATCAATTAAGTTGTATAAAGCTAATCAAATTAAATGGCTAGAAGTGAAATGACTATTCTTCAGTTCTGGTTGGCTATTCTTCAGACCAGGATCTGTTTGGGTTGCAAAAAAGTCTCATACTTGGGTTTGAAAGAGAGACATCTGTTCTACTCTGAAACCTGAGTCTCTGGAGGATCGTAGTATCTAAAATTGAGTTGGTTAACTTCCAGAGTGTATCCAACTTTTCCGTGAATTGCAGATTATGGCTTCTTTGTCTCCGATTAATTGGAATACTATATCTAATATTGAGATCACAGCAACCGTACATCGTTTCCGTTCTCGTCCAAAATTGTTTGGCTCCCTCGCCTGAATTATTTCCGAAGACCGATCGGCGATCGTCCCTTCTCCCAATTGTATGGGCCTGTAGGGCTTTTTGTTTACTTCAATTTGCTTCGGTCTTTTGGGTTTCCTTATGGGTTGTTGTAACCTCTTGTATACTAAGTTCTGTTTCCAAATTTAGAAGAATTTTATTTTTGAAATTTGCTTTATTCAAGTGTGGGCTATTGTATCAAAAATAAAAAACAGGCTAAAACAAAAAATAATAATTTATGGGTTAAAAAGCCCAATTAGAATGGGTGCAAAATAAACTAGTCCTAAAAACTTACAAACAAACAAAGTACAAAATTTAAGGAGCGTTAGATGACCTGACACAGCAAACTCATAGTTTTGTTTATCCATTTGATCAGCTTTAGAATGTTGCAACTTGCAAGGGTGGTTCTGAAATGGTTTCAGTTCCGGCCCGTAGTATTTTGATGCATAAAGCAAAATAAAAAATTAAGATTAATATATGAACCCGCTAGATTACAGCGGATCTAGACATATATTTAGTATATGGAGCACTCTTATAACTAATAATTAATTTAGAGGCACTTAAATAAAATTTTACTTAAAATGATACTCTAAAATTTATAATATACATTTTGATGCCTAACGCACCAGCTTTAGCTTATAGGTCGGGCCACCATCATACAATCTTCTTCTGAATCTTGTGATTCCGACAAATAAACATCTTCGGTTTGTTTATCCACTTCTCTTATATTTTGGGTTTCAGAGAGCAACTAGTGGTGGATTTGAGCATTTTTATTTGTTTTTGGTGACAAATATATGCAAGAGTTGGTGTTAGCTTGGAAGTTTCTTTAGTAGTCTCTGTGGTTCAGACTTTATGTATCGTGGTGATCTCATACTCTTATAGTCTTATTTATTCGATTACTTCATATTCTTTTCAGGAGTAAACAACTCACATCATGCATTAATTTGGTGTCTAACATATCCTATTACGATCTTTATCTCATTCTCTTTGTTACCATTCCTGCTACGTGCATTAGTATTTGTTGTTGTTAAGCCTTAGACTTATCGGCTTATGATTTATTGTAGACCAGTCATGGGAGCTTCGACGTTGCCATCCCTTTTGGAGACCACATAAGCTCCTTGGAACAAGTTTTCTTTTGAATTTATTAAAACGTTTAGGAGATGGATCATCATGTTCATCATTTATGGTCGGTCTCTTTATCAGGTTTGAACTTTGAACTATTGGCGTCGTCTTATTTTGGTTTTAAGATGTTTTTTCTTTTACTGAAAAGCTGTATAGGTACGAAAGCGGATGCTTTTATTTTTTAGCTTCTGCATTTTGTTTTTTTTTTTCTAGGGCTGATTATAAAAAGAAATATAATATTTTTTAAAAAAAAATGTGTAAACAAGCAACGTCATGCTATTTAATTACGTAAAAAAATTTAGTACATATAACTTGTCAATTTCTTAATGCCCTTAGAACATGCAACCCCTCTTTCGTCGAAGAAGATCATCATCATCATCTATGCTGGCTTTCTCTTTGAAATGGACACTGAAGGTTGTAATGTGTGTGATTTTTGTGGTTTTGGTTCTTTTGCTTATGATGTACCTTGGAAAATTTGGCAAACAAACATATCCTCACAAACTAGAAATTCATCACCATTGACTCTTCCAAACCAAAATAATAGAAAAAATATTTAAACAGCTCAAAAAGGCTCACAAAAACATTATAATTTCATAAACTCGTTTTTTGATTACATGTTAAGAAAATGAGCCACAATATAAAGAGGAAATTCAATTGAAAACAAGATAAAGTACAGAACACACAAAAGAATTAGGAAAACACAAAAACAGTCTTCAACATGCATGAATTAATGAGAAATTACTCATAAATGTAATCTTGGTGAAAACCGAAAACAAACATGAACAAATATTTAAACATGAATTAAGATATAAAAGATATTTCCAATGACGATATTTGGATGTCCTTAGCTCTCTTTGTTATGCTCGGCGTTATTTCATCCATTTGACCATCCTTCATTTTGGCAATGAAAGGTGTAGTTCTCTATAGATTGCTCAACACTCAAACAGAAGTGAAAGTACTTCGATAGTTTTATTATGCATATGAAACAAGGCTTAAATAGCCAACATCTGAAGACATAGTCTTCTACATCTTGTTGACTAGAAAATACGGAAACAGAACTGAACATATAGAGCAACAAATTGACTCCTACGATCCAGGAGATTATTCAAAGATCAAAGACTGATTCAAACAAAGACTTATTCAAACTCCAACAAAAGGTTCATATATACATTTGAGCTTGTGCTCCATCATCAAGTTGCATTTTTCTTATGTTTCTCACAGAATCCACATTATAGATTGGTATGGTAGAAAATGAGGATTGGTGTTGGATTTCTAAGCAGAAACTCGGCATGTTCCCTACCTCCCCGCACACTGGATTATTTGCCAACCTATAGATATATCAACAAATATAATCAATATATTGAACAAAGAAGTCATTGTTATTTGTGATAAGAATACATACATTACTTGGATGCGTTCATTAGGTGCTTGTTTATAACCAGTTATGTTATTGTATCGTACATCAACAAACTTCAGCTGTTTGCTATAGTTGGTACCAAAGTCCAAGGTTCCGTTTATCCGATTATGCTTAAGGTTACTGCAAGTAAAACGTAAGGCATCTTAATCCGTAAAACTTTCACAAGTTGGTTTCTAGTCATAGTTTCATGTAATATTGTTTTTACTCACAGAGATTGCAATCGAATAAGACTGAAGAGGGGAATTGGTATAGAACCAATGAGTTGGATCCCTTCCATCTTTCTGCCATATTAGAATACCATTTGTTCTTCGTAAGCATGCACATCAATATATATATCTTAAGAGAGAGTGGGAGAGAGGTTCATACAATGTTGAAAGGTTGCGTAATGAAGAGATCCATGATGGAACGAGTGAGAATTCCAAAGTGTTATTGCTCACATCTCTGTTGGAAAACAATCGCATTATGGCATTAGTTTGGTTAGTAATGAAAGTTCGAAAAGGGTAACAATGATGGTAAAATGAGCAGAAAAAGAGGAAGTGAAATACAAAAAAACTTACAATGCATCGAGAACGGTCAAACTGGCTAAATTTGGAAGACTACCTGTAAATTTGTTGTTGGCCAAGTGCCTGAAATGGATTCAAATCACTTACCACTTTTCTTTTTTCTTTTTTGGTCAAAGTTACCACTTTTTATTTATAATTACAAATATCACAATAAAACTTTTGTTGCTCACTTACAGTTGGTCAAGCCTTGTGAGATTATTAAGGCTTGCAGGAATATCTCCACTTAGTCTATTCGTGTCAAGGCGTCTTGAAATAAGAAAACAGCATATGAGATTACAAAAATTAGGATAAATAAAAAAATGATATTAGAAAAATCTTTTACTACTTACATCACTAACATCGTTGTAACGAGGCCGAGGCTTTTTGGGATTTTTCCTGTGAATTGGTTATCATTGAATAACCTATCGATAAAACAACATACCCATGCAATCAGTTATTTAGTTACTACTCTTAACTGGTGCAAACTCTCAGCTTTCACAAGTCCTATGAAACTTACACATGTATCAATTTCATGTTTGAGCTGAAGAGCTTTTCCGGGATATCGCCTGAAAGCTTATTTTTCCCAAAATGGCTACAAGAGAAAGTGAACGTGAGTTCAAGATTAGTTAGTATAATTTTAAAAAAGAGTTATTATATAACAAGAAATGGAATTGTGTTTGGATTATATACAAGTGTTGAGTTTGAAGAAGCATGTCAAGTCCAGGTGAAGAAGTCCCATTAGATATTGGAAGCTCTCCTTCTATCCGATTGTCATCTATATCGAACCAATCTAGTTTCGACAACCGTCCAACGGATGCCGGAATTGTTCCATTAAATTTATTTGAATTAAGAGCGCTATATGGAGGAAACACAAAGTAATTACTAAATGTATTTTTTAGACTACAGTTGAAAAAGAGACTATATATCTATGATAACATGAAGTAACAAAATCTTACAGCTTAATAAGTTGTTCTAAAGATCCTATGGACTCAGGGATTTGACCACTAAAACCACATCCCACAAGGATCCTGGAGAGTGAAAAAGAGTTAGTTATAAAATATGCCATAAAACAATGCGGTTAAGATGACAAGAAAAAGAAAAAAAAAAAGGCGGTTACAAATGGGTCATGATAATGTTTTCTTACAAGTTCTTTAACTTCTTAAGGTTACCAATGTTTGGTGGAAGTGGTCCAGTCAATCCAGTATTGAATGACAAATCTCTACATACATTGGATCATATGATGAGAACAAAATCCATTTCTACGTATAGGAGGAAGATGAAGAAGAAGAAGAAGAAGAAGAAGAAGAAGAAGAAGAAGAAGAAGAAGAAGAAGAAGAAGAAGAAGAAGAAGAAGAAGAAGAAGAAGAAGAAGAAGAAGAAGAAGAAGAAGAAGAAGAAGAAGAAGAAGAAGAAGAAGAAGAAGAAGAAGAAGAAGAAGAAGAAGAAGAAGAAGAAGAAGAAGAAGAAGAAGAAGAAGAAGAAGAAGAAGAAGAAGAAGAAGAAGAAGAAGAAGAAGAGAGACTTACAAGATCTCCAATTCAGACAAGGCTGAAATATACTCAGAAAGTGTTCCTTCCAAATTATGGTTAACTAGTGATCTGCAACAAGAAACATATAGTTAGAATTCTCCAAAGGATTTGTTGGAGATTAGGTTGGGATTATTGGGCCATGAGATTAGACTCATAATCTTGATGAGGAAGCATGTGAACAACATCCCACATTGAAAGATGGGAAAGGACTTTGAGCAATATATAAGAAACATGTGTCATTCCACTCATTGCCAATTGGTTTTGGGTTAGAAGCACATGTATCTTAAAAGTATTACTGTAAGAAGCCACAAAAATACAAAGAAACAAGTTGTTACATTGACACGACGCGGTTATTAGTACATGTAATTCCAACCCAATTGGTTCCACAAGGATCAGAGCCTTCCCAACCTTTAGGAGACCTGGTCCATTCATTCTTTAGGGCTCTTAAAGCCGAAGCTGCGCCATTTTAAAAATAATTCAAAGGTTTTGAAATTTTTATATCTGAAAAACCTGACCACTATCATACCTATACGTACCATCCAAACCATTAGTGAGTGCAGAAACATAACACCTTTGGAAGAAAAATAAGACCACGAGCATAAAGCTTAAGGCTCCAATTCTTGAACTCATCATCAAATCCAATAAGAATCTCTTCTCACTTCCTTTGCTTTTATAGCCAGTGGCTTTCAAAACATGTAGACGATAATGTTGACAATTCAAAAGGAATAGACTTTGTACAAATCCAGTGAAACTCTATATAAAAATAGTCTATAGTAACAATTCGAATAAATGTCTTTCACGATTGCGTTTTTTAATCGTAACTCTTTATATATATTTTTAATAATTAAATTAATTTTTGTAATAGTTTAGTTGAACCATTGCAACGTTTAGTTTAATTCACAAACAATTACAATTTTTAGTTTATCTTATGAACCATTGTAATATTTAATTATCTACAGTCGCGTCTCTCGGATATAAATTTTCATAAATTAGTTTTTAATTATTAGAAAATATTTGAAATGAATTATATTCACCGTTTAATTGAACCAATGCAATATTTGATTTATTTGACTAATCATTGCACTTTTAATTAGTTTATTTTGTGAACTGTTAATCTTTAGTTTATTAGACCAACCATTGCAGCATTTAGTATATTTAATATTTACGGTCGCATCTCTCGGTAAAACTCTTCATAAATTTTTATTATTATTTTAATTTTTAGTTACAAAAAAAAATAAATTGTCGCAACTGTTTAATTGAACCACTGCCATATTTAGTTTATTTGACGAACGATTTTAGTTTTTTTTTTGAACCATCGTAATCTTTAATTTATTTGACAAATTGTTGCAACTTTTGGTATATTTCATAAACCGTTGCAACATTTGATATATTTAATATCTATGTCGCGTCTCTCGGTTCAGTTCTTCATAATTTCTTTTATTTATGGGAAAATTGGAAATAAATGATATCTACTTAAAAATTTGTCCATATACACCTTTTTTGTGAGATTGTCAGTTTGGACGATTTTACCCCTACACCCTAATTTAAATGTTTTTTTTTTAAAATAATCATAAAAACAGGTAGATATACAAGAGTAGAGGTGATTTGAAGTGAAATTTTTTAGATTTGGTTTAAAAAAAGTTAATTTTTTGATAGATAAAGTTTCATCTAATTTTGGTAGAACACGTTTTCTAGAGTTCTGCGAAACTCAGAGTGTGTATTCTGCATTTTTGTATATGTTCTACTTATTTCAGACTAGATTTCTGTTCTGAGAATTTTAGAAATCCGAAAATCATAAATCTAAAATATTTAGAACATGCATTCTACGTTTTTCTCTATGTTCTAAATATTTTAGAATAGACGTTCTAATAATTTCTACATCTTCTGCCATCGTTAGAAATTGTAATCTGAGTTTAGAATGTAAATTCTACGGTACTGCAGATTTGATTTTCTGAAATTTTTAGAATTCTCTAAATATAGAAAGTAAATCTTCAGAAAAGGAAACAAAATATTTTTTTTAGATTACGATTTAAATGAATATTAATTGTTTAGATTACGATCTACAAGATGTAGAAGTTGTTGTCTACGGTTTTTAGACTAAGATTAAAACCTAAAACGTTTTCTAAACTCTAAGCTAAGCCACCACTTTCGATTTTTTTGCTATACCCTACGTTTTTCATTCAAATTCTTTCTTTTTCCTTCAACGATTTGTGTCTTAGTTTCTCGATGTATATCTACTTAGGGAGTGATGTGTGGAGATTGTATGACAAGAAGGAGTGGAGATCTCAATATGAACCTTTTTATCTTTTGATATAAGTTTGCAGTAATAAATGTTATGTATGAAAAAAAAAAAAAAAAAAAGAAATAATTGTTATGCATGTTATGCAACAATTTAAATGCATTGTTAAGTTTAACTTAATGTCCTACACGAGATTATGAGCTTAGTTACCAAGCTGACAATTGTCAAATTTGAAGTATAGTTTAATTTTTTAAGTATTTTACTGAGATCCTAATTTTCTATAAAGAAATCGATTAATTGCAAAACATAATTTTATGAAGATATATTAGTATGTTCCATGTTATCACAAACCTAAAGCATCTACATAAGAAAATGGCTGCATCTTTCTTCAATTGCCAGAGGGAGAATGGCTGTGGAGGAAGAAGAACGTAGATGCCTACGTACTTACTTTAACTAATAATCCATTTGTATATTACAATGTTTCCAAATGAGATACTTAAGCATCTACATAAGAAAAATATATAAGAAAACCAAAATTGGATTTAAATAAAATGAGGGTAAATTTGGGTTTTGAATTGTGAAAAAACCTATATGACCAATCTACAAAAAAAATAAGGATATATGGACAAATTTTTAAGTAGATATCCTTTATATCCAATTTTTCCTTTATTTATTACTAAAATATATGAAATAAATTATTGCTACCGTTTCATTCAACCATTGTAACATTTGGTTCATTTGATGAACCATTAAATTTCTTAGCTTATTTGACGAACCGTTGAAATCTTTGGTTTATTTGATTAACTGCTGCAACATTTAGTATTTTTGATGAACTGTCGTAATTAACCTTTAGTTTATTTGATGAACTATTACAATTTTTTATATGAAATTTTTTTGCAAGCATTAGTTAAAGTTATATTTGTTCATTAAGAGTTGTATATTTTCACCATGTTTTATTCGTGCTTATTTACCAGAACTCTTTGTTCTGAAAGTTGTGTCTTTAACAAACAGTTTATTGATTTAAACGTTCATGTCTTTTTAACTCTCTATAAAAAAAATTATTTTCTTAAAAAAGTTATGTATATTATTATTACTTTTATTTGATATTTTCATATAAAATTACATTATTTCGCTATTTAGCATTCATGTATACACTTTGTTATCTATTTTTTTTCCTAAATAACTATTAATTTTAGTTATTTGTTAATGTTTTCCGAGGATAGTCTCTATTTAACATAACACAATTTTAATTATAGCATTTTTTTATCATAATATTTTGTTGAATATACTTATGTATTTTTGTTAAAAGGTTTTCTTATTGTTGAATATATTTATATACTTACATTTCTAAGTATAAGAAATTAAATATAAGGCGAGCACCTCAATGGATGCTATAGTCGAAACTACTACTACGGTAAACATATTTGTGATTGTGTTAAAGAAAATTATAGAGTCGAGTTTTTTTAGAAAGACTTTGGTACGGAAGCTTTGGTACCACCTCATCTACATTTCAGAGTTATTTATGGACACATCAGGTTTAAAACTACGGTTTGTAAAAAGAAAGTTCAGCCAAAAGTTGATGCATGTCAATCGTAACAGAGAGAAATCAAATAGTATGAAGTTGGACAATAACGGATCTTATGATCGGTTAGCGAGTAAGACTACTCTTCGGAAAGCATCGTCAATCTCCTTTCTGCTGTATTTTTTTCAGTGTATGGCACATACATTTGCGTATGTAATAATTGTGTTCTAGTAATTTTGTAACTGTTTTTGTAATAACCCTTTTAAATCAATGAAAGTGTTTTTGTTGAAAAAAAAAATTAAATGTTTATGAAAGTTACGTCTATTTATCGTCAAAATTTGTTTCTTATTTTTCTTTTTAAAAAATTTTGAAATTTTTTCCCCTATGATATTACAGTAGTTCTGGGTCCTACTAAAAATAATAAGTGGATTATAAGATAAAACGAGGTAAACATGAAACATAGCTAAGCTGATAATGGATTAGAAGAAGGTTCCAATTCAAACAGGTATTGGAAGTAACACCTAGCTATGAGGTGTTGTGATGTGAAACTGTGGTTAACTCAGATATGATACGGTATGTTTTTTTTTCCCTAATTTCAACACACCAACAAAATAAATCTCATTTTCATTAATTAGGGAAAAATAATCATGGACCAGTTTATATATATATATATATAAGATTCAGACCATGGTTAAACCCCGAAAATAGAAATGAAATCTACTGAACTGCCGGAACAATATTCAAACGATGTCAGTTTTGTAAGTTGAGTAAAAGTATTTTATATTATCCATTTTAGGTATTGATGTATATGTACTGTATAGTGTCTAGGTTCATTTAGTTATTGGACAATATATAGTATAGATACATCAATACGTAAAATGGATAATATAAAATACTTTTACTCACAAAACTGACGTCGTTTGAGTGTTGTTCCCATGGATTTGCTGAAGATGATAACTGATAAGTCTCTGGATGACGTCGTTGAATCGTAATTTTTCATATATATGTTGTAATAATTAAATTAATTTTTACAACAGTTTACTTGAATTATTGCAACATTTGGTTAATTTCACTAACAATTACAATTTTTAGTTTCTTTATATGTCGTTAATTGTAACATTTATTTATCTACAATCACGTCTCCCGAATATAAATTTTCATACACTGATAATTTTTAATTACTAAAATATATTTAAATGAATTATATCCACCGTTTAGTTGAACCAATGCAACATTTGATTTGTTTGACGAATCATTGCAACTTTATTTAATTCATTTTATGATAATTTTTAGTTTATTTGACGAACCATTGCAGCATTTGGTATAATTAATATTTACCGTCGCATCTCTTGGTAAAACTCTTCATAAATTATTATTATTTAAAAAATTTTAATCACAAAAATATTTAAATAAATTGTCGTAACTGTTTATTTGAACCACTACAATATTTAGTTTATTTATTGAATAATTTTTGGTTTATATTTTGAACTGTTGTAATCTTTAAATTTATTTAACGAACTGTTGCAACCTTTGGTATATTTGACAAATCGATGCAACTTTGGTATATTTGATATCTACGTCGCGTCTATTTGTTACAGTTCTTCACAGATTTTTATTTTATTTTAATTATTAAAATATATTTAAGTGAATTGTTGCTACCGTTTAATTCAACCATTGTAACATTTGGTTGAACTTTTTGGTTTATTTGACGAACCCTTGTAACTTTTGGTTTATTTGATTAACCGTTTCGACATTTAGTATATTTGATGAACCGTGGCAATTAACCTTTCGTTTATTTGATGAAGTACTATTACAACTTTTGATATATTTGGTGAACTGTTGCAATATTTTCCTTTTATAAAAAAATGTGGGCATTAATTAAGGTAGAAGAGTGAATCACATAGGAAGAAGATCAACTAAGCTTCGAGAAGACACATAAGTGGATGCATGGTGAAGAAAATGAATGAGAATTGAAGAAATTTTCCTCAGAAAATTGAGTGATTTTGGAGAAAGCGAAGTAATGAGAAAAGTTTATTAGAATCGTTTTAGCTCTGATACCATTTCACCAAACCAACAAAATAAATTTCATTCTCATTAATTAGAAAAAATATTTGTGGAGCGGTTTATATATAGACTCAGATCTGGGCTTAACCGAAACTCTTAAGCGGAAATAGGAATGAAATTTACTGACTTGGTTTATACTTATACCATTGTACAATAACCAAATGAACGTAGACACTATACAGGACATATACATCAATACCTAATGAGAATTTACAATAATATCTCTATACTAAAAACATAAGATATGATTTGTTTGCCCAAAACGTTTAATCTCATAAAATGAGAGATACTTGTGGTTTGTGGAGTAGCGTAATGGTCATCGACTTTGTTGTGACATGGTTTCTTGACAATAACATGGAATAAAGTCATCCGTCGACGAAAAAATCAGCACAAGCAATTGACCAATTGATATACTAATACTAATTACAACATTGATGATGATATAATATCGCTGTAACGAGCTTTACTTGCCGTTAAAGTTTCAGTTTGTTTCTTTATTTGGTTTTAATTATTAGTTCGGATTTGGATTGTTCTAGCGATTCATTATCCAGTCGGTCTTGATTAGTAATAACAGTTAAGAGAAATCTTGTTTTTCGAAATTTTGGTAAACTATGACCAATTCCTTTTGGATGTAGAATTTGACATATGCTCTGAATTGAGTTAATTGTTTCTTTAACTTCCATCAACATAAAAACGCGGAGCGATCGATGAAAATACAGTAGATGGATTACTATTTGAAAATATTCATATTTGTTTAGAAACTTGATGTCCATTTGAAAACTAGATTACATCATATTAAAGAACTGATCGTAAATTTTCCATAATAAAGGACAGGTTACTAATTACACTTTTTTTTTTTGGTAAAATGTGAAGTATTTATACCATTTTTGAAATTTTGACAGAAATTAAAAAGAATTCAAGTAGCGGAAAAAAAAAACAAAAATTTACAGAAAAAAACAGACAATAACAAAACATCAAAGGAGGAGAACATAAGTCCAGAACGGAAACGTAAGAAGAAACACTGATTCCGAAATGGCAAACTCGGAAATTTGCATGATTTCCACAACTCCAAGGAGCTGGAGTCCCATCCTAGTTGCCACGAGCAAACCCTAACAGATATCCGTCCTCAAAACCTCTGGATAAAGCGCCTACAGCTTCTCCGCAAACTAACGCAAAAACGCGATGACAACAGCGGACTTAATCACAAACCCGACGGTTACATGAGCATCTACGGGCAACCAAAGAAACCACCTCCGGTCGCCATTCATATACAAACGATAAGAACCATCTCCCACGGATAAGCGATGCCAATTACACTTGTCTTCTGCTCTCTCTTTAGTATAATTATCAACCGTTTCTCTTTACTTTTTTTCTTTGGTTAATCTTCGTCTCGTGCTTCTAATCTTTTCTATTTTAGAAAAAAAAGAGAGACAAAACTGCTAAGAGGACAGCACATTTGTTATATAGTTTACCTCTCTTTTTCTGAGTCGCTAGAGTAACTAAAAAACAGTGGCATTCATTTTTGCAACCTTCTCCTAGGGGTGAGCAAAAAAAAATAACCTGAAATACTAAACCAAACCGAAATAAATGATTTGATTTTTTTATGGTTTAGTTTAAAACCCTTTTGGTTGTCATTTTTATTAAGTTTTCAGTTTAGGTTTGGTTTGGTTAAAACCCGTAAAACCGAATGGTTTTTTTTTTTTTTTTTTGATGAAAATTTGGGATAATTATATATTTGTTCTGTATATATTGTGATTAATAATGTTGTTAAAAAAATTCTTATTAGGCTTATATTTATT
The DNA here is from genome assembly GCA_019202805.1 of Arabidopsis suecica. Lineage (NCBI taxonomy): Eukaryota > Viridiplantae > Streptophyta > Magnoliopsida > Brassicales > Brassicaceae > Arabidopsis > Arabidopsis suecica. The sequence goes on along the minus strand of CM032912.1, from coordinate 7,562,250 downwards.
TCAGTTCTATTCTTTGGATTCTATTTTCTAAATTATTTGGATTTATATTATTTGGGTTTATAAAACTAGATTTCGATTCTATTATTTGAATTATGTTTAACTTATTGATTGATATATTATTTATATTCTACGTTTACTTTTATTTGTGCACCAAACTTATATTTATTTTTTGTAAAATGGAATTACCTAAAAAACCGGAGCCAAACCGACACCGGACCGAACCGAGATACATATGATGTTCATATGGTTTCATCTTTTATAAAACCGATAAATTGTACACAAATACCGAACCATAACCAAACCGAGTTACATACGGTTTATATATGATTTCCGTTTTTGGAAAAGCGAAAAAAAAAACGATAAATCTGAATCGAAACTAAACCGAAAAACCGTATGCATAAGTTGACCTGGTGGGTTATCCAAAACTCACCAAATGAACAACAAATGCAAAAGATGGACTATGAGGTAAGTAGGTAACTATCAAACAAATTAACTATTCAAGTTTCTATAGTTTGTCCTCCTTGAGATAGCCTCACAAACCCAGAAAGATGTACAGAACATCTACATGCATGATTCTTGTACACTTATTAACACATAGAAGAGGCCAACGAGAATGCCATTACTCTTCGCTCACATAGAATATTACAACTTACAAATCATTTATCTCGAACGTGGAAGACTGGGAGTTCTAATCCTTGAACACCATATAAAATAAGTACTAACACACCTATTTAGCAAAAACCGAACCTAAGAAGAAAAAAAAAAAGAATACATACCAAAACAAATACAAAAAAATTTCCCTGATTGGGGTAAAGACAAATATCCAGCATTAGTAACTAAACCAAACACATTACCCTCATCGTCTGCATGGGACGACGATGGTCGTAGAGGCGACTTCTTCGTTCTGCTTCAACTCGACAAAACTAAGAGCTGCAAGCAAATAGGCCTTTCTTAAATGGGCTTTATTCAAATCTGGTTCACTTTGGTTCTACTTTATCAAAAAAGAATTTAGGTCGTCTTAAGCGGGCCTAATAAGTCTATCCAAAATCAAAATAAGATACTGTGTGGTTGAGGAAGGCACACTATGACCCAGATTAGATGTGGAAACTACATAATCTTACTTTCGTCTTTTTTTTTGCTAAAGTGCAAATATCATATAGATGAAAAGTTGGTTTTACAACCTATACATTGGTTTCTCGGCAAAAAATAAACAAGAAAGCAATACAATTTGAGTTAAAACACAGTCTCATTGCAGCCAGCGAGACATAAGGTTCTTGAATCTCTTCTTATGTCGTCGAGCAGAGATGGAATTCTTTATCTCCCTATCGATGTCCTTGAAGATCAATGAAGGCAAAATGTAGATTTGATTGTGAAGGAGGTTATTCCTCTGTTTCCAAATGTTGTACACAACAGATTGTGCCACTAACTTACGGAGTGTTGGCGGAGACAATTGATGCTTGATACAAGTCCAGACCAAAAGCTCAGACCACGTGGAAAAGTCTATACGAGGCAAGTGAAGTCTTGAGGTAACCGCATGCCACAAGTAAAGAGCAAAGTCACAAGTAATAAACAAATGATCTCTGTCTTCATGATGGTTCGAGCAAAGGCCGCATCTAGTGTCTATGTTCATTCCCCATCTGGCCAATCTCGATTTTGTCGGAAGACGATCTAGATTAGCAACCCACATATTGAAGGCATGTCGTGGAGTGGCACCTTTGAACCAAACAGTGTTGAACCAGATAACTGGATCTGCTCTAGGTCTCAGCACAGCCCAAGATTTTGATGATGAAAAGCCATTACAGATTTTATCCTCAACAACCCATTCATATGAGTCCAATTCCAAAGAATCAGAAGGAAGACTGATGGTAGTTAGATAAACATGGAGACTCAAGGCGTTATCAGATCTCGGAGCAGCCAAGATCCATCCAACACTGTCGCAAGCTTCAGAAACAGTAGCATTTAGAGCAACCCTTAAGCTTCGTGGTCCATCAGGTCCAATAAACTTTATAAGAGGCCCTTTGCTAGTCCAATTATCAAACCAGAAACTTGCCTTTCTTCCATTACCAACCTTGCACCTGATAAAGTTTGTCGCCAAACTTCTCAACTTTAATAAACATTTCCAGTTCCACGAGTCACTAGCCTTATCAACTTTACTTTCGTCTTGCGTTGATATTCTATTTGTTCTTAACTTCTGATTGGGTAATTTAGCTGGTCCAACAACCATTACAATCGTGATTATAATCATCTTATCCATAATAGTTATTACTCTCACCTTCCCTAAAGTGTGGTTGAAATCAAACTTTACTTTCTCTAGGGCTGATTATAACTCTTCGTTTGTCTACACATACAACTTCATAAGATTTAATTATAATTTCTTAGTGCCCTTTTGTTGACATGTAAATCTTAGCTAAGTGGTGCTTTTATTTGTTATTGGATATTGTTTCGGTTACTAAAAAGTGTAAGAAATTTTAGACTATGCATCTAAGTAATACTTTGGATTGATTATAACTTGTGTGTTCGAGATTGATGCAATTTCGTGATATATAGTTGATTATTCTTGGAAAACTTTACACTAATTGTTGATTTTTTTAGTTCTTTTGTGTTATATTGTAGAATCTTTAATTCTAAGAATATTATTTTGAATTATGATATAATTATTTCTTTTTATTAATTGCGAATTTGGCATATTTGTTTTTTGGAAAATCTTAGTAAGTGGGAATTTGACTTTCTTTCTATATGATATATAATTTTCTAACGTTAATTGTATTAAGTGGTGATTGATCTCTTTCCTTGTGTAGAAAAGGAGGAAACGTTAGAGTCGTGGAAATTTTCTCTATAAGAAGAAGATATGTTGTATCTTCCAAAAGATACACAAGAGTGATGTTAAAACAGAGTAACAGAAAACAGAGTCTTTGATAAGTTTGTGTGAAGCTTGTGTTGCTGTTGAGTTTGGGAGAGATCACCTTGGGAAGAGATTGCTATTGGTGTGAGGAGCACAAAGCAAAGACTTCTCCAAGAAGAATGCATACATGATTAAGGGGGAGTAAAATGAGTTTACTTGTTAACCTTAGTTCATGTTCTTAGATAGATGAATTAGAATTGTGTTGAATTTCTAAGTCTATCCTGTACTTTTTAAAATGATCTAATAAACTCTTATTGTAACCGAGGACTAGTGGTTGGTTTGAAAGAGAACCAACCGATACTTCGTTAAATCTCGTGTCGTATCGTTTATTCTTTATTGTTTAAATCGTTTCCACTAGTTAATTATTATATCTGTCTCTCTAGAAATTTTACCAATATATACATTTTAGCTTAATATAGTGTATTTACCAGAAACAATCCAACTATGAAACCTTGCAAATTTATCTCCCTGGATCTTGAATGTGAAAACCGAATAATGTTTCTTTTGCGCTAATCCGAACAATGTTGAAATACTATATGTTCAGATTCAAGTAGTGTAGCTTATCCAAGAAACATCCTAGTCGTCATAATAATCATCTTATCTATAATGTTGACCAAAAAAAAAAAATCTATACTAAGTAGTAAGTACTCTCAGTCCTCACCTTACCCTAAATTGTGGTTCAAATCAAACTAACGTGACACTCTCTCCCAATTACGTTACTCTCACATCTTAATGACACATTGACACTATCATTTTATTTTATTTTTAGTTTTTTTTATTGTGTACTAGGATTGATGTCCGAAGGAATCTTTCATAAATGAGAATGATCGAAACCCCACTGGTCCAGAAATTTTCTTCCTTTACTCTCTTAAAATTATCTTCTTAATTTATCTCTAGTAACGCCTCCTTAAAAGCCGATGCTGCTTCTGAGCCAACTCTCATCACAACACTGAGAAGTAGAGATTCAAAGAAAAATGGATGATCACGAAACCCCTCTTTTGTCTAAGGAGTCACCACCATCATCATCATCATCAGTGTTGGTTTCATCTTTGAAATGGATATTGAAAGTTGTAATGTCGGTGATTTTTGTGACTTGGGTTGTGTTCCTTATGATGTACCCTGGATCACTCGGTGATCAAGTCCTCACAAACTGGAGAGCAATCTCCTCCAACACTCTCTTTGGCATCACAGGTTACATTACATCATCACTTGCTTCGTTTTCTCCGAAAATTTTCCAAAAAGTGTAACTAATTTCACACTCTTATTGTCTGAATTGTAGGAAGCATGTTCTTGATTTTCAGTGGTCCGATTCTTGTCATCGCCGTCTTAGCTTCTCTCTATCTGATCATCTCAGGGGAAGAGAGAGTTTTCACTAAGTACGTACGGTTGAGATTTCTTTAACTATTTTGTTGATTTGATTGTGTTGATTACAATGGTTTAAGTATAAAATAATATAAACCCTAAATCATTGGTATTACTACAATGATGTCTTATTAAACTCTTTAATCTTCATTGCATTCTTGTGGTTTTGGTTTTTTTTTTTTCTATAAGTGTGTGTTTTTATGATTGTGTAGGAAGAAGATATCGAAATTCCCGAGGTTTAGGCTATGGACATTTCCTGTCCTTGTGGATGGCCCATTTGGGGTTGTTTCTGCAGCCGAGTTTCTTGGAATTATGGTCTTCTCTGTTTTTTTCCTTTGGGCTATCTATGCTTATACCTTGAGGAATCTCAACGTTCTTGAATACTTCCACGTGCTTCCCAAAAACAGAAGGTTTCTTAAACTCATTTCCTTGTGTCTCCCATCTTCGCTTTTTGTTTCATTCCAATCATTAGTTTTTTTGTGTGTGTGTTCAGTATTTTTCTGTTGGAGTTAACGGGTCTGCGTTTTGGGATGATTGGATTGTTGTGTATGGTGTTTTTGTTTCTTCCAATCTCGAGAGGCTCCATTCTTCTCCGTCTTATCGATATCCCTTTCGAACATGCTACAAGATATCATGTTTGGCTTGGTCATATCACCATGGCTTTCTTCTCTTTACATGGCCTCTGTTATGTTGTTGGATGGACTATTCAAGGTCAACTTTTAGAGCTTGTAAGATTCCTGCAACTTCATTCAATCTTGACATAACAGTAAAGTCTAGTTATTCTGATATATAAGTATAGGGGTCGATACCAATTGGTTTTGAGATGGTTTCATTTCCAATTCTTATTGTTTTCTTAAGTTTCATCATCAACTACTTTTTCCTCTCAGTTATTTGAATGGAAAGCTACTGGAATCGCTGTTTTACCCGGAGTTATCAGTCTAGTGGCTGGTTTACTCATGTGGGTCACGTCGCTTCACACCGTGAGAAAGCTTTACTTTGAGCTTTTCTTCTACACACATCAACTATACATCGTCTTTGTCGTCTTCTTGGCACTTCATGTTGGTGACTACTTGTTTAGTATAGTTGCTGGAGGAATATTCCTTTTCATTCTCGACCGCTTCTTGAGGTTCTGCCAATCCAGAAGGACTGTAGATGTAATCTCTGCAAAGAGTTTACCCTGTGGAACTCTGGAACTAGTCCTTTCAAAACCACCAAGTAAAAACTCTGTTTACTCTCTGTTCTCTAACTCTAATCTAAATCATTTACTGACTTTTTGTCCTCTTCAATACCGCGAAAATCAGATATGCGATACAATGCTCTTAGCTTTATCTTTCTTCAAGTGAGGGAACTATCATGGCTACAATGGCATCCTTTCAGTGTTTCATCAAGTCCTCTAGATGGGAACCATCATGTTGCCGTTCTCATAAAAGTTCTTGGTGGATGGACTGCAAAGCTTAGAGACCAGTTGTCAAATCTATATGAGGCAGAGAATCAAGACCAGCTTGTTTCTCCTGAGTCACATCCCAAAATCACAACTTGTGTGGAGGGACCTTATGGCCATGAATCTCCATACCACTTAGCGTAATGCGTTTCGCCTATTAAAATTGTTTCAATGCAATAAGCTTTAGCGTGACTCAATAACGGTTTGTTTCCGAGTGTAGGTATGAGAACCTGGTATTGGTAGCAGGAGGAATCGGGATTACGCCTTTTTTCGCCATCTTAAGCGATATCCTACACCGTAAAAGAGATGGGAAAGCTTGTTTACCTAGTAAGGTTTTAGTTGTATGGGCCATTAAAAACTCAGATGAGCTCTCTCTTCTCTCAGCCATTGACATACCTTCCATTTGCCCTTTCTTCTCTAAGAAAATAAACCTTGAGATTCACATATATGTCACTCGACAATCCGAGCCTCGCTTGGTAAGTCTTACATAACTCTTTTAGGAGCTGCAATAGGCCTTACTTAGTTTGTTGAACTCTGCTTTGTTTCATTGTCATGCAGGAAGATGGGATGGTTCAGAAGGTGGTGCATCCTTCTGTCAAACCACCACGGACCAACGGGTGTTCCATGTCAGTACTGGTTGGTACAGGGGATAACATATGGTCTGGACTCTATCTAATTGTCTCCACCATTGGGTTTATTGCAATGATCACATTGTTGGACATCTTTTACATAAACAAATACAACATAAAGACGTGGTGGTACAAAGGACTTCTATTTGTTGTTTGTATGGTTGCAAGTGTGTTGATTTTTGGAGGCCTTGTGGTTGTTTTCTGGCATCGTTGGGGTCACAAAACCGGTAAAGTGGAAGCAAATGGCAATGACAAGGTAGATTTAAATGGAGAAGAAACCCATAATGCATCTGTAGCAGAGCTCAAGGGCTTGGACATAGAAGAAGATGTCCAGAATTACACCACTATCCGTTATGGCACCAGACCGGCCTTTAGAGGTACAGTACAAAATTAAGGGTGTCATATCCGGTTATCTTGTTTTTTTTTTCTTATAAAATATAGATACTGAAAATCTTTCGGATTGGTTTGACACGGTTTTGGTTTTCTAAGAAAAAATTTCAAAGGAATTCCGATTTTGATTCGGTTCTTGAATCAGGTTTTCGGTGTAGAATTTTGGCTCGATTCGGTTAAGTTAAATCTTTGAATGGTTTATTTGATGTTTGAATTATGTAATTGCAGAGATATTTGAGTCATTGAATGGGAAATGGGGAAGTGTGGATGTTGGAGTAATAGTATGCGGTCCAGCGACGCTTCAAACGACCGTAGCCAAAGAGATACGGTCACATAGCATCTGGCGATCTGCGAATCATCCTCTTTTCCACTTCAACAGCCACAGTTTCGATCTATAACTATGCTTTCAAGGCCAAAGAACATTATGGAAATTCGAAAAAATATTGATGCATATATTTTAGGTAATCACAGTCTGTATGTATTATGGAAACAGCTATTATGATTTTTGAGATTGGTGCTACTTCATGATAGTTGATTATCCTCCGAAAAGCGAAAACTTAACACATAAACAGTTGATTTCCTAGCTATTTCTTAGTTCCTTTGAGTTAATAACTTAATACATAAATTTTAGCTTAATAATGAATATAGTGTCTTTACCAGAACAATTCAATTCTGAAACCTAGCAAGTTTATTCCTCTGGATCTTAAATGTGGAACCTATATATATACGCCAAATGTGGAACATATATAATGTAACTTTCGAGCGTTGATATATAATATTTGTTCTAAACTTCTGATTGAGTAATTTAGCTGGTCCAACAACCATTACAATCGTCATTATAATCATCTTATCCATACTCGATAGTCAATACTCTCACCTTCCAAAGTGTGGTTGAAACCAAATTTTACACTAGAGCTGATTATAACTTTTTTTGTCTACACATACAACTTCATGAGATTTAATTATAATTTCTTATTGCCGTTTTGTCGACATGTAATCTTATCTAGGTGTTGCTTTTATTTGTTATTGGATTTTGTTTCGGTTACTAAAAAGCGGAAGAAATTTATAGACTACGCATCTAAGTTTTGATTTGGATTGATTATAACTTGTTTGTTCGAGATTGACGCAACTTCATGCATGATAGTTGATTATTCTTGGCAAACTTAACACACTAATAGTTGTTTTTTTTTTTTTTGGTATCACACTAATAGTTGATTTCTTAGTTTCTTTGTGGTAATATATGCATTTTAGCTTATTATAGTGTCCTTTACCAGAAACCATGAAACTTTGCAATTTTATCTCCCTGGATCTTGAATGTGGAAATCGAATAATGTTTCTTTCGCGTTACGTTGATATTTTATTTGTTCATATTCAAGTAATGTACGTAGTTTATCCAAAGAAACATCATAGTCGTTCTTTTTCAAAAAAAAAAAAAAAAACATCATAGTCGTCATAATAATCATCTTATCTATACTAAGTAGTAAGTACTCTCAGTCTCTCACCTTACCCTAAATTGTGGTTGAAATCAAACTAACGTGACACTCTCTCCCAAGTACGTTACTCTCACGTGTTAATGACCCTCTCTCTTTTTCTTTTTCTTTTTCTTTTGAACTTAAATTTTTTATTGTGTACTAGGATTGATGTCTAAAAGAATACTATTTTATAAATGAGAATGATGTAAACCCCACTGGTCCAGAAATTTTTCTTCCTTTACTCTCTTAAAGAATATCTTCTTAATTTATCTCTAGTAACGCCTCTTTAAAAGCCGATGCTGCTTCTGAGCCAACTTCTCATCACAACACTGAGAAGTAGAAATTCAAATAAAGATGGATGATCATAAAATCCCTCTTTTGTCCAAGGACTCATCATCATCATCATCATCATCTGTGGTGACTTCATCTTTGAAATGGATATTGAAAGTTGTAATGTCTATGATTTTTGTGACTTGGATTGTTTTTCTTATGATATTGTACCCTGAACAACTTGGCGATGATTTCCTCACATTAGTCGCCTCCAAGACTTTCCTTGGCACCACAGGTAACATTATCATTTGCTTTGTTTTCTCCGGAAAAAAATTGTCCCAAAAAGTGTAACTAATTTCATCTACCAATTGTATAAATTTGTAGGAAGCATGTTCTTAATTTTCAGTGGTCCGATTCTTGTCATCGCTGTCTTAGCTTCTCTCTATCTCATTATCTCCGGAGAAGACAAGGTCTTCACTAAGTACGTATAAATAATATCTAATTGCATTCTTTTGGTTTTTATCAGTTTTTGTTCTTGCATAAATGTGTGTTTTTATGATTATTGTGAAGAAACAAGATATCGAAATTCCCGAGGTTTAGGCTATGGACCTTTCCTGTTCTTGTGGATGGACCATTTGGAGTTGTTTCTGCAGCTGAGTTTCTTGGAATTATGGTCTTCTCTGTTTTCTTCCTTTGGGCTATCTATGCTTATACCTTGAGGAATCTTGATCTTCTTGAACGTTTCCACGTCCTTCCCAAGAATCGAAGGTTCTTAAACTCTTTTCCTTCTTTATCCCATCTTTGTTTTTATCTACTCATTCCATTCATTAGTTTTGTGTGTGTGTGTGTGTGTGTTCAGTATTCTGCTGTTGGAGGTAACTGGTCTTCGTTTAGGAGTGATTGGATTGTTGTGTATGGTTTTTTTGTTTCTTCCAATCTCGAGAGGCTCCATTCTTCTCCGCCTTATCGATATCCCTTTCGAACATGCTACACGATATCATGTTTGGCTTGGTCATATCACTATGGCTTTCTTCTCTTTACATGGCCTCTGTTATGTTGTTGGATGGATCATTGAAGGTCGACTTTTAGAGCTCGTAAGATTCCTGCAACATCATTCAATCTTGACATGCTAGTAATAACCTAGTTTATCTGGTATAAGTATAGTGTTGATCATCCGTTCAAGATAGGCCTATACTCAATTGTTTTCTATCGTAAAGTTTCATCATCAACTACTTACTCCTCTCAGGTATTTTCATGGAATGCTATTGGAGTTGCTGTTTTACCCGGAGTTATCAGTCTAGTGGCTGGTTTACTCATGTGGGTCACGTCGCTTCACACCGTGAGAAAGAATAACTTTGAGCTCTTCTTCTACACACATCAACTATACATCGTCTTTGTCGTCTTCTTGGCACTTCACGTTGGTGACTACTTGTTCAGTATAGTTGCTGGAGGAATATTCCTTTTCATTCTCGACCGCTTCTTGAGGTTCTGCCAATCCAGAAGGACTGTTGATGTAATCTCGGCAAAGAGTTTACCTTGTGGCACTCTGGAACTAGTCCTTTCAAAACCACCAAGTAACAACTCTGTTTAATCTCTGTTTTCTACATCTAATCTAAAACATTTACTGATTTCTTGTCCTCTTCAATACCGCGATAATCAGATATGCGATACAATGCGCTTAGCTTTATCTTTCTTCAAGTGAGGGAACTATCTTGGCTACAATGGCATCCTTTCAGTGTTTCATCAAGTCCTCTAGATGGGAACCATCATGTTGCGGTTCTCATAAAAGTTCTTGGTGGATGGACTGCAAAGCTTAGAGACCAGTTAACAAATCTATCTGAGGCAGAGAATCAAGACCAGCTCATTTCTCCTGAATCATATCCTAAAATCACAACTTGTGTGGAGGGACCTTATGGCCATGAATCGCCATACCACTTAGCGTAATGTGTTTTTTCGTCTACTTGAACGGTTTCAATGCTATAAGCTTTAGCATGACTTAAGAACGGTTTGTTTCCGAGTGTAGGTACGAGAACCTGGTCTTAGTGGCAGGAGGAATCGGGATTACGCCTTTTTTCGCCATCTTAAGCGATATCCTACACCGTAAAAGAGATGGGAAAGCTTGTTTACCTAGTAAGGTTTTAGTTGTATGGGCCATTAAAAACTCAGATGAGCTCTCTCTTCTCTCAGAAATCGACATACCTTCCATTTGCCCTTTCTTCTCTAAAAAACTAAACCTTGAGATTCACATATATGTCACTCGACAATCCGAGCCTCGCTTGGTAAGTCTTACATAACTCTTTTTGGGAGCTGCAATAGGCTTTACTTAGTTTGTTGAACTCTGCTTTGTTTCATTGTCATACAGGAAGATGGGATGGTTCACAAGGTGGTGCATCCTTCTGTCAAGCCACCACGGACCAACGGATGTTCCATGTCTGTTCTAGTTGGTACAGGGGACAACATATGGTCTGGACTCTATCTAATTGTCTCCACCATTGGGTTTATTGCAATGATCACATTGTTGGACATCTTTTACATAAAAAAATACAACATAACGACGTGGTGGTACAAGGGACTTCTATTTGTTGTTTGTATGGTTGCAAGTGTGTTGATTTTTGGAGGTCTTGTTGTTGTTTTCTGGCATCGCTGGGGTCACAAAACCGGTGAAGTGGAAGCAAATGGCAATAAGGTAGATTTGAATGGAGAAGAAACCTATAATTCATCTGCAGCAGAGCTCAAGGGGTTGGCAACAGAAGAAGATGTCCAGAGTTACACCACTATTCGTTATGGCACCAGACCGAACTTTAGAGGTACAGTACACATTAAGGGGCCAATCCAGTTTTCTCGGTTCGAATTTGTTTGTTTATAAAATATAGAAACAGAATGAAAACAGAATTTCATTCGGTTTGGTTTGATACAGTTTTCGGTTCAAGTTTGGTTTTATCAGAAAACATTTGCTAGGAAATTCGGAATGTTATCGGTTTTGTTTGATATCGGTAACGGTTTGTTCGGAAATTTTCTTTGGTTCAATTCTTGGATCAGGTTTTTGCCTTTTTGGTGTAGAATTTTGGCTCCATTCGGTTTAGTTAAATTTTTAGACCGTTATGGTTATATTTTAATTTTGTAATTGCAGAGATATTTGAGTCGTTGAATGGGAAATGGGGAAGTGTGGATGTTGGAGTAATAGTGTGTGGTCCAGCGACTCTTCAGACGACCGTAGCCAAAGAGATACGGTCACATAGCATCTGGCGGTCTGCGAATCATCCTCTTTTCCACTTCAACAGCCACAGTTTCGATCTCTAACGATGCTTTCAAAGCCAAGGAACATTATGGAAAATTCGACAAAAAAATTGATGCATATATTTTAGGTAATCGCAGTCTTTATGAATTATGGAGACAGCCTATGGTTGATATGTGTATGTTTTATCCTTCAGCTTTCATGTATAAGTAGTAATCAAATGTATGAGCATCTTCTATGGTTTCTAATTCTACACTTGGTATTTGTTTGTACTTTGGACATTTAATACTAATTAAATGCAAGCTGATAAGGCCTAAATTTACATAGCTGCCCATATATTTTTTGGAATTTTCTTTTAAAGTATAGATAAATTATATATAAATATATATATTTATATTTTTTTAGCATAAATATCATTAAAATGAAGAGAAATTGTTAAAAATGCCCCTTTTGAGATACCCCTTTTCAAAAATACCCTTTTTGAGAGTCCATTTTTAAATTTGCCTTCTTTTAATTTTTAATGACCATTTTACCCTTATTTGAAACAAAATTAGGTCCACAAAATACAAAATATTTTTTGGCGGGAAAATTGATCCCGCAAATTTTTGGCGGGAAACGTGATCCCGCAATTTTCCCGCCAAAATTTTTTTTTTTCGTGAAAAGTGATTCCGAAATTTTTTTGGCGGGAAAAATTTACAAAGTATTTTAAAGGTTTTACAGAGTATTTACAAGTGTTTTGTAAGGTTTTACAATGTATTTTAAAAGGTTTTACAAGGTACTTATAAGGTTTTATAAGGTATTTATAACTTGTAAAACCTTATAAAAAACTTGTAAAACCTTATAAAATAGCTTGTAAAATCTTATAATATCTTATAAATACCTTATAAATACGTTGTAAAACCTTTTAAAATACATTTTAAAACCTTATAAATACCCTGTAAAAACCTTTAAAATACCTTGTAAATTTTTCCCGCCAAATTTTCCCGCCAAAAATTTAACGCCAAAAAAATTGCGGAATCACTTTTCCCGCAAAAAAAATATTTTGGCGGGAAAATTTTACAAGGTATTTTAAAGGTTTTACAAGTTTTTACAAAATCAAATTTGTAATTTTGATGTGTGCACATTCTCATGTTTTCCTTACATATTTGTGATATCTTTTATTAAAAGAAGGGTAATTTAGTCATTTTGTACATAAAAATGGGTATTTTTAAAAATGGATAGCCAAAGGGGGTATTTTTGAAAAGGGGTATTGAAAAATGGGCATTTTTGTGAGTCTCCCTAAAATGAATGTTAAGGTATTACAAAAGCTCTGCCTAAAAAAAAGCAACCTTGGCAAAAATAAATAAAAACAAGGTTACAATACTTTTCAAAGGTCTAACATGGGTTTTGTGCCAATATTACCGAATTCAAAATAACCAAGAGATGTATCCTAATGATTTGTATTAGTATCATCATTATATCACCAAGAGATGTATCCTAATGATTTGTATTAGTATCATCATTATATCACCATATATATATATATATTCATTATTTTATCCGAACCCCAAATTAAAGTAAATTCTGGAAATTGAACCATGTTTTAAGATAGTTTAAATCTATTTCATGTAATTGTAGTAATACAGTGAGTTTTTTTCTCTATGCAGTAAAATTTCGAACATACATTTTACGATTTTCTTAAACCTATTTTTATATTTTGGGCCGAATTTTTTTGAGAAACTTTATGATGATGACACTTCAGCATAACACGAATGTAAGTTATTTGAAATCAAAAGTTAGATTCCCATAATTCTCCTTAGTTCTTACCTAGTATGTAAGCGATTAGATCTGTTTGAGTCCTATAGATGACCTCATGACCTAATTTTTTTTAGGTCATTGATCTACCATCAATTTGTCGGACACGTTTATCTTATAAGTTTTAACAAGTGTAAATAAATTTTGGTATGATGAATGGAAAATTAAAAAAAAAAAAAAGAAATTTTGTGGTAGACTATCATTTTCAAATATAAGTGGAATTTAAGTAACTTTCCTTCTTGTAAATATTTTTTTAATTAGTATCATGACTAGAGTCTAAAGAGCCAACCAAAATGATGACGTGTAAAACACCATAATCATAAGAATAAAATAAAATTAGCATCCCACCGACAGTTTATTAGGAGAAGTGTCTTTTTCATCCACCCGACATTAGCCCATTGCTTTACTAGTAAACAAAGTATATGCAATTTTTAACAAAATTATAATATTTTTTTCAAAAAAACGGTGGATAAAAAATATTATTTTATTATCTCCGACAAATTAAAGTAATATTCAAATGTCAAAACATTTTTCTTTAATTGTACGAAAATAAATAGTACTACTACATAAGATTTTACAAGTTGGCCAAAGAGCTCAATCATATATAGTTGGCCAAAAAAAAAAATGTCCAAAATTAGTGTTAGCTGTAACGTAACATGTACAAATGAACCAAACAAAACATATAATAAGAAAATAATTGAAGTAAGGCTTAAAAAAGGAAAAATAATAAAAAGAATCAAAACCAAAACCAGATCTCTCTCAGAGTCTTTGTACATTATTGACTAGAGAGCCTTTTAGCTTCACATATCTTCACTTCCACACACTTCTTCTTTCTCTCTTTTCTTCTCCAGATCTGAATCCCATTGTTGTTCTCTGCTGCTTCATCGGAGAGCATCATCATGTACGGACGAGATCCATGGGGAGGTCCATTAGAGATCAACACTGCAGATTCCGCCACCGACGATGATCGTAGTCGGAATTTGAACGATTTAGATCGTGCAGCTCTTTCACGGCCACTTGATGAGACGCAGCAGAGTTGGTTACTTGGTCCAACGGAGCAGAAGAAGAAGAAGTATGTCGATCTCGGTTGTATTATCGTTAGCCGCCAGATATTTGTCTGGACTGTTGGTACTCTTGTTGCCGCCGCGTTACTCGCCGGATTTATTACCTTGATCGTTAAAACTGTGCCGCGACATCATCCTAAGAGTCCGCCGCCGGATAATTATACATTAGCTCTTCATAAAGCTCTTAAGTTCTTCAATGCTCAGAAATGTAAGTGTTGAATCTACTTAGATCTGATAGATTTAGAGATAGAGTTTTAGATCTAAGTCTGATTTATGGTTTTGGTTTCTGTAGCTGGGAAATTGCCAAAGCATAATAACGTATCGTGGAGAGGTAATTCTGGGCTTCAAGATGGGAAAGGTGAAACAGGAAGCTTCTATAAAGATTTGGTGGGAGGTTATTATGATGCTGGTGATGCTATCAAGTTCAATTTCCCCATGGCTTATGCTATGACTATGTTGAGCTGGAGTGTTATTGAGTATAGTGCTAAATACGAAGCTGCGGGTGAGCTTACTCATGTTAAGGAGCTTATCAAATGGGGAACTGATTACTTTCTCAAGACTTTTAATAGTACTGCTGATTCGATTGATGATCTTGTGTCACAGGTACTGGTTTCTGACCTTAGTAGGAGATCTTCGTCTTTCGGTTTCTTAGTTGTTTGTTAACTCATCGTATGTTTATCGCAGGTTGGATCAGGGAATACTGATGATGGGAATACAGATCCTAATGACCATTACTGTTGGATGCGGCCTGAGGATATGGACTATAAAAGGCCTGTGAGTACGTGTAATGGTGGATGTTCGGATCTCGCTGCAGAGATGGCAGCTGCTCTGGCTTCAGCGTCTATTGTATTCAAGGATAACAAGGAATATTCTAAAAAGCTTGTCCATGGTGCTAAGACGGTGTATCAGTTTGGAAGGACGAGGAGAGGGAGATACAGTGCAGGCACTGCGGAATCTAGCAAGTTTTATAATTCAAGCATGTATTGGGATGAGTTCATTTGGGGTGGTGCTTGGTTGTACTATGCTACAGGAAATGTAACCTATCTCAATCTAATCACCCAACCCACTATGGCCAAGCATGCTGGTGCCTTCTGGGGTGGCCCTTACTATGGTGTATTTAGCTGGGACAACAAGCTTGCTGGTGCTCAGGTCAGTCCACAGAACAACTTACTATATTAAAATATTCATGGCTTCTTGATCATTTGCCTTTATCATACTTCTCTTGACTCTTTTGAATCCCTTTTGCTATTTAGCTGCTGTTGAGCCGGTTGAGGTTGTTTCTGAGTCCTGGATATCCATATGAAGAAATTCTAAGGACCTTCCACAATCAGACTAGCATAGTCATGTGCTCATACTTACCTGTTTTCAACAAATTTAACAGAACCAATGGTTAGTTACCTTCCAGTTTCAATGTCTGCCTCTAATAAAACTCCAGCTGTTGGGCCTGTTCTTGTTTTGGATATCTAAAATGCAGCTTTTGGTATGTGCAGGAGGTTTAATAGAGTTGAATCATGGAGCCCCTCAGCCTCTGCAGTATTCTGTGAATGCAGCTTTCCTAGCGACACTATACAGTGATTATCTGGATGCTGCTGATACTCCTGGATGGTACTGTGGACCTAATTTCTATTCGACTAGTGTGCTACGTGACTTTGCTAGATCCCAGGTAATGCATCTTTGCCTTTACAGAAATGGTAATCTCCAATATAGTAATGGATAAGATCCAAAAATGACACTTTTAACCAAGATTGTACGAAAACCTTGTAAAACTCCATTTTTGAGTTTGCCCCCCTAAAGAATTGGATTTAACTCGGCCTTGCTGTGTTTTGACAGATTGATTATGTACTCGGTAAAAACCCTCGGAAAATGAGTTATGTCGTTGGTTTTGGCACAAAATACCCAAAACATGTGCATCACAGAGGAGCTTCGATACCCAAGAACAAAGTCAAATATAACTGCAAAGGAGGATGGAAATGGAGAGACAGCAAGAAACCAAACCCAAACACGATTGAAGGAGCCATGGTTGCTGGTCCTGACAAGCGCGACGGGTTCCGTGATGTCCGTATGAACTACAACTACACTGAACCAACTCTTGCAGGCAATGCTGGTCTGGTCGCAGCTCTTGTGGCATTGTCGGGTGAAGCAGAAGCCACCGGTAAGATAGACAAAAACACTATTTTCTCAGCTGTTCCTCCATTGTTCCCTACTCCACCGCCTCCACCAGCACCATGGAAACCTTGAGAAAGCTAGACTTGTGTGATTCTGTCGCCGCTGCCAAAAAAGAATGAATGAGGTAAGGATTTTGGGTGTGAGACCAGAAGATTAGAAGCTAAACACAAGTCAGCCATAACCAACTACTAAGGATTTCATTTGGCTTTACTAGATACAAACCCGCCAGGGGTGGGTTGCTTTACCATAAGCATTGTCTTTCTTTTCTTTTTTGGGGTTGCTCTTTTGTTCTTGTGAGATATCATATATATCTATGCGTTTTACTCTGTATATGTTTGATACCAAACTTGTATTCTTTGAAAAACAATTTAATGAACTGTCTTAAACTTTTAACTATGTTTTATTGTCCAAGTGTGAGATCAACTTGTAGTCTATGCATATACGTGATTTTATGCTTTAGCATGCATTTATTCGTGTAATGGATATAAACGGTGATGCAGAAAGAGTAGTGCAGTAAAGAACGGAATCACAAATGGCGTTCTTTATACATGATGAAGTTTAATTTACATAGATAATGGAGGAACCCAAATTAAACTGTTATCGCAGCACACAGGCGAGATGTGCTCGAAAGGCTTCGCCATCAATCAGACAAGCTTCGATATTACATGACACGACGCCCAGAAAGCCTTTGATGCAACCCTGAGGATCACCGGGTTTTGATAGATCCTGTCAGGTGAAGTGAACAAAAAATGCATAGATTGGTGAGAACGTTAAACAATGGGACTCGTTGATTTTGCAATGTAGAAGATGACTGGATGATATTATACCCTATAACAGTTGCGCTCCATGATGCTACGTTGTAAGCAACCTTACTTCCATCCCAGGCTTTCCGAAGTTTCCCCTTTCTATTCTTCACTGAGAACATCCTGCTAAGTGCTACATTACAATTCAAAACACTAATTTTATAATTTGATATACCACCACTGATCAACTTCACACATAATCAACATCAAAGAAAAGAACTTGGCAACTTAATGGTCTTCGTTTGTGTTTGCGCAATAACCAGCTTCCTAGTTGAGTGTTAAGATTGGAACCGGTAAACTCTATTTCTTACTGAATTGTATAACACATATATAACCACAGAATAATCTAGGGATGAATCCTTGAGCTTCCCCTACTTTCCTATGCCCGCTCAAACCCCAAAACCAATTCCAAAAACAATCAATGCCATTTACGGTCTGTCCAACGCCGTAGATATACTCCTGCTTTCATCTAAAGATCTAACTGTTCCAAATTTGAGTGTAGTGACGGTGACGTGGCTATTATGTAACAGCAAACTCTTATGTCTACTTATCATTGAGATACACAGCATTTGAAGGTTGAGTGGAGAGTCTCGAATAGAATACCTTTCTGAAGCTGCTCAGGAGTCAAGTCCTGCACAATCATGGCACCTTGTATAAACTCAAATGAAAGGCTGATATAAAACGAACAAAATATAAGGAAAATTGGACTTTCGATACCTTTGTCTGCTTAAGTGATTGTAAATACGTAGCCATAAAACAAGCAATACCCTCTGCTATATCTTCTTCCCTAACAAGAACATAATCATCTTCCTTTTGAGCCATGGTCTCATCATCCCAAAGATCATCTTCACTAACTACATCCCAAGCGCCACTATCTTCTACAACACCAGAAATCACAATCATCTATAAAACCAAGACAGACAATTACAGGTTTGAAATTTGTAAGCAAAGATGAAACATTCAAGTCCTCACCAGCAAGATGTTGCGGCGCTGAAACCTGCGCTGACTCAATCTTTTCAAGGAAGTCATCACATTCAACTCTGGATTTGATGAGATCATATAACTGGAACAAGGAAGAACAAACACATGAATCAACTAAAAAGTTCCAAAATTTAAAGCTTGAAGACATAAATCAAAAAAGAAATGTGAAGAGATGCATAAATTGAAGCCATTCAAAACAAAATTAGTTACTTCATCAGCTTCAGGATCTCCCTTGTTCGATTCCTCCTCTTGTGACCCATTTCTCTCGCCGGTGCTTTTATCGTCTTCGTCATCTTCTTCAGAACTGGGTTCGGCTAGGTTTAACAACTCGAGGGCTCTCTGGCAATCATTGAGTAAAGCTTGCAAAGTTTTCCGCTTTACACGAATATTATCTTTGTAAATTCGTTTTCCTTTGCTCTTGCTATCGATGTCCATGGTCTCTCAATCCTCAGAGAGGATACAATCGAAGCTCTTGCGGCATAGAATCCGTTGAGGAATCGCTAAATCACGAAGATCTGAGAAAAGAAGACGACGACTGATCGTTGTTGTTGTCTCTCGCGCAAATTCTCTTCCTTTTTTTTTGTTTCTTGCAATTAATTTGTTTTTTGTTTTTTAACGTTATCAAAAAAATGGAACTTTGTTTAATTATGTGTGAGCTGTGACGTGCGTGAATTAGATGCTTTAACCAAGTTTCTTCGACGAATCCCTTAGGGCATCCTCAATGGGGGATCACCTTTGGGTGTTCTTAAAGTAAAAATATTGTTAAAAAAATGTAAGATCAGTAGTTAAGATCTTTTGTTAAAAAGTTTGATTAGTGGGAGAACATGTTTAAGATCATAAACATAATGTTTTTGTTGCATAATGTTTGAGCGAACACGGGCAACCAATTCGAACTCCTTTTGAGTTGCATAATGTTTTTGTTGTAGTGAAACCCAAGTTCTTGTGTTTTCTTAATTGAATAGATTTTGAACAGAAAGATTACCGCTCCTGATTTCAATTTGAGAGATGTATAACGAGAAAGATTAACAAACGTACATAGATACCACAGCAGCAACATAGTACACAATGCAGTAAATTGTTCCAAACGTACATAGATACATCCTTTGACAGCAGCCCGACGACAAAAGGCTTGTGGAAGTTCTCCTTGTACATCATAAGAAAACTAAAAAGCAAATCTTACTTGAAGAAGCCATGGGGTCTGCAGATTGTGGAGGTTGCATCATCTCCTTCCCATCTTTGCTTGAATGTTTATGCAAATAAGATAAAGAGACAATAATAAGAATGTTTCTTCAATTTCAGTGAACTTTCTTCAAATACATGACACTGCAACAAAACATAGGAAATATATCATCCAAAAGATACAAAGGTGAGAAAATAAAGCATAGATCCTCACATTTAGAAAGAGAACCGAGACATTCAACACAAAACCATGTGAGGTTTTTGAGACCCATAAAGACAATTGACAAAAAGATTCAAGCTTTAACACACAGCTCACATTCAGACAGAGATTCAATTTGACAAAAAAGCTATAAACTTTGGTTCTAACAAACCCTATTTACTCAACTATGGCACCAAACTTGTGAAGGAGCTGAACAAAATCGTAATCAACACAATGAAATCAAACGTAACATCATCACAACGCAAACATCTAAACACTCGAGCTTGAGCGAATCGATTCATGATCTTCACAAAATTCAGAATTCAAAAGAGGGGTTTTTGAGTTATTTAACACATACATCTTCATCAACGGACTCACTTCTATTGGAGCTTTAGCTTCTCTTCCAACCTTAAATTCGCGGGTAAATTTTGATAAAAGCACTTGGCTTTATACGATTGAAAGAGAACAATCGTGAAATTGATCGCCATCGGAGAGACGATAAAGAGAGAGAGACAACAGAACACGGGCAACCATCGAACCAATTTTTCTTTCCTTTCCCAATTCTTCCGCCCAATAGAAACTCGCCACGTCACCCCGCAACTCCTTGAAGAACAGATCCAGGATGAGAGCGGGCTGGCTGATCTTAAGCCCAACAAGCCATTATTTTGGATTAAAAAAAAGCTAAGATCACCCCCCTGATCTGCCAATGCAGATGGCCTTATATATTAATTGAGAAGCATTATTAAAAAATAACCTTACTTTTACGTGTGATTAACGAAAATGCCATGCTGACGTGTCGCGGTTACAGAGCTCCTCAAGTCATTTAATTAATTTTCCATCCTATACTAGAATATTTACATCAATTTGCCATTGGTATTAATAACACTTATTTTACTCATTCATTAATCAAAAATTAAAATTATGAAATGCACTTAACGTGGGCACTTAACATGTTCTTATTTCAACCAATTAATTAAAACGAAATTATATTTAATATTTGCAATTAAGAGTTACTAATCTTTAGAAGATGAAGCACCTAACATTTTCTGTATTGATTAACTTTACAACTATACATGTTTATATCATATATACACGTTGCATTTAAAAGGATGAATCAATTTAAAAAGATTAAAATCCACAAAATATCTAAAATATGGAATCTAACAATATTTGATAATTGATTGGTAATTCAAATTCTTCCACCGATTATGGTACTTGCTAACTATAAGTTAATAACCGAATTTATAATTACCTCAAAACTTTCATATATGGACTTATATAATTTTACCATGCACCTAACAAAAGAATATTGAGATATATTAGTTGACTTATTCAAAAAAAAAAATCCTGACAAAAGATATATAAATATTAAAAAATTATGATTTAGAAAATATAAATATAAAAGAATAAATTTTGGAGATACTTTAAATGAAATATTGATTTTAAAACTTTAAGGATGTAGAAAATGTAAGAATGATATTGTGAAATTAATGGAACCCATGTTACTCGCTCGATCTTTTAGTTTTATTTAGTTGATCAATATTAAGGCTTTTTTTTCAAGAGTCTACATGTAATCATATAATGAGGCATTTTAGTTTTGATGTTTTGTGAATGTAGTCAAAACATAAAATATATTTAATTATTAAAAACACAAAAAGATATATGTGCCATGAATGATAATATTTCATCAATACTTTCTCCACATAGAAGTTTTTTACCACGTTCAAATATTTTACGGGTAAAAACAAATTCTTATACAAAATATTTGCAAATTTGAATAGAACAAAAAACTTTACTATATGTTTCGTTTTATACAAACGTATCTTGGATCTCATTAATAATTTTACCTATTATAATTTTACTTGAATCGTTTCATCCCGCACATAGTGCGGGTTTTTATCTAGTTGCTATGTTATTAAAAAAACTCACAAAACTCCTAGACCTATAGTATAATCTTTTTGTACAGAGACCACATAATTAAGAAGCTTAATAAAGAAGAAACAACACTTATTTTCTTGTCTTGTCGAATAATTGGGTCGGGGCTTTGAGATTTACTCGTTTTACTTTTTTTTTTTTTTTCACAAGAGAATCTTATTAAAGTTAAACAAACCATACATGGGCTAAACCAAAAGCCCCACAAACATTGTGATTACAAGAAACATTTTAAGCCCAACATGAGCTTTTAACATTGCTTAATGGAGAAGAAACGAAATTGTGGCTCCATCCAACTCCACGTGTCAATAGCTGGAAACAACACAGCCACACGGTGGATGAGTAATCTAAAGCGTTTCGTCATCAACCTCCGCCGTCCGAGCATCGATTCCGGTGAGAGATATCATCGTCGATTAAATCGAAACTTGATTCTTCTGGATTTCACCGGTATTAAACCAATCGAAACTCCAAATAGAGAATTAGCAGCTAAAGGCATTCTAAATATGCAACGAAAACTTCTTTATGTTCTTCAACCTTAATTGCAAATCTGGATTGATTCCTGCAAATCGCAAACTCTAAAGATCGAGTCAGATAATAATCATTTTAAGCGATGAATCACCTAAACCGCCATTACCAACTCAGAATCTATGAGATTATGGAAAGGAAACCAAAAGACACCGGCTACACCGGGAAGGAGAGCCAATCTATGGCACATGATAACCAGAATCCGACCAACGCCGTTTATGGAAACCGGACGCTGCCGGGCAAGAGCCAGCCATCACCACTAAAGAAGCTGGAGATGCCAGACAAGGAACCCGACTAAATCGGGGCAAGATAAACGCAGGAATAACATCCGGCAAAACACAAGGAAATAAGCTTTCACTCTTCTCTGAAAGATTTTTAGAGAGAGAAGAGAGAGAGAAAGCTGTAATCAATTACTCGTTTTACTTAATTTTATTTTCGTGGGTTGGGTTTTTAGAGAGACATCTACAAGGGTTTAGACCATCTTTATTGATGGTCTCTTAACACAGAGACTTTTCTTAGTTATAAGACATATCTCTTAACTTAAGAGTTGTCCTAAGAAACCATTGATAATGTTGCTCTAAGAATCTGCTCAATCCATTTGATCATTATTTATGATTATCCATGTAAACCCACCCTTGTTTAATTTTGATCATTTAGTTTATGCTAGATTTTCAATCTAAATTACCGTTTTATTTGAATTTTTCTTACCATCCGTTTTGGATTCATTTTGATATGAATAGGGCCAGGGTTGGATCCTTGTTTGTATTCATCCACCAATTATCTCTCTCTTTCCGGTTATTTCTCCTTTTGACGGTCTAGTTCTTTTTTTTTTGTCAACGGCTTTTAATTAAAATTCAAAAAAGTCATTCCTGAGGAATGTTGTTTACATAAGTGATATGATGCGGTTCGGTACGAACGTTTCGTGCCAAATTATCCGGTTTTACATTTGCACTTCGAGAGATTGAAGATAAAGAGAAACTTGAAAAATTCCTCCTTGTCGCTCATAAAATCTTCCAGATACACTGAAAAGGCCGGTCATTCGGTTTGGGAAGACACCATCTTCACCAGCTCTGAACAGTCTGTATAAAAAGCTACATCTTGGTTGTCGGCTCCAATCATACACTTCATCGCCCAGAGAAGAGCTTCCACTTCTGTATGTAGTGGAGAAATATTTTTTCGGATGTTGGCAGCTCCAATGGTTGGCGTCTCTCCATTTGATGATGTGCAGAACCACCATGTTCCTAAATATTTATCAATCCCTTTCCAAGATCCATCCACGAAACAACGATATCCGGAGTAGATAATATCATGTGAAATATCTCTCACTCGAGCTCGAGTTTCGCAGTTTGAAAAAACCTGATTTTCATTATGAAGCTCGAATTGAGCTAACTGCCACGATTGCGCCTCTTTTTCCGCTAAACGTAATACATGTAATAGATGTTTATCCACATTTTCAAAGGTCTTTTCATTTCTTGCTTTCCATATATACCAAATTAATTATCCATGGATATGAAGATGAGTCTGGCCATATTCGGCTCAAAGTCGCAGCGATAGCGATTGGCGACCCAAAATTAGCCTTCATCTCTCTTTAATCTTTTCTTCCTTTCTTTCATTCTCTGTCGCTGCGACTCTTTTCTGGTGATTCCGGAGACGCTGAAAATTACAGCGGCATCCTCTCAAACTCATTTATAAAGTAGCGACATTCGCTGGGTGTATGGATCTTCAATCCTAAGTCTATTTTAATGAGTTTCTGACTTTCAATTTTTGTGTCGCGGTCGCAGTCGCCGCGACTGTGAAAAGAATACGGCCTCTACCTCTGAAGGAATTCCCCAAAACAGATGCTCCTTTTGACGGTCTAGTTCATTTTCTTGAGATGTTTTTACTTAGCCATTTGCAAGCGGCAATAGAAGCTTTGTTCATTTAAAAAAATAAAAAATGTCTATGACAAATGGTATGAGAGCACGGTTCAACAGTGCGATGAAATGAGTTATATTAAGAGAAATGGTTAGAAGCAATATGGGTTAGAGTCCAAAGGGATCGAAGATTTGCGTAGAGACACATTGGTCACGAGAATACCCAAGCAAAAACGTGACAAGAGAGTAAAATCCAACACAATTTAGGTACCTTATTAAGTTAGTAAAGATGACATACTCTCATATCTCTCCTGATGACTACCTTGCATTCTCGACTTATTTAGAAGAGCTAGAGTTAGTGAAGATCAAATATAGTTTTTCCAAAACTGGCTTTTTTACATTAAACTTGTTTTAATGTCTTAGGTTAATTGTTTTATCTGATGATACTAAACTTCGTTTTAACGGAACTAATCTTTTTTTTAACTAAATTTCGTTAGTACATACTACTTGATAGTCAGATTAAAATAATATATACCTAATTTATATGGCTGGTGTTACAAAAAGAAAGGAAAATGGACACCCAAAAAGAAAAGGTTGTCGAATTTAGCTCACGTTTCTTTCTCCTTTCCTGCAAGTTTCAAACCCAAACCCCCATGTAAAAAGCTAAAATAGAGAGATAAAAAGAGATGGCACTGAAAAGACAAGTGGGTATTGAATGTGTTTATATATATAGATATGTGTGTTTTTGCAGACATTGCAGTTGTATAGTCTTCAAACTTCTGGATATATGAGAGAGACCAGGGACATGAATCCAAACATCAAGACACATTCAGACAAAGCCAAACAGTGTCCAATCAATGCTTCACGTATATGCATAGTTATTGTTTTTCTTTTTGAACTTGCAAACACCAAAACAAATTTGCGCTCTCTCATATCTTATCAACGTTTTTATCTTTTTTGGTTAATCTCTAACATTATAAATACTTATACTAGTAATTGGAAAGAAAAGCAACTGTGAAACCAGTCTATAATATGACAAAACCATTTGTACATTTTTTACTTTTTGTATTTAACTGTTACGGGAACAAAAAGTATATGGTCAATGCCGCCATAATTGTAAGGTCGATGGTATAGAGGATAAAGTAGCCCGCTTTCTTGAAATGCAGCCAAAATTGTAAGGTCGATGGTGTGGAAGATAAAAGTAGCCAGCTATCTTGAAAATTACCTAATTGCTATGAATTAAACCATTAATATACATCCACACTTGAAGATCCAATAAACAAGCATATTTATCGAACAAGAGTATTAAAATGAAACAATCATTAGTGACAAAATATTTAAATATCTTTAGAATACGATTGAAGACACTTGGAAGCATACTATATGAGTCAAATCATATTAATATCGAACTTGCAACCGCATAGAAGAAGCTAACCATAAAACCAAGAGATTACACCGTGGAAAGATATGTCAATTCTGATACAAAAATCTAAGAAGATAAAAAAAGCAAACGATTCTTCATGATCAAAAGCCAAAAAAAAAAAAAAACCCTAGTTTCTTGATTCATCCTAAAACAAAAAGATAAAAGAAAGAAAAGAAGAGAGTTTTGTGAGACAAGGATTGGTTAGTATGGCGGTGGAGCCCTGGCGGTGGGGGCCCAAATAACATCAGAGCCACCCATGTGGCAACTGTACATTGATACCCCACACGACTCTCCTCCACTTCCCGCCATCTGTCCTGACTCTTCACCGCCACCAGACACCGGCGGAGATTGGCCCTCTCTTTCCCCTGTCCCCGCCGAGTGTTTTTGCTCTTCCTCCGCCGGTAACCGGTGATAAGAAGGGTTGTTGAAACTTGCAGCGATGACGTAAACTGTTCCTGCGGAAATAAGTGGACCAGCGACGAACCCACCGATGATTTGTCCTTGAGGTCCGGCTAGAGAGACGGTGAAGAAGTTAGAGACGGGAGGAGACAAGGAAGTACGTGGCGGAGGAGGGAGGAAAGTTGCGGAGACTGAGAGGAGATCGAACTTTCCGTGGAAAGTTATGGTTGAGCCAGGAGCTGCCGGAGAAGGCTGACGTAAAGTGACGTTAGCTACAGAGCCAGAGCCACTAAGGACGCAGACTCCGATGGATTTACGGCGGCAGAAACGGTTGATGGCTTCAACGACGTCGTTTCCTGATGGAACTTCGAGGATGTAAGGACTCATAGGAGGGTCGGTGTCACGTGTAACGAAGACAGGTGGTTTAGGTTTGTTTTTGGAACCTGGTGGTCTGCCACGTGGACGTCGGACGACTTCGATGGAGGAGTCATCGACGGTGTGTGTTGCGGTGGAGGTAAGGTGGAAGTGAGAGGTAAGAGAGTGTTGTTGTTGTTGTTGTTGATGAGGAAGCTTGGAAAACATTTCGTTACTCTTCTGCTCTCTGTATTCACCTTTCATCTTTGTTTTTCTTTTTTTATGGATTTGTTTATTAGAGATTTGTGTTTGGATTTTTGTGTAAATGATATTAAAAAAAAAAAAAGGAGGAAGAAGAAGATGTAGAGGTTGTTGGTATGGGGTGAATAAAGAGATGATAGAGGAGAGGGACTTTTCGTAATCCTTTGGGAAATGGTATGGTGATAAATTATAAACTGAAAAAGTATTTGCTTCTTTGTTTTCTATATATATATATATAAATAAAATAAAAATGTTTTCTTTTCTTTTTTTGCTATAAAAAGAAAAAAGAGAAATGAGAGGATAGGGAAGAAGGAAGATGAGCTTTGAAAGCAAGAAAAGAGAGCGGCGCCGCTAGTTGGGAATTGCAAGTGAAGATAAATATATATGTGTCTGATTCTGTCTATTTGTTGTGGGTTCACACTCTCTCCTTTTTTGACCTTTCTCTTATTTTATTTTTTAAGTTTTTGTGTTCAAACTTCAAACTATATTATTATAATACAATATTTGATCAACATTAACTATTACAATAATATTAAAATTTTCTGAAAGTTGGGAACAAAAAGACTTGTAATCTGTTTATGTAAATATTTGTAAGTTAAAAAAAAAAACACTTGCTAATTGCTATATATATGTCTGTAGTTTATTCTAAAACTGATTTGATTTTTGATGCAGAGAAAAAGATAGGAGACAAGTGGGGATGATGAGAGAGAGAGAAGGACATCCCCCATTTCCCAAATCTGGAGTGTGCTATGAATCAATTCGGTCTCTTTCACATCTCTCTTGTTGGCCTCATTTTTATCTTCTTCTTCTTCATGATTATTATTTATTCCATGTTACTATTTTTTTCAATGCATGTTACTATTTGATTAAAACTATAGAATTCATCTACCAACTGTCCGTGACGCTATTCGTTTTCAAAAAAATTTATTTTATTTTTAAAGAGTATTATAAAAGAAAACTTATTAATTTGTATAGCTATGAAATATGAATATCTTTCTACGAGAAGTCGAGAAACAATATGATGCATGTCACTAAATATAAATTTGATATTATAGTTATATACTTACGAAATCTAATTAGCCATTTTTATATTTAAAATAAGATAACATTACATATATAATTTTTCTACTTTTGGTCAACAATGAAAACTAAACTAATATATATACATATATGAATTTATTCCTTTCCCCATCACGTAGTGGATACTTACTTAGACCATCTCCAATGTAGAGCTCTATATAACTCTATTTTAGAGGAGGGTTTTTCTCCAATGTATATCTCTATTTTCTACTCGAAAAAAGAATATTCTTAGAAATATTTTATTTCTATTTTATATACTAATACCTTTTAATTATATAATTTACAATTTGACCTCATATATTATAGATTTGCAAAATTCCCATAAAATATGAAATCATTTAAATTAAACACTAATTATTTATTAAAAAAAAACATTACATCATATAACAATAATAAAACATTACAAATTTTATTTTAAATAACACCATTAGAATATTTTCCCCACATATGATCAATTAAAGCATTTCGTAGTGAGAAATGAGCTTCTTTATCTTTGATTTTTTAAAATCTACCAAGAAACTCTTGAAACCGGATATTATGCTTTGAATGAGCTAAAGGAAGAAAACAAAATTTTATTTTGTGATTTGAATTCCTTTCAAAACCCAAATGTTCGGGCATATTTTGAGAGTGAACAAGCACGGATTTTACAAAAACGACGTGTCCAACAACAAGATCAAGATCAAGAAACTCCTCCTCCATCTACTTCATTTGGACAATATTTTAACTATCTTGGCGGATCTACAAGCAATTTACCGGATTATTAAATTACTAGTTTTATGTTTTCTTATGTTGTTTATTTTAAATTTAGTACTTGTTTGCTTGTTAAGTTTATAAAATTATTTTAAATTTAGTACTTGTTTGCTTGTTAAGTTTATAAAGCTATGTGTTGTAATTGTTGTTTATAAAATGATTATATGTATTAAATAAAAAAGTTTAAATTTGAGGGACTAAAGTATAAATAAAAAAGTTGAACTCAAAAATAGAGTTGAGAATAGAGTTGCTCTATATATAGAGTCAATCTGCAGAAATCTCTATTTTAGAGTCAATTATAGAGTAGGATTGGAGAAGAATTTTGCATTTTTCCTCTAAAATAGAGTAGGGTTGGAGATGCCCTTAGGATTCCATAATAAAAATGTTCTATGGTGTATTGAAATCCAGAGAATAACAAAAATGGACGACAAGAGAGAAGAAGTTATGAACATAGCCATGTTTCCATGGCTAGCTATGGGTCATCTCCTTCCCTTTCTTCGTCTCTCCAAGTTACTAGCTCAAAAGGGTCACAAAATCTCTTTCATATCTACACCAAGAAACATACAAAGACTTCCCAAATTACCATCAAACCTCTCCTCCTCCATTACCTTCGTCTCTTTCCCTCTCCCTTCCATCTCCGGCTTGCCTCCTTCTTCAGAATCCTCCATGGACGTACCTTACAACAAGCAACAGTCTCTCAAAGCCGCCTTTGATCTTCTTCAGCCACCGTTGAAAGAGTTTCTCCGACGGTCGTCTCCGGATTGGATCATATATGACTACGCTTCTCACTGGCTTCCTCCTATTGCTGCGGAGTTTGGAATCTCCAAGGTTTTCTTTAGTCTCTTTAACGCAGCTACTCTCTGTTTCATGGGACCGTCTTCGTCGTTGATTGAGGAATCTAGATCAACGCCGGAAGATTTCACGGTGGTGCCTCCGTGGGTTCCGTTTAAGTCAAACATCGTGTTTCGTTATCATGAAGTCAGTAGATACGTTGAGAAGACAGAGGAGGATGTAACCGGAGTCTCTGACTCTGTCCGG
This sequence comes from Arabidopsis suecica, assembly GCA_019202805.1. NCBI lineage: Eukaryota > Viridiplantae > Streptophyta > Magnoliopsida > Brassicales > Brassicaceae > Arabidopsis > Arabidopsis suecica. Next base: position 7,532,748 of record CM032912.1, on the reverse strand, counting down.
TTTGGTTACACGATTGACGGGAGTGATGCGGTTTTTGTTCGTAGCTGTCCGGATTTCGAACCGGAATGGTTTAGTTTACTACAAGATTTATACCGTAAACCGGTTTTCTCAACCGGGTTTCTTCCTCCTGTTATTGAAGACGACGATGACGATGATACTACATGGGTTCGTATAAAGCAGTGGCTCGACAAGCAACGAGTTAACTCAGTTGTTTACGTGTCACTTGGCACCGAAGCAAGTCTTCGTCGTGAGGAACTCACGGAGCTAGCTCTTGGGTTGGAGAAGTCAGAAACACCTTTCTTTTGGGTTCTAAGGAACGAGCCACAGATTCCAGACGGGTTCGAGGAAAGAGTCAAGGGACGTGGCATGGTTCATGTTGGTTGGGTTCCACAAGTGAAAATACTTAGTCACGAGTCAGTGGGAGGGTTCTTGACACATTGTGGTTGGAACTCAGTTGTTGAAGGGTTAGGGTTTGGTAAAGTTCCGATCTTTTTGCCGGTGTTAAATGAGCAAGGACTTAACACGAGGTTGTTGCAAGGGAAAGGACTTGGTGTTGAGGTCTTAAGAGATGAGAGAGATGGATCATTTGGTTCTGAATCGGTGGCTGACTCGGTTAGATTGGTGATGATTGATGATGCTGGCGAGGAGATAAGGGAAGAGGCAAAGGTGTTGAAGGGTTTGTTTGGAAACATGGATGAGAATATTCGTTATGTTGATGAACTTGTTGGGTTTATGAGAAGTAAAGGGTCATCATCATCATCATGATCTCGTTGTTGATATGATTTTGACTTGTCCATTACGGCTGCCGTGGGAGAATTCAATCTTTGTTTTTTTTTTCTTTTTCTTTTTATTATTATAAAAACTATCATAGATTTACCAAACCACAAATATAGTGAATGACTTTGGACCGATACGATGACGGCCGAAGATATTTCCGGTAAAAAAAAAACATGCAAGAAAATCATTAGGACGAAAATCCTTGACGTAAATATGCATATCAAACGAATACCGTCTTCATTAGACACTGGCCACACGCCACACCAAACACCGGCTTCATCGGACACCGATCACACCTGTGGAACCAACCAAACCTTTTCTCTTCCTCTTTCCTTCAGACCAAGAAAGGTCTTAGATAGGGAAAACCGGAAAAGAGTCAGTCTGTCTATTGTAGCAAGTAGACTGGAGAATTCAATCAAAATTTCGATTTAAAAGGAAAAAAGAAAGACGATTAAAGAAAAAAAATTACAATATACGTATAAATCGAAATTTCTAATTTTCTTACAAAAATAATATATCAAATATGTTATTAATAACTTTTTTTGTATAAAGGTTTTTAATAAATTGGGACTGGTGTTATCATGAATTTTTATTGAGGAAACAAAATTCATGTATAAAAATGTGAAGTAAAAAAATTATTTACATTATTTTTTTACAGGCCACAAAATAAATTAAATTAAAATAGTTGAAAACACAAACCAGTGTTAGCCTATAAAAATAAAATCATGAGTAACAATTCTACCATTGCACGCTAACAATCAATTTTTGAATTTAACTTTCGTAAAATGTAAGAAAGGTTGAAGAAACAAAAAAATTACCCTCATAAACTCCTCCATATATGATACAATATGTCAAGACAACTATTTTCAACTTTGAACTTCTAACATACAAAACATCGTCTAAATTAGAGCTTCCAACTCTCAATAAACAGGAGAAAAACTTCCAAACTTTGAGTAAAAAAGATAAAAGCTTATATGTAGATTCCTAACTTTCAGGAGAGGTCTTTCCCCATTTTGTTGTATACAAATCCATCTTAAACGGGAAAAAAGAAATCCATCTTAAACGTGAGAAAATACTTGTCTCTGTTCGTAAGTCATCTTTGAAACACTTGTGTCCACAGAATCAAGGAGTCAAAAGCAGCATATGAGCTGGGTCGGGTTGCGTCAGTCTCTACTCTTATATTTGTGATGTATCCCAAATAATAGTCTCACTTTTTTGCTTACTTAACATTTAACAACCTTTCGTAGATCCCCTTATCATGAAAAGTTTTTCAAATAAACCAAATACACTAAATAATGTAAGGAAAATTCATGTATTTAAAAGAATTAAGTAGTTTCCAAAATATGTAATCACGTTAACCTATTTTAAGTCCGTTACGCGATTCCATGTAAAATGTTATCAACAAAAGTCTTGTGGAGACTATAAAAAACAATTTGGCAGACTCTAAATCTGTCATTAAAATTAATAGATTAAGGCATATTGGTTTAATTCGCAGTTTCGCATTAGTAATTTGAGAAACTATGTTACACTTATCTTAATTCTTAAGTATGGTATTTTCTAATGATTTGATAGACTTGGTCTTCTTTGATTTGGCAGGTTTAGTTCAAACTCACTACTAATTCCGTAACTGGACTAAATCTGCAAATTATATCAATCGTATGATAAACTTAACTTTAACTTTTTCATCAAAATAATGATAATATTATAGCTAATCGGAAAAAACGTATAATGTCAGAATGACATTTTTAATGCGATTGTAATTTTTCAATAAAAAAAAAAATTTATAATGTTTTTAAAAACGTAAAACGCAAGAATTACGTTTTCGCCTAAAAAAAATACAAGTAAAAAATTTATTATACAAATTAGTAAAAAATTTATTATACAAATTAATAAATATTATAGTTACTAGGACTCAGGACCCCGCGATGTCGCGGGGGAATATATTTCAAAAATCATTTAAAAAAATATCAAATGAAAAAATCATAATGAATTGTAACAAATCAATATATATTTTACAAAAATTATGATAAAGAAAACCTTCACAAGCATTTATTAAGTATATTAATATTAGAAAAACAATAATTTGTAACTAAAAACTATTCTCAAGTGCAAAAAGCATAAACTAATAAACCAAATATTACAATGGTTTGATAAATAAGCCAAAACGTTCAACGTCAAATAAACCAAATGCTATTGTGTTAAATTAAACGGTAACAACAATTCATTTAAATATATTTTAGTACTTAAATATTTTTTAAAAATATGACGAACTTATCCGAGAAACGCAACCGTAGATATCAAATATTCCAAAAACTGCAACGGTTCGTCAATTATACCAAATGTTGCAATAGTTCATCAAATATACTAAAGATAACAATGGTTCGTAACACAAAACCAAAAGTTGCAATAATTCGTCAAATAATCCAAATGTTGAAACAGTTCAATTAAATAGTTACAATCTCATTTAAATACATTTTAATAATTAAAAATTAAGAATTAAAATAATAATTTATGAAAAGTTACACCGAGAGACGCGGCGGTAGATAATTAAATGTTATAGCTATTTATAAAATAAACCAAAAATTGTAATTGTTCGTGAAATAAACTAAATATATAAACCAAAGGTTGCAATTGTTCGTAAAATAAACTAAATATTGCAATGATTCGAATAAGCGGTTTCAACTGTTTATGAAGAGTTACAATAAAAAACGCAACCGTAGAAAACATTCAGAATACAATTTATTAAAAAAAAACATAACCGTAAAATATATATTTTAATTAATAAAAACATTAACGAAAAGTCGCGATAAAAAGACGCAACCGTCGAGATGTGCAAATGGTATTTATTAGATTGCTATTATATATATATATTATATCTTGGGAGCCAAATTATGCAACTTATGTCATGATGTTAAAGTTATTTATTAGTATGATTTAAAAAGTGTTATCTCGAAAACGATTGCAGAAAATTAAATTAAATAGTTCGAAAACAAAGACAGGCTTGCCAATTTAATTTTATCCTCCTGAATTGGGGTTTAGGGTTTTCTAAATTGAGAAAAGTTTCGTAAAATGATGAAGGCTGCGATGAATCCGCAGCTACTTGAGGATTATGATGACGACGGCTGTGGAAGTGACGATTTGATGGATGATGATGTCTGTGTAGCGGAGCAAATTGGCGTAGAGGGTAATTCAACGAGAACAAGTGAGCTCACTCTCTCTTTTGAAGGAGAGGTCTATGTCTTCCCTGCTGTCACACCTCACAAGGTTCCATTTTTTTTCTTCTTCTCCTTTGTATTTGGATTAGTGTTCATGTTTAAGTCACTGTTTTTGCGTTCCTAAGCTTTGTTGTTTGAGACTGTCTTACTTAGGTTTGAGTTTCCATTGCATTATTACAACGCTTTGTGGTGATTCAGGTGCAAACTGTTCTCTTGCTATTGGGAGGGCGTGATATACCTACTGCTGTTCCTACACTTGAACTTCCATTTGAGAATAGCAGGGTAATTAGACGGGAGTTTTGAGTTAAACTTTTGGATTTTTTAGTTGTTTATCTTATGTTCATATGTTCTTCAGGGTGTGGGTAATAATCCTAGGCGATCAAATCTGTCAAGACGACTTGCTTCTCTAGTTAGGTTCCGTGAGAAGCGTAAGGAACGATCTTTTGACAAGAAAATAAGATATAATGTGCGAAAAGAAATTGCCCAGAGGTATATCAAGTTTCTTGTTAACTTAATCTAGGTGTGGATTTGGGCTGCCCTGTAGGGATTTGGCTGCTTTTCTTATACTCCACTAATGTTTATTCGCAAACTTTGGTTTTGGAGAATTGATGGACAAGTTTATTTTCCTACTGGATGTCTCCAAAACGGATTGATGCTAAAGGGTAATTTGTAATTCAGGATGCACCGTAAGAATGGACAGTTTGCATCCGTTAGAGAAGGTTCAGGTGGTTCGAACTGGGAATCTACCCAGAGTGGCCTTCAAGATGGTACACTGCACTCTGAAACTACGTGAGTTGTAAATTTAACAATTTCCAAGTTTCATTAGAACAAGAATTTTATGTTACTCGCTGATGGGTTACTCCTTTCTTCGTTGGCAAAATCATGCAGCACTAGGAGATGTGAGCACTGTGGGGTTAATGAAAGTAATACTCCTGCAATGCGCCGAGGGCCAGCCGGACCGAGGACTTTGTGTAATGCTTGTGGTCTAATGTGGGCCAATAAGGTCCTCTCTCCCTCTACCCTATTCTCTCTGCACTCCCATTTGTCTCGCTTGAGCTCGATGATTACTGGTTTTTTTTGTCAGTGCACACAATATATAAACATGCCATTGATGTTACCAGCATTTAACAGGTTTATCAACCAAATTTGGCATATTTCCCAAAAGAAGAAATCTTGCATACCTATTGTTTGTTAAAATGGAGAGGGGTCTTAAACTGGTCTTTCAATTTTAATATTATAAGTTGAAATTAGCATTTTTGCATACTGACTAGAAAATTCATCTGGTTTTCCTCATGTAAAACCGTTTTCTTACTCGGTGGACCTTCGTGACTTATATGTAACATATCCTTGTCTTCTATGTAGTTGTACAATTTATTGTCTAGTTGTGTCTTCTCCCTGTGATCTGGTTGTTTGGATATTCAGGGAACATTGAGAGATCTCAGCAAAGGAGCCAGGAATCTTTCTGTTTCTCAGACTGAACCTGTATGTAAGACATTCTGTAGTTTTGTTTAATGTCAAATGTTTTGGTATTATTACAAAAAGTGGGATTATTTTTGGTTTGTTTTTATTGCTGTTGGTCTGATTAGTTATCCTTAATAAACAATTACAGGAAACCCAAATGGATATCAAACCACTGTACAAAGAAGACTCAAGCAAGCACGATGAGCATGTATGCTGTCTAGTCTTTCTATACGCTTCTTTCAAAAAACCTCTATACTATCAATAAGGTTGATAGCTGTGCTCACAGGGAGTTTCAGTAGATCCTTCTAAAGCAGTAGGAGAGTTTCCCATTGAAACCAATAGCAATCCCGATATTAAGGTATCTAGGATGGTTATGACGACCTACTTTTCATTATTAATTGTTTTCCCTTTCGAAGGTGTGCACATAATTCTTTATCGGACTTCTTCTTTTTTGGGCAGGGTTTGCAAGAAGCAGATGAAGATTTGGCCAGTTATTTGCCTGTTGGAATGTTGTCCGCATCGGCTGATGATGATGATGATCAGGTAATATACTTTCTCTAAAACAAGTAAAATACAGTAAACAGAAGGCACAATTAGCATTTTAATAATTTAGTTTTGGGGGATGCAGGAACCTCTTGCCAATCTGGCTAATCCATCTGATACAGACTTTGATCTACCTTCTACCTTTGATTAGTTAGAAGGACATCGATCAGGTAGGTATGATATTCACCAGACAGATGCTTTAACCTGACTATTAGATGCGTATCTGTGCGGCTGCTTCATCAGACGGAACACAGCTTTGTCGAATGAGGCAAGCTCGTGTAGTTGTAACAATAGAAAATAAATAAATAAACAAGTTATGGAGATGTGTTTGAAATGTTCCTTGTTTATATCGGTGCCTGTTTATCAATTTGTTGCTAACACTTAAATAGATTCAGTAGTACATACATGACACTCTAACGTATGACCAATATGTATGATTCCCAAACAAAACCTTCTTCTATGTCCAGTCATACGTAATAAACCAGTCTTATCAACACTACGCTAGTACTGTTGGTGCATTCTATCTTCAAAAGAGTGTAATAATCTGCAACTCTTTACAAAATTTATAAGAAACAAAATTTGGAATTTCTATCTTAAATCTGATTCTGGTCAAGAAACTCCTCGTAAGCAGACGATCCACTGGAAGAGTCGGATTCGTATTGATCTTCTTCCTTAGGAGGAGACAGAGTAGGCGAGAGTTGGGGCTTCTTAGAACCTGCAACACAACACAAAAGAGAGAGAGTTATTTCTTTCTCTTATCTTGGTTTTGCAACTCATAACTTGCAAGAATACTAAACCTTTTGTGGTGTTTTGATTTTGGAACTTCTTAGAGTGACGCCTGATGAGTTTCTTAGCTTTAGTAATCGTCAATTGTCTTGCAAAGGGAGAGAAATCTGATTCATTGTCACTCCACTCCCCAGGGAAGCTGTCTTCTGTTTCCCCTCTCATTGTCCGAAGCACGAATTTCTTGGCCTTTCTCCTTTGGGTATTGAAAATACCTCTAATCGATGTGACAAATCCATCACCTGCATTGTCACCGGGACGTTTCACCCATGCCCCTGAATCCTGATCTGATCTCCCTGACTCGTCTTTGTCTCTCAAACCAATCTCATCTTTTGGAACATGGGTTTTGTCTTTGAATTTCTTCATCTACAAATACATTCAATTGAACATGAGTTTTATTTAATCAGGGAGACCTAACCCATATGCATCTATTGCTTGTGTAAATGGTCTTACTTGCATTCCGGTTACCGACTTGAGGACTCCCCATATTATGTGCTTCTTTACTCGAGAGAAGAGTCTCCTCCATGTTCCGCTGAATGCAACACGCTGAAATGTGTCCATACACAGCTTCATATCGTTCACAACAAATCTTGAGCCCTCGTAAGTGATCAACAATTCCACCTAAGCTCAGAACCATATTAAGACGATTAAGTTTATTATGCTTGGAAATATTCTTGAACTTTTGCTTAGATGAGGTAATCAACTGACAGACCTGACTAATCTTGATGGTTTGGAATTGCATTATCTTTTGGGGCCTAGATTTCTTGTCTTCTAATGACTTTTCCCCCTTCTTTTCTTCATGAACTGAACGGCCAGCCTTGGTAGTTTTTGAATCCTTTAGCTTGCCTTTTGAGGATTCACTTTGATGCTCCATAGAAGATAGAACAAGCTCAGTAGCTACAGATTCTGCCACAGTCTCCTCCCATGATCTGTCAAAAGAGGATGTTCTTCTCAGTTCTCGCCCTGATCCACGGATCGTGCTTGACTTCAGGTTTTGATTCTTTGACCCCTGAAATCATTTTAGGAAAATAGGTATATAGACTTCTAGAGATGATAAGAATGTAAGAATAACAAATTTAGGGTAGCAGCTGCTAAGAAAACTAATAAAGCCACAAACCAAAAAGCAAAATATACCTGGCCTAGATCAGACTGAGAGAGCAACGCTGCCGCTTCTTGAGCGAATGAACCTTTCCTGCGCCTTGATCCTGAGGTTGTTGACACTTTCCAAACTTCCTGGAATACAAAATACAAGCACGTGTTATAACTCCTTAGCAGCAAGCTAAATCCCATCAGCTAGAGAAGTAAAATGGATAAACAACAAACCTCCCTTCTCTGTGAATGTTGCTCCTCTCCTGGAAAGATATACTCCCACATCATTGTATACATTGTTTCTGTCAAATGGATTTTTAGAGGATATATTTCAACCTGTCAAGCGAACACAAAAGAACTCCATTTTAGTAAATAGAGTATAAACTTCAGTCTTATATTATTAGTGTCATTAGAACATATATGGTAAAGAATGACTTGCCTGGAAAAGTTCATACGGAGCCTGTCCATCTTTTGGGGCTCCTTGTCTTGCATCTACCTGTAACATAACTTTCCTGCATTCAATAAATATAACACTCAGACTTTCCAGCCATGATGCTGTAAACCTGTTTATTTTCCACAGTGAGTTTTCTATAACTAACAAAAATGACAAATGCACCACATAGTAGTGTGGCAAGAGCATCTACCGATTACAAGCACACAACCATTCACGAATTATCTACAAGTCTCCAAAGATATGTAAAATGAAAACTGCATAACTAGTTTTAGCAGTGTGAAAAATGAGAGCCAAGATTGAAAAATATTCTGTGAAGGAGAGCCAAAATTTACTTGCGCTAGTTTTAAAAGAAAGGAACTCACTTGCCCCATTCCGGAGGAGGATTCCAAGCTGATAGAACAGTATCACACTTGGCATTAGGCAGACAGTTCCGCAGGACAACATATCTCGTTGTGAATTGGGCAATCCCAATATCTCTGTAGTCCCGGTTAAAGTCATAAATCTGCAAGCAGTGTGAAACATTTTAGGGATTTTCTTGCCAAAAATTTAGAAAACAGAGTTGGTCTAAATAGAACACCCAAGGCTAGCAAGTAACAGCAGTAAACTTAAGAAAACTTATGTTCAATGATTAGTTGTTACTAAAGATCCAGAGAGATAATGAATGAACAAAACGCTCGACCAGCCATCGGCCAAGGTATTTTAATCTATTATATTCGATCGCTTACCATATTGTCTATTTCAACCTCAGCGAATGTTTTTCCATCTAAAACCATCGACCAGATGACTTTGTTGATTTGTAAGGATATGCGCATGGCAGAGGATGGTCTTTTGTTCTTATCCTTTTCCAACAGCCTTAGCTCCGCAGCATTCTTCACAGAAGTCCGCAGTGCTGTATATGCTGTCTTCCTAGATTGTTGCACACTGAGATACACTTTCCTCAGTCGCTCCACCTACATATGAGATACTTAGTTTATCAGATAACATTTGATGCAGAGAATTTTTTTTACTTCTTATATAACTCTTTTCTCACCAATACTGGCCTCCCACCAGTGATCATCCAGAAATCGCTTTCCTTTTCGAGATTTATGTTTCCTGAGTTACTTTCGCTCTGCGTCAATTTTCTGATGTCATCAAGAAGCATCATTCTATCCCTCTCTTTCTCTTCAAGTTCAATTTTCGCAAGTTCCACTTCCTCAATGCCATCAGGAACTACCTCATCAATTTCCTCTTCAACTTCATCATCTTCTTCACCAGAAATTTTCAAACTGTCGTTATGAGCCCTGAATCATATGCATTTGTAGTAATAAGATATAGTCAGGGGATGCATTTCAACAACAAAAAAAGTTGAATTTACAAAGCAGAAAATTCGGGAAGTGTTAATAACTTGCACACAGCTACACTTACTTTGGTAACCTTGCAAACAAAAGATTGGACAAAACATCTGTCATAACTTGAAACTGACGTGATGTCATCGATGCTGTAATATTCCGAGAATTGAAAGTAAGCTCTTTCAGTGGCTTCACCTGCAGCATATAAGGGTAATATAAGTCTTGCATTCAAACAATGTTACAAAAGAGTGATACACAGATAATGCCGAGTGCATAGTGTGGAATATATGTGAGAGTAACATTATACATTAGTGTATGAACAATTGTAGACATGCTCGTCAGTCGTACTTTTGTGTATAAAGAAAACAGAAAAAATAACTTTTTGGTGGACTACAGAGACTTTGTTGAACTTAATGCCTTTATGCTGATGCATATAAATCATTCCAAAAGAAGAAAAGACTACAAATATCGTGCTTTCACTTAAAAAGGTTATACCTTCAGGTCGGGAGTCACACCTTTGTGCCTGGTGTATTGAAAGTACATGTCACACGGCATAAAAACCCTTTCAAGCAGTGCGCCAGTACGCTTTGCCTTCGGGGAGCTTCTTCTAATCTTTGGGAGCCATTGCACCCCAGCTCCTGGATCGACATCTGTTGGTGCCACATGAGCTTGTACATGCTCCAACATCATGGACACTTCCATGCGTGTCCATGTCATGTCAGTGCCATTTTCAGGATTAAGATCATTTTCATTTTGAGCTGCCTTCTCAATCATGTCATACGCAACATGAACAACTGAATGAAATGATCGTGCTAAAACACGGCCACTAGCAGCAGAGAGCAAAAACCTACCCTGGTAGATGAAGAGATAATGTAAATAGTGATGACAATTAAAAAACACTGCAAGGTATCTGAAAACATTTACCGATACAAAATTCAACCCTAAAGATTGGATCGATAAACTTATGTCATAGATTTGGTATACCTGGTCTGGTCAACTCTAAGTATTCTACTTTATCAGAATCACCTGAGAGTTAGAATTTACAGTTTTATCTATTTTCAAGATATGGAAGAAACTGTCCAGGAATTGAAAGAATTGTACAGGACAACATTGCGAGTAATAAAATGTAACTCCGAGGTGGTAATGCTTTACAAAATAACGCCAATAAAGGCAAATTTTCAAGTTGCCATGCATTCTTCTGGATTTTAATAGCATACCAGAAGTAATGTAGTAAAGACAAATTTTCAAGTTGCCATGCATTCTTCTGGATTTTAATAGCATACCAGAAGTAATGTAGTAAAGACTCAAGTTTGATCTAATGCTTACATTTATGTCTTCTGAATGGAGATTGAATTGTGGCTCAACAACGTTCACCATAAAATGCCGAGTTCCTTCTTCCTCTGAACCATTTGAATCGCCAGTCTTTGTGGCTCCTGCATGAAGATAGATAAATATGGTGAAGAATACATGTATGGGAAGTGAATTTGCTTACTAAGGAAAATAACATGGGACATAGGATGCAAATAAGAAACGGATTAAGATTTAACTCCCAAAGGTTTAAGATACTATACATGGTAGCTTCAAAACAGACAAATAGGGGGGAGTCAGCAAGACTTACCAAGTGGGAAAGATGCAAAGTTCTCTGTTTTAGTTGGTTCTGATGAAGGTGAAGGAACTTCCGCAGTCTCTTTAGATTGGGAAGCGAGATTTCCGTTGCCTGTGGAAGGCTGTTTCACTGGGTCATCTTGAGAAACTTCTGATTCAGAATGCTTCTGGCTGCTCTCAAGTAACTTTCTCTGAGCATACTGACGTGATGGAGAAGGCTTGGGAGGTTGAAATGCTTTGGACATCCCACCAGCAAAAGACAAAACAGCATCTCTGTTCTCTATGTTCCACAATAGTTTGAGTCCGTAAACAAAAATACGCTGACAATTGTCCGCTATAACAACATTGTATCCATCATCATCGCTCGGATCGGAATGTGAATTCTCCTCAGGTTCACTCTGTCTCTCCTTTGTAGATCTTGCATCTACTTTTTCTCGATATATTTTTCCTTCTTCTTTCCATACCATCAGTCTTTCAGGGTCAGCCTTAGGGGCCTGCCTCCTTATTGTGAAATAATCAGATGAAAACAAAAACCCATCGTCAGGATGCTTCTCCGTGCCATCACTGGTAGAAGTCCCATTATCAGAAGTAACTCTATCAGTTGATCCAGATAGTGAACTAGTTCGACTCATCTGAGCTGGCTTTGAGCAATGCTGATCCCTTCTTAAAAAGGCTTTAGGCAAATGGAAGTCTATTCCCTGGTATACTGGATCAAGAGTCTCACGCTTGCATTCAAAAGTAAAATCCTGGTTGCCACGGCTGAAGCAGATTTCATACTTTAACTTGGTCATATCAAATGTCAAGCCTTTGGCAGGATTATTAGAATCCAGTGTCATATGCTTGATACAAATAGGTGTAACATCTAAACGGAGATTATATTCTGTCATCACTCTGTCTAGGGACAAATTCCCTGATCTTGGGATTCTTGGAACTCCGAAGCGAGGCCACCGGGAAAAAGTGCGTAGTTTGTAAGGAGGAAGGTAATTCATGTTCCAGAATCTGATCAACCATGCCAAATCGTGAGCACCAATGTTTATTGTGGGTGGAGAAAAGGAAGATTTCTCAGGCTTACACTCGGATCCAACTTTTTTTGTTTGATCAACTGCAGATACTGATGGGTTCTCAGGTCTTAAAGTGAAATCCCAGCGTAGTGAGAGAGATGTAGACCTGAATGGATCATAAATTTTATCACGAGCCTTTCCTTCATTAGGTAAGGCAAACAGATAATGATTTAATGGACTTCCAGACTCGCACTCCCAATCCATCCGGACTTCAAGACTGAAACGTGGAACCTCAAGGAAAGGGTAGATTGATGGACATATTGGAGCGTTCGGATAATTTCTAGCCAAACCTTCAAAACTGCTAAAGAAAATTTTTATGTCCTCAGCAGAGAAGTGCACACGACCATCTGACTGCTGGATTTCCACGGAGGCAGAGGTCATCTGGAGCTTGTCAAGCTTCTCATAGGGGTCTGGAGTAGCAAGAACAATCCACTTTGTCTCAGAAAAGGACAAGGTTACATTTCCATGGATGTAATTTCTCATTTCATCCCACCATGGTAAACTTTTCTCCTTTTTGGGAGGCTGAAGAAGACCAGGACCCTTGAGACTGAGATTAGCTCTACGAAGAGCCACAGTGAAGGCATAGCTAATATCAGCAAGTACTGGTTCATATCCAATTCCAAAGGAGATTTGTCCTTTCTGAAAGTGTATCGGCAAGTCCAGGTATGTTTTCATTGCAGGTGTTGTTCCACTGGCTGAACGGAGCATCGTCACCTTTCTCCATCTTCCTATGTATACATCATGGATTATTTGGGGCTGAAAAGCTGTTGCCTATGTTAAAATAAGAGAAATAAATTTAGGAATAAGACTAAAGAACCTTAGAGGGAGCACAAAGACTGATGGGAAAGAGCATTAAAAAAAAAACAAAAGATGCAGGCGGGAACAAATTTTTCATTCTTTTGAAACGACAATTCATGCATGTATACCAACATCGTTGATGATGTAAGGAAATAATGGTTTAGGTTTTTTTACTACTAACATTAATATCTAATACAAATGATATGTATCCGTGAAATCCATTGGTAGTACTCCCTTCTATTTCACAGCAGATATCTCAGAGTTACTATGGGATACTTAGATCAATACTTCTTCAAACTGCTTAGAAGGTGTATTTTTTACGTTTACAGTTGGATTTATAAACTAGGAAACATCATATGCAGAAACAAGAGGTAAGAGCAGAGCAAAAAACGTTCCAGTGCATCAAGCTCTAGAAAACATCAAACTTCCTCAAGAAACTCTTTCTCACAGAGAAAAAAAGAGGATAGCTTTGAAGCAAAGGGGAAAAATGATATGATATTTGCTAAAGAGAAAAGGGCAGTCTTACCTGCTGAGCCAACACAAGACAGCCTTCGCATTTACCCAAAGCTGTTGAGAGAAGAGGAAATGTGTAATCTCTTATTTGAACAGCAAGAGTTCCAGTGTTTAACCGAAGATTGCTTCCATAAACCCGCGAAAAAGGTATGTCTTTTTCTTCAGATAGAGGATCAAGCTTCTTAACAATTTCTATCATCCCAGCTTCACCTCCACCAATAGCCGTCAAACTTAGATCCAAATCAGTAACAGAAACAGAAAGTAGAGATGTCCTAGAAGTGCTCATCTTAAAACCAGCCTGAAAACCGTCTTTACAGGCACCTGAACCATCTGAAAGTCTTAAACTTTGACAAGACTTGTAATATGAACTGAACGATTGTTTATATAATTTTTCATTCATCATCTGGATAATGGCAGGATCTTGTGGGTCAATTTCTTCTCCCTCGAAAGAAAGTTTCTTCTCACTGTCTGACTCATCTCCCCCAGTTTTAGGAACCTGGTTTCCGCTGGAAATTAATTCATCAAGGAATTTCGACCTTATGGCTAACTCGTAGGCTTCTTTCCTCATAAGATGATAATGCTCATCAAGCCAACCCTGGAGGGGTTCTTCCTCAATATCAAATATTAACTTGCGAATGCCGAATCTTATACGCCCAACTTTTTTCGACCCAGGTTTTTTAGGTGTTGAACTTTCCTTTTTTATTGGGAAAATGAGTTTGGTTTTGGCATTGGTTACAAGCTTCAAAGCCCTCAGCATTTCTTCCACAGCATCATCAATAGCACGGAGCTGTAGCCTGAAAGGCATGCATATATGTATATCAACTCCTTGAACTATCCAATCCCATGGAGTCCCTGTTGCTGGTGTCGCACTGGATGAAGTGGAAGGCATGCTGGGTATTCGTGATATCTGCACCCGACTACTTTTGACTATTCTACATCCACAAAAACCAAGCATAAATCCTTCCAACAGTACTCCAATACCCACATTCTCTGAGAAAATTGACTGAATCTGCACCTCAGCCTCCACCCCATCCCCAGCCTCCGCAGTTATGCTTAACATCTCTACATCAACAGCAAATATAGATTCCTTCTTCTTCTTCTTATCAACAGAATTCGGGGTAGTAGTTGGTTCTTCCTTCTGTCTATCACCTGTTACAGTGGAAGCCTCTTCTGGGTTTTTGTTACCATGTTTCTTAAGTTTCTGAGTTAAGACTAGGGACTTCAAACGCAGACCAAGCTCGACCATTGATATGTGCACATCAGGCTCCCATCTGACGGCAATATTAGAGGCACTGAAGAGCGAACAGATTGAAACTTCCTTACCACCGCCTATACGACGTACAAACTTAGCGTTTTGGATGTCACAAAGTGTCACTCTGGAAACTTGGTGAGGTTCCTCCAAAAATTCCTGGTAGATCGCCTTTGCTGTTTCAAGTTCTACCTGTGTAGACTGAATCTCCTTGTTTAGGGTAAATCCGAATTTGAGTATTTCAAACGAAATTATGTACTTCAACTTCTCATGTTCCTTGGACAAAGTAGAGAAAACGCTGGCAGTTCGAGGTGAGCCGTCAGCTGAGACACTAATTATAATTCTTCCACCCTGTGATCCATAATTGACACGTTTAGGATCATCAATGACTGTATTTTCCAGGCTTGAATCTCCAGCGAAATTAAGAGAGCAACGTTCAACATTCAGTTTCAACAGTTGAGTCCCTCTGCCCGATGGCTTCGATCTAGGTGCCCCTTTTTCCTGTCTGTTCTTATTACTAGCACCAGTTAAACTTTTCATATAAGCCTGAATTGACATTGCATTTACTGTAAGCGCTTCAACACTCCTGAAAGAAAATAACAGACCTATTTCTGATACGTCAACCACCAGTGTTTGTTTACCCTTAGAACCATCGCCCTCAGGTAACACTCCTTCTTTCTTGCCCCATTCCGATTTGACCTTTCTTATACTGATTAATGAGCCTGGATCGGACTCTAAACCAAAGAGGCTTTCTTTCAAACATCCCTTATGTTCATCTACCATGCATAAATTCAGTTCATTTAGCTCCATCTGTACAACTGTTCCCCTATTTGACATATTATTTGCAGTGACCTGAAATGAATCTAAGCCGCACTGCAAAAAAAGAAGAATTAAAGTCAGTGTTGAGGTTGATTAGTATATATTCTTGCTAGCCTTGTTGATGCTAATTAAAGATCGTGCAAAATATGCATGAATTATAATATTTCAAACTGAAACAAACAAATATTAAGATTGTACTGAAAAACTTTCCTGAATTTAGAACCAACAAGACAGCAGCAAACACACGTCTTCTACTTACTTGGTATATAGGAGAACCGCCCGGACTGTATATCACAACCGTCACATCAGGGGCTGAGGTGGCACATTTCCATACCACAGCCTTAAAACCAGTGGTTTCTGATTTTGCAATGTTAGGTCTTTCCTCTTTGAGAACCATCTTTTTCTTTCTAGAGAAGTGCAAACGCAACAGCGGCTCAAATCTCGTCATTATAATGTTGCTCATTATACCTCCCAGCTTAATCTCAACCTCAGCCCTAACAGGGAAGGATTCCTGAGAGGAACACCAAGATCAAATAATACATCAAATCATGAAGGCCCTTCTGTTAGAATTGCAGCACATGTGCAAAATATATAAAACTATAAAACCAAAAGAGGATATGAACATTGTATAAGCTGGTTTTCTAATCATTTCCGAGTATAAAAGCAGCCAAAGCACATGTACAAAAACAAAAAAACACCAGCAAAGACTTCTGTCTCTAACTCAGAGGGCTCACCTGTATTGGACAATACACCTTGGAGAAAACTGCAAATTTTGTCATCTCCAAGACAGAAACTTCAGATTCTCTAAAAAGCTGAAATGAAAGGGAAATTAAAAGACATCAAAACGAATATTTCACTGAATTATTACTAAGACAACTGCTTTTTAACATACATGCATCTCCTGGAGTTCCATAACAAAATCAAGACATGTGTCTTCCTTGCCATCTCCACCAGATTGAGATTTGGCACTTCTCAATTGAAAGCCTGTTATGCTGTTCGCGATAGAAAAATCATGTTCTTGATGCACAAATCTGATTTCAAGCTTCGACAAATCAAATAAAACCTACCACATAATGTCAAAGGCACGAGTAAGACTTCAGATAATGAATTGACTATACACCATATGCACAAACTCCTTTCATTGTAGAAGCAAATAATAATCTTACATGGTTTCTAACTGTTCCTTAAAGAAATGTGATTTTTTTTAGTAATTCTGAGTTGGATAGGTGATGCTGATGCAATATGGGATAAACTGAATGAGCCAATTGTGTGTATTGATAATCAATAAAAGATACTTGCAGTTATCCCATGCACACAAAGTCACATATGCATGTCTTTTCAACCATATGGCTTATTCAGTTTATTGATTATCTATACACATGCATATATAAAAGATACTTGCAGACTTGCAGTTATCTCATGCTAAAAAAATCTCTCACCTTCTCAGGGAATTTTGGAGCATGCTTTGCAACCAAAACATTCACTGGTTGCTTTGGAGGCTTCTCTGAAGTGGTGTTACCAGAACTTGATTCAATCACTTCACCTGTGGAAGCAGCACTTGTCGAGGATTTTTTTTTCAACAGCAGCTTCTCATTAAGGTTAAGAACAGCATCAGCTAGGTCTACTTCGACGTTCTTTATACTTGGACTTGATTCTCTGCTCCAGGAAGATCGAAGTATGGCAGCCATGAGGATTAAAATGTACATGTGAATGGGGTACGAAATCATATGAGTATGTCAAGCAAAAGGTACCTATTATGACCAAATTCGCAGGAGAAGGAGAGCTTTTCGCAATGAAAAGAAGAGCCCTCTGAGGTTTTGGAAGATGTCTGTCTAGCGAGGCAAATGTCACTGTTCATCTCAGGTGAATGAATGGAAGTAACATGTGGTTCGCCTATCTGTACAAATATCGGCAATAGATACAGTTTGATGAAAAAATTCCCTGACCCTCTATCCTTAGATAAATCGAGCTCCAACTCCTTGATTTCTGCTGTAGCTTTAGGTGTCTGCAGTTTTGCAAGAGGAAATAAGAACAACCAGTAGCAACGATGGTTAGTATAGTTCTAGAAATGCCTAATTTTGTTCCACCTACTCTGAATTGTCTGCAAAATAACAAGTATATCTTCTATAAAGAATAAGTTAACAGAAGCACAGAAAGCTAACAGTCATTTGAGCATAAAGCACCTCATCATGGGAAATATATCTTGGCTTGTGGTCAATATATTACTACTCTATATCTAAAAAGCCAGTGAGATAAGATTTAATCAAAATTAATGAAGATCATTGCGAGTGAATCTTTCACTATAATTTTGTTTATGATACTAACAACTGAAGCTAGTAGCATCACTGCCATTCATGCCGTTCTCATTAAAACTAGCTCAACAAGTTAGAATGAAAGGGAATTATAGCATGCAGCTGAACCAAATAGAAAGAGTTTCTATAGAAATGAGAGCAGGCTGCAGTTACCTGCACAACCATATTCGTCATGGAAAGTGTAAAGAATCTCCCAATATTAGCAAATAGCATCAACTTTCCCTTGCCACCAGAGCTCGGTTTCCGAGTTTTTGGTTTGCGAGGACTTTTACTTGAGTTGGAGGGTCTAGTTTTTACTTTCAGGTCACATATAGAGAATATAACTTTAGGATCCTGGATAAAAGCCGTAGCACAAAGTTCAACCAGGGATTGACTTAGATTGGCTTTAAACTCTCCAACGACTATAGATTCAATAGAACCCTGTAAATAACAAAAACAACAAACATACACCAGTGTAGTTAAAACCAGAGATGTAGATAAATTGATTGACTTGAAATTTACAAAACAAAGACATACAAACCTTCTTGAAATGCAATGTAACATCTTTCAAGCAGTTCCATCCATCAAACTGAAAACTGAGTGTTATTCCAGCAGAATGCCGGAGAATCCAAGGGAGTGACCTAATTAGAGTTGAAAATCCAAAGATCAAACTCAACTCTGATTGAGAAATCAAACGAATATAGATTCAATTAAGGGATTATTGAACATCTATCTATGCTACACTAAAATTCTTCATACTCAAAACTGGTAACATGGCCAACTAATTCGAATTGTTCAACAACTCTAGATTCCAAAACTTGCGTTAATCAATTCCTCAAGGAATTTTGAAAACGAAATCAATTTCCCAAAACAATTTTGAGTAGAATAATCTCAAATCAGAAACTGGCGAAACGGTGAAAACGATCACTAGGTCATCATAGGAAACACGATTTGAACGCCGATGAAGAGGCGAAAATGGCACATACTTGAAGAAAACCCAAAGGAGTGCGACGATCACAGCGATCGTGAAGATAAACATGACGAGGAAAGCTGCCATTTCGGGAGGAAATCACAATACACATAGACTAGGAAACTCGGCGGCGGTTTTATTCCGATCAAGCAAATCAGCGGTCGAGACGAAGCAGACGCACTGGGGTCATAGCTCGGAAGCAAAAATTGCGAAAATTTGGAGAGAGAGAAACTCAAGAAGGTTACGACTGAGTCATTTGCGGTTAGAGAAGATGGAAGATCCGAGGAAGAGGAGAGAGCGTGGGAGCGGGAACGAAGAAGACGACGACTTTTCCGTTTTCTGAGGGAAGACGAAATAATGATCCTCTGTGGTACGGTGCACCGTTATGCCACACCCATTCATTCAGGGACGTGCGTGCATGAGAGAGAGCGAGACCCTTCGTCTGGGAGATTTAGTCAACGCTTTCTTTTCAATGTTGCTAAATGCTACTAATTCTCTATTAAGAAAGGTGTAATTTCTTAAATCAATTCAAATTCAATTTCGATATAAAGCTACTTGTATCTTTTTTTTTTAATCAAACATGAAGCTACTTGTAGTTTTTTTTTTGTGTGTGCAAGTAAAGCTACTTGTAGTTAACTACTTATATATCATACCAAATTAAACAGCATATCAATTCAATTAGCACGATTGACCTTTAAATCGTATCTTAATTAAATAATTACTTCGGTTTAAAGCTCTAAGTGATTTATTTAGTCATATAACTTATTAGTACTAAAGACAAATTCGTCCAAAATTAAAGAAATTTCACAATGACGTAGATAATTAATAGTAAAAAGGTTTTGCGTCGTTTTCATAGCTAAAGATATTTAATTTGCAGTATATATGGGATTAGATATGGGATATTAAAGAATTACTCATTGGAAAGGAAGAGTAAACTTTACAAGAGAGTGAGAAATAGTCACAATGAAGGGTTGGAGAATCGTTCTTATGCCCATAATATAAAAGAGCATTGTATTGCAGAAAAATACTACTCATTCACATAGTCATTACCAAAAGATATAAAATAAACAAAACAAAAAAAAAGGAAGAAAAAGTAGTCGAAAAATCTGGGGGAACTCTTTGTATTAACCAAAGCCGAATCCTTCGCTGGCTTCATGGATCGCGAGGAGTAGCCTCTCCTGCAGATGTTCCTTAGACGGGTACTCTGGTAGATCTAACTGATTGAAACTGCAAAAGTAGTTTGAATATTAAGTTTTATGTTTACACTGAATGGATTTATAGAACCGGAAGAAGAATTGAGGTTTTACCAGGTATGAGCAGACGGCAAGTGATTAGCGCTTCCATATGCCTTGTGGATTTGAAACTTCTGTGCGCCTGAAATTCCTTGAAGGGCACTAAATCCTTCCAGAGGAACCTGTATTGGATATAAAAATATTAGTGGACAGAGATAACCAAAAATCTACTTTTCTCAACACTCATTTCCCATTTATCATTATCTAATGGTTTGAGATTGTCAAATCCATTTAACCTCAAAAGAGAACCTTGGAGGATTAATGTTTCTCCAAATAATTATTTAGCAAGGAAACCTGTATAATTAGCCCAAGGCCACAGAAATATAATATGTTTGTTACCTTCGAGGTTCCAGTCACAAACTGCAATAGACGGGCTTTGTCTTCTTTGCTCAATGCCTGAACAACCTCCCAGAACCACTGGATAACGGGGGATCCAGGACTGTACCCAGAATATTCAGTATTCACCCTCAGGTCATCCACTGATGTATATTACAAAACAAAAGTTCATTAACACTTCTTGTGTTTGAAACTAACAGAAAATGCCATGAAATTCTTGGTACAAGATAACTTACAGTCGATATCAGGAAGACCACTGATTAATAACTCCAATTCCTTGTCGTTGAAAATGGATATTAGATCTCTAAGGATAAGTTCACTAAACCCTTCCAGGAATGCATTAATCTGAGGGCGGATGGCTGTGGTTAATCGATGCTCAGCAACTAGGTCAACATATTGATGCTTATTCTCCTCAGTAACTTTAATGTTCCGACCTCCAGGGATTAGTTCATGGTCAGTTACCTGCATTTTATATCTCGAAGTTCAGAAAAAAATATCAACAATTATTTCAAGGACAATGTTAAAAAAATACCTCCGTTTTTTCATAGAGTATCAGTTTTTCCTCATCAGCGTCAATGCTAAAAGTGAGATCTAGGACATCGCTAATATCATGCTGCATATGGAAGAAAAGATGAGTAACAAGGATAGTTGATAGTGTAGTTTATTTCATTGCCGCAAAAGTATAAATACCTCCAACATCCATTTCAGGTTTTTATAGTAATCGGGATCTATGGCTTCAATATCATGGTATGTAACCTTAACTCCCAAGATATGCTTGTAAAACGAACGAGTGAAATGAACATCAAGGAGTTGCCCATCAAACAGAGCTTTTCCAACCTGGACATGGACAAATCAAATTAGAAATTAACGCATAAACCAGAGCACTAACTCTACGTCATACTTAAAAAGAAGCTAAAACTTACAACACGGCCAACAAATTTGAAGTAGGAGAGGTGTTCTGTCTGGTAAACAGAGTTTGGATTTGGTTGGAAGGTTGAGTCATTGCCAACGGTTGTGAACAGAAGAGCACCTTTGTCAAAAATAACCCTTGACAGCAGCTGATACCATTCCCTGGTAAGCCCACCCGCATCAATACCTTCCTCTCCTTGGAAGTGAACAGTCAATCTACCTTTCAGTTCTTGAGTTGACCTCATTCGCAATTGGTTATATGAATCTTCAAGAATGTATGCTCTTCTCACAGAGATTCGCAGAGGGCTATGGTGATGATCATGCTGGTGCTTTATCTTTGATCTGAAGTATGCACGTTTATTATCAAATTCAATAAAACGTGGAACCTTCAGCATGAGTGAAAAGGACTTCTCAAGCAGAGCAGGATTTTGTCGGATAAAAGCATTAAGAAGTTTCCTGTGCCTTTCAGAAAACCGGATAAAAGAAGCATACTTCTCATCCACCTTCGAGCTAGGTCCTGGACCCTTTGGCTGTTCCTCAACTTCAGAAGCCATGGGAACCCCAAAATCATGTCCTGAACCAGACTGTGATGGATGCAACTTCTCAGACGTAACAAAAAATGACTCTATATAAGGCAAGATGTTCTGGGCACCAGCAGGCAGTGACTGGTTTACTCCAGCTACCCTTGTCGTTGAGCTCAAAGACGGAGATATAGTAATAGTCGCTGACTCAGAATGCCCCTCAATTTTGCATATGCAATTGCTTAACTCAAGCCACAGAGGTTCCAAAGCTGAATTGATGTTCGACAGTTGAGAAAGCACAGCAACATGCTCTTCTGAATTCTGCGGCTGGTTTTTCCCTTTTGTGATTAACGAACCCATGAGGGAGCTTAATGCTTGCAAAACCCTCAAAATTGCAGATCCATCGGACGAAGTGGTACTTAGCAGAGCTTTCACTGCTTCACCGAACATGTGAAGTTCACTCATCGCTGTTCTTGTCAAGTTTTGTATTGCATTTGCCAGCTCAGTTATAAACAAATGACAATGACTTGGAGCAATTGCCACAAGTTTTTTCAGCACCTCCGCCACAAGGGTGTATGCGTTATCCGACAAACTGAATGAACAGAATAAGTAGTGAGACAAGATGTAGAAACTTATAAATATGATTGAAAGATTCAAAGAATTGAAAGTAAGAAGTTATCGTAGATAAGCATCTGACATACCCTTCACGTGCAAGTAACGAACAAAGTAGACACAGCTCTGACTGGGGAAGATTCAGTAACACACTCTGAACATCACATTCACTCTCTGCTTTGGTGGAAGAACTTGCAGATGAATCTATTGGCTTGGTTATTGTACCAGTAGAGCCAGATATAATATCATGATTTTCTGAATTGTTTTCAACTTCTAAACCTTGAGGTGTTGATTGTTGCTGACTGGCAGACACATCTGATCTGTCAGCTGAATCAGACTTTCTTTCAGCGTTGTCAATGATGACCTCCAGTAAGTTCAACAGCTGAATTAAATGATGAGAAAAAACATCCATCCCTGAGTTCATTTTAATAAAACTAAGCAAAGCTAAACCATATGACTAAATGAAAAGGAGTACCTGTTCAAGATGAGCCACACTTCTCAAATAAAGGGGCTGGTTCAGGAGGCTGAGAAGCAACGCGAAGGCTATAGATTCGGGTTCGTGCTGCTTACTGTCTATGTAATCATCACTTACTACAACAGCTTTTCCATGTGCCTTGTCTGAGGGTGCCGAACCTCGCAAGGAAGGCAGTGAAAGCCTGGATTGAAGCAGAATCTTGGCTACGTACATATGATTTCGAGCCAAATATGTCAACGTCTCAAGAACACGTCGAGACACTAGAGGAGGAACCCCTGCAAACAGAATAACAAAAATTATCTTAAAAATTCTAGCTACAATAGTTTATAAACAGCAGAAGCATACAGATCATTGTTTATTGTAAGGGCATTCCCAGTCAGAATTCAGCTTAAAATAAATGCATACCATCAAAGTGCTGAGGACGTGAATATGTTACATTGCTTTGACATGCATAAAGACGATAAGGTGGTTCGGAAACACTTGGGTAGTTAACAGGCTTCCTTGTATCAAGCATCAACATATCCATGAATGTATTAACTAAGGAAAATCTTGTTTCGCCATGAGAACATAAATTCAGCAAAAGCCTCTGCAGAGGACCCTTGTATAGAGGCTGCAGACCAAAGACATATAGGTAAATTGTCGAAGTGATGGCAGTTAAATATCTTAATTTTGTGAAAGATGCATTAGGTGCATTAGGTAGCTACCTGGACTATGCGAAGAACGCGGATCATTGCTTGGAGTGCCTCAGTGTTAACTAGAGGAGCTCCATCGGTTTCAATAACCTTTCCAGCAGACCTACGAGAAGCAACCCCCTCATTTCCAGACAAGACACCTTCACCTCGCCTGGATGGCTCCCCTCTACGAAGTCTTGGATGCATACCAAAAAGTGTGCGGTTGTGGTATCGATGAGCAAACCTTTCACGCAACATGTTTGCTTCCGCGACCAGTGCAGGTGTAAGATTTGCAAGAATAGCATCAGATGACGTTAACAAAACCTAAATACAAAAAATAAGATTAGATGGATATACTTATATCCTATTCATAGCCATGACGCTTAAAGGCAATACTCTTACCTCTTCTCGCAACTCAGAAGGAAATGTCGCAATTATTGAAACTGTGTCCATCTCCACAGGTTGACCTTCAAGCTCCTGAGACTGATGAAGCCTTTGTGCTTGTTGCTGTGCCAGAACTTCAGCTCGGATATCAGGAGGAAGTGCAGCAAGAAACTCAGGATCAATATCTCCTGAATTTTGCTGTTCATTGGTAGAAGGTTGTGGCACTTGTCCTTGCTGAGCTGAAAGGACTTCAGCTCGCAGTTCCTCTGGTAGGGCATCCAAAAATGCAGGATCAATAGAACCAGAACTAACATCCCTGTTTACTGGTTGCTCTGCTGGAGGATTATCCTGCTCAGCATCGTGGCCAGAATTCTCAGAAACCTCAGTAACACTGTAAAGAGAAGCTTCTCGTCCAGCTGAAGATGGCACAAGTGACAAATTTGCCCTTCTTGAGCGCATAGCTGGCTGTATCTCATGCCTTTCGGCACCATCATCATGACCATCAGCACTTCCGATTTCAACATCCAAACTCCTAAGGCTTTCCCCTAAGGTTGCCCCACTTCCGCCGCTTTCTTGGCTCACAGCTTCAACATCCCGGATAGTTGAATCATTTTGATCATATTGCATTTCGACTGACTGAGACTGTGGGCTTGAGACAGATTCATTAGCAGTGGCTTGTGTATCGGGCCGAGTAGATGCATCTAGTGAAACGGCAGACGGGGCAGACACATTGGCACCTCCATTACCAATGGTATTTTCAGCTGGAATTTCAGGTCCGATTGTTGCTTCCTCGGACCGCCCACTCTCAGCCTGAGATTGGTGTTCCAAAAGTGAAGAATTCTGATCAGAAGGCTTATCAGAGCTGGGTCGTCTCAACTGAGATACAAGCAAATCTTCAAGACCTTGCGGTACAGTAGACGCACCAGATCCAACAATTTGCTGACTGTCATCAGCCCACAAATTCAAACGATGCCCCTGCCGCCCATTCCTCAGGGATCGGAATATAGCATCTAGCCGTGATGAAGAACTACTGTGGGAATCCCTACCTCCATCAGCAAGATCACGCATGTTCTCTAGAAAAAGAAGAAAAAAGGGTTGATAAGCAGATTATTTCTGTAGGGCGATCAACAGAAATGAAACAAAAGACTAAGAGGGATAATTTCATAATTATTATAAAAGGCGGTTTCGATTAAACTAGAATAATAAGATGGTAGAAAATATGACATAAGATACCATAACAGAAATGAGGGATGAACGAAGAATAGAAATGAGAACCTGTCTGACTTTGCGACACTGGAAGTGATGCAGATCCCGATAAAAGAGGATGCTGTGAAGGAGTAGCACCATCACTAGTTCTGCCGAGAAGGCTGTAAATAGAAGTTGTTCGTCCTTGGCGTCTCGAGCCAAAGACTTCAACAGGCATCACATGAAGTGTTTCATCAGAAAATCTATGATCTCTAAGAACCTCTAAGTGATCAAGAACGTTTAGCCCATTGATTCCATCTTCAAACCTAAGAATTACCCGATCTTCATCATCCTCGTCCTCTTCATCTTCTTCAACCAGTACTTCTTCTTCAAATTCATCATCATCAAGCTCATGATCATCTTGGTCATCTTGGTCATCTTGGTCAGTGTCATGATGAGGTAGGTGATGTACATCATCTTCTTCCAAGTCATTATCCTCCTCATCTTCTTCTTCATTATCGTTTTCATCTTCATCTATTTCGTCCCCCTCATCGCCAGACATCTCCTCGTCTTCCTCTTCATCAAGATTTTCCTGCGAGTGGGTGTGCATCTCAAATTCTATACCCAACGACCCAACCCCATTTTCTAGCCCCCTGGCATCCTCAGCTGCATCTTGCATATAATCATCCTCCGCTGGGGCAAAACCTTCATCCAAGTCTTGATCATGTTCCATGTCATCTGTCAGAGCCTCCGAACCAACATAGGTGTTGGAACCACCAAAATTTTCCACATGATCAGCTGTCATGGAATCAAGATTGGACCCAAGCATCCTTTCCACTGCCTGAGAAGCAACAACAATGGTATCTCCTCTTCCTGATTGCATTTGATCAGATGACTTGTTCGCATTATCATCCTTCGAGTTCGAATCGGCAGAATGGACATGCTCCTTTGTCACCAACTCCAAGACTTTTATGATTCCTGTTACAGCTTTGGGAGATTCTACATTGTCCAAGTCCAACACTTCAAGAGTACGAGTAAGAGACTTGACCAATCCAACATCAACAAAAGTAGCAGAAGCTTCTGAAGATATATGTGATCCAGTAGGTGACCGAGCTGAGAGCATATCACTCAACAGATCAATTAAAATTTGAATTTCATTAACTGGAGGTCTAAACCCATTGCACGTATCTATGAAGTCATTGAAGATACTGCCAATGTCTGAAAATATCCTCTTCCTAGCTTCAGATGATCGAACAGATGCACCCACTAAAAATTGATTACCTCTACTTGCTAGTTTTTGCCGCCAATCACTATCTGATTTCTTTTCCTTTTTCACCCTTGAGTAGGGAATAAACTTGTGAAGAATATGATGAAATATTCCACCAACTTGACCACTTTTCTGTTGGGGACCTCTGAGACTGTTAATTTCAGCATCTCTTCGAAGTATTATATGGATTGACGATGAATACATTAACAGCATCTCGCTCAAAAGCTTCAGAATGAAAACCATTTTAGCCAGTGAAGCTGACATATCCTGTGAATTGGCTTCCTTTTCTTCAGGTGTAGCAGCAACAGCTTTGCCTTTCCCTTTTGTAGAGGCAAGATCAATATCCATGTCCGCTAAAGTTGAATCACCTTCAACCATGTCATCTTTTGGAGGAGGAATGAAAGTACAAATAGAATCCAGAAGCAGCTCAACAACACAAATGAAGGACTGGGGTGGTTTTCGGTGAACTTTAGGTGCCTTGGTGCTCCCAGGGGCTGGGGTAGTTGCCACTTTCTCATCATTAGAGGTCTGCGATTTTTCTTTCTCAGCTTTGTCTTTATCCTTCTCTTTCTCTTTTGATTTCTCTTTTTCTTTCACCAATACGATGTAAGGTCTTTCACCAACCATCTCTACTTGGCATATTGAACGAGCGGCCTGGATAAAAGTGACTGGATCCCGAGCAATTACTGAATTCACATTCAATAAAAAGTTGCGTGGAGATATTCTCGGATTTGAGTGCCTGTTAGAAAGTGTTGCGAGTGCATGCTTTATCTCAGATTCCATGGCTTGCTGAAGCGTTTGGGGGTCTTCAAGGACGTGGCGGATAATACTAGCAGCAACACTGTCAAACCCTGGAAAGAGACTATTACTCGGTAGAGAAAGTAGTGCTTGCACACCTCCAAAATCAAGAAAGCAGACAGCAACAGAATGTTTCCTCGTCAATGTAGAACAAAGCTGTAGAACAGCATGCATTGTTTCAGAAGGAAGCTGATTCCGGATACAGGTACAAGCAATCTCAATCAGTTTCTTCTGATCGTTAACATCAACAAGCTGTGGGGAGCCAAAAACAGATTGCAGCTTCTCTTGCTTGCTCTCATCAATGGCGAGAGATGTCTCACCCTTTTTCAACTCCTCACCCTTTTTCAACTCCTCTATAAGCTCAGTATTTAATTTCTGGTCCACCTGTAGCAGCCTATCAATGGCAAGAAATCCTGTAGTCACCCACTTTGGAACTTTGACTTTTTCCTTATCAATATTACCAGAATCCCACTTTGAAAGTACATCGCATACAAGTCTTACTATACCAGCCTTCAGCGCAACTTCACGTGAACCTGCATCTTCATGTAGAATCAAAGCAAGAACATGCAACAGAGCAGAGAGCAGGTTGTTCTTTGTGTCATCGAAAACAGGACAGCAATCCTTAATCCGGCTAAGAAGGCAAGAAATAACACCAGATCGGTGTTCCCCATTGTTTTCTGAGCATATCAATACAAGTAAGTCTCTAACAGGAAAAGCAAGGGGTTCTTTCATCTGCAAAAGCTTCGTACATGTTGTTATAAGCTCTTCAACAGGTGGCAGTGAGACCAATTCTGCTTCAATTTGCTGTTGAGTTTCATCTGCAACATTCTGCTTTGTATCTGATTCAGAATTACCAAGGGACATGGCAAGAGCACGAGCAAGCTCATCATCATCATCCTCTGGGACTTCTTCTGGGTGGGAAAACAGCCACTCCATTGCCAACTCAACGCTGTTTGATCCAACCTGTCTCAAGGCTTCTTCTGCTCTGGATCTGGAGAAACCCATCTCCACAATTGTCGAAATGGTTGTTTCATTAGGAGGTGGACCTGTGACACGAGCACTACCACTACCACCTAGGTTTTTCAGTTCAACTCCAGAGTACACATGCTTGATGATGGAAATGAGTGTAGTAACGTAATCATAACTACATTCGGTAAATTGTGGATGACTCCAAACAGGAAGTACAGCTTTCAACACAATGGACTGGAGAATCTTCACAAATGTCTCAGCATCTTGTGGAAATGGAATATTTCCACTTTCTACAGGTTGAACAAGCAAGTGCTTTGTGAATGGTGACAAGATAAATGATGATGTGACCAAATGGTCCATGAGTTTGCCATAGCTAGCCAGCGGACCATATATCCAAGCATG
Organism: Arabidopsis suecica; assembly: GCA_019202805.1. Classification (NCBI taxonomy): domain Eukaryota; kingdom Viridiplantae; phylum Streptophyta; class Magnoliopsida; order Brassicales; family Brassicaceae; genus Arabidopsis; species Arabidopsis suecica. The sequence continues at coordinate 7,503,971 of CM032912.1, read as the reverse complement.
ATCTGCATCTTCCTTTTCATCTTGCTTTCCTTTAACATCATCAGTCTCCATCGGAGATGAGCGGTTCCTATTAATAGTGAATAAAAGCTGGCTAGTAGCATCAAATGTTGTCAAAACCGCCTGAATCACCCCCCGGCTGTAAAAGCAATTAATCAGAACAGGATTACACGAATCAGGCCTGTCAAGAAGGATAGCATCGATAAAGTCAACAACTTTGCCAAGGTAGCGACATTTAGTTGACACCGATGCCTCAGGAAGAATCTCATGGCCTCCAAAATTTAAGTGATCCAGGGAGATTGAAGCAAAAGTTGAGGCAACTAACTTAGATGACGGAGAAACATTGATTGTATCTTCTCTCCTACGAGATGGGAGCAGCATTGCCTTCCCTAACTCTTGGAATATGTAAGTGATGTGGAAGGATAGTGACCTCACCATGTCACAGCAAGATGTATAATAGGATCCATCTTTTTCATGTTCTCTTTTGCCAGTAACGTCTGATGAACTAGAGGGACCATCAGTTATAGGTCTTGGTTGAAAACCAGTTGATGCACGCCCAAGATCACGATAAAGATTTATCAAATCAAAGAATTGAGATTCTGCACTCCATCCTGCTGTCCTCCTCCGAAATGATGGATCAAGGAACTGTCTAAAAGAATTGAACCTTTGGCCTTCCGTTGCAGTTATACCCAACTCAGCTTTCTCTGACTCGGGAGACGAACTAGCCTTTTCGTTTTGAATTTCAAGTGTGGCACCCTCATGAAAAGCTATTTGCCACAGAATTTCACGGTGCAAGTGTCCAATATTTTCCAGAACATCCTTGCTTCCATTTGCAAACTCCAAAAGCAATGCACTCACCCAACGGTTATCCTTTGATGCAGCTAGAAACAAAAGAAACTCCACAAGGAAAAGAGAGGAAAAAATTCCTGAACTTGGAGAAAGTTTTCGATCCAGTAAGAACGTCCCTGAAAGATCTTGCAGCCCTTCTAAAGCTTTCCTCAATTGATCGCGAAGAGAAGAGCAAAAGGCACGAGCAAGAGAAGAAGAGTGATGTTGCGTAAAACCCTTGAAAACAATGGTGCTATGCAAGGCAATAGAAATCCCTTCAGAGGATTGAGCAATGCTAGGCCGTAAAAGAAGCTTAAGTAAAGCCTCGATGCCAGACTTCTCCACAAAGAGACGAGATGTCTCAGAATTCTCCATTGTTCTATGGAGCAGAATTATCAGATGAAAGATGCAGAGTTGAATGAACTGCTCATGACTGACACCAGAAGTTTCCTTTACATCTGAATCCATTTCCATTGCAGTACTTTCAGTCAGATCTACAGATGATGATGAAGAACCAGTCTCTCCAAAGCATGCAATTTTATCCACAATTTCAATAATGATTTCAACACCAGTGGCTCTTAGCGACGTAACATGACGCAAAAGCTCTTCCACAGCATTTGTAAACGGAACAATGGCCTCATTCATAGCTAAAACATACTTCTTGCTGGTAAACACATCGACAAGGAAGCGCAATGCCGAAGTATTTTTTACTGTCTCCAATCCTTTACTATTGAGACATATTGCACCCAATCCATTTGGAATGCAAGCAAGAGCCTTTGACGAAGGAAGTATTCCTGATACAACAGAAGACAAAAATGCTTCAGGGAGACCCATTTCAAACAGGGAAGTAAGAGATGTGGGGTCTTTGTGGATTATATCACTCATCACTGTGACAGCTGAGTAATAAATATCACCACCAAATTTATCTGCATTCCTGTATATTAAAGACAAAGTGGCAGGCAAAGTACTCTCATGAGAACTTTGAGACCTATTAGCATTTCCAGGGGTATACGTCGCAGAACCAAGAGACTTCAGAAGAACCTTGATGAGTCTCTTTCGGGATAACAACTGCTCACCATTTATTTTTAAGGATTCACCAACTACCATATCACTGTTGTTCTCTACAGGTAACCCAAGAATGTGATGTACCTCTACCTCTAACCTCTGAGACAAAAGCTCTACTCCCCCAAGATCCCGGAGTAGAGGTACAGCTGAACTACTATAATCCATGAGCTTTTGTAGTGCTTTAACAGCCAAATATACAAGATGCATGTGGCTTGGATCAGCATACTCCAAGAGAGGGAGAAACGTGGGAACCATTCCTGACCCCCTTATAGTGCTTCCAGATGACGATGATGAAACAATGTGGAGCAAATAAAACTGGAGTAGAGCCTCTACAAAAGCAATAGATGATGGATCACTTGAGATCTTCAAAGATAGCACAGCTTTCTGAAGCACGTTAAGCAGAATCATTCTGTTGCCAACAGCAAAACTGATGCTAGATCCGCTTAGAATCCTGGCCCGATCATGAGAGGCCGAGTATACAGCCAATTGCGCTCCCAATGCAAGCATTGCAAGAGTTCTAATGGTTCCAGGGATTGGTTCTTCAGATCTGACAATTCTGATTAATTCATTTGTATACTCAGGTTCATTTGCAAAGAAGGACGCAAGTTCGTCTTGAGCATCACTTGACTGAACAAGAACAATAAATGCAAGTAGGCAGATCCTGCTATATAACCGGCATATTCTGGAAGAACGAAAAGCATGAGCATATCTAATTCGGGTCAATAAAGAGAATCTGAGCTCCGTAGGAACATTGTGAAGCTCTATACACTGCTTCATTAACACTAGATCATCCTCTTTCCTCATGTGTAAATCAGGAATTTGTATCACCCTTGAACAAGCACTAGCACTTCTACCATCATCTATTCTCTGGGCACTGTGTCCACGCAACTCAAAATAAACAGTAGAACCAATCCGATAATCTGCTTCACTCTGATTATTTTCCACGTCCGAAGGAAATAAACTCAGACCTTCTTCCTGGTTTTTTTCGTTAGCCACAACACAAGAATACAAACCCAATCCTTCCTCTTTGCTACCCCAACCCTGGGCAATAGAGAGTAGGAAGCTGTTTACTGAACCACATCCAATCAATTTTCCACTCCTGTGAAGCTTAGATGGGCTGATTTTCACAAGCGCAGAAAGAGTTTCCAAAGCTGCAATGAGAACCTCTGGATCCGTAGAAGCAAGTAGGAGTTTAAAGTGCTGCAACATAAATGAAGTTGGAATAAATACTAGAAAATATAGCATCTAAGTTAATGAGCTCCAATACAGATCTCAGAAATGCATCACAGCCTTCAAAATAAATTCGCATACCTCTAAACCATCAAATGAACTTTTGTTGGGAGAATTTTCCAGAATGATCTGCATTGCCCTAAGTATTTGAAGTACTGTGTGCTTCGGAAAGGGATTCTCATCCTCTAGAATATTATCGGACAAGAGAAGGTCATTCCTATTTGATAAATATGTCTTGAAGTATTTATCAAAATGTAGAAACAACGGTCTCCAGTGATGAAAGTTCCCCTGGAATAATTTAATCATGTGAGAAACCACAAAGAAAGAACATAAGAAGAACCTGAAACTTTGAGAAAGTCACGTAATTATTACCTTACTGTACTCCCACCGAAAACCGGAGAGAGGTATTGCAATATCTGACAGTGGACTCTGGATTACTTTGTCAATGAATGATTTGATTTCAGGAGGCTGAAAAACAAGATAACGTAAAGCAAAACTTGTTAGGACTAGGATGTAAATAAAAAGTAAAAAGAATGCATTAAATGTATAATGATAATTTGCAAAGGAATGCTAGAGACAAAACAAGCTTATGAGAAAACAAAACCTCCCAGTAATTAACACAGTGAAGGACTCTACTGCAACATAAGGTTTCTTCAATAGGTGCAAGAAACAACTTTTCATATGAAAGCAAACTAAGACACATTGGATACATCAATCCTATATATACCCTAACAAATTCTACCCATCAGGACTAACACAGTGAAGATAAAACCTTGGATAAAACAAGTGACAGGATATTAGACATATCTATGCAACAAAGCCTTAACCAAACTGAAAAATAACCCTAAATAATCATTGATGATAGTTTGACCACTAAGCAGACCAATAAAACTGTTGACAAAACAAAATTTCCCAAATAGAAGAAAACCTAATTAAAAATTCAATCAAAGAAGCAAGAAAAATTTCAAAAGAACTCACAGGTTCAGCGTCGAGTCTAATAGAAGGACCAATAGAACCTTCGCCGGATAAAAGCTGCCGGAGTCGTGACGGCATACTTGATGATCTCCCGGCCGCCATCTAACTGCTCCAGCGTCCGCTATTTTTTTTTCAAAAGCTACAAAACAAAAAAAAGAGTTTGAGAAAACTCAATTTCAGAAACCAATAAGAAGGAATCCAAGAATCTAAACCAGATCAGAGAGAGTAGAGACAATAAAACGTAAACGGAAACAAGAGAAGCCTGAGATACGAATCATACGAATCTGGAAGAGAGTATATAGATAGATACATACCTCTGTGTGTATGTGTATGTAGAGGGAAGAGAGACGAAGACGACGAAGTAGAAGAAGAAAACCCCAGAAAAAAAAAGAGAGAGCAGTGTTCGCTGCCTTCGATTTTGGGTTCGATGGAATTTTTTTTATTAAATCAACCGAGAGAGTATGTATATACAGACGAAGACTAGAGGCTTCAAGTTAATTAGGGTGTGAAAAAAAAAAAAAAAAAAAGTTAAAATTCTGAATCGAGAAAATTAAAATTGTCAGAGGAGGTTAAATTTTTTGGGTTACAAGGCCTCTTTATATTGGGCCTGTTCTCTTCTTTTCTTAAGTTGGGCCATGGCAATATATGGCATATACTTGGATAATTTAGTCTTTTTAGGATGTGATATTTGAGTGTGATGTAGAGGAGCTGATCAAGGCAATTAGTGACATGCTTAGGCTTATTGAGGATTAAAGATGAGTTTTCTAAAGAATTTATTTATGGATGAGATACGATCGCGTAGAAGAAGGTTCGTCACGCCCTTTTTCCAGTTAAAAAAACGGATGACTAACCAATGTGTTGATTTAATTGCAAATTCTGTATAATATAACGGTAAGACAAGAGTTTTTTTTTTTTTAGTGTTTTGCAAATGCAAGTTTTTTCTGGTAAGTTGAACGATTTGAATTATGAAATTCATGATTGAATAACATTTGTATATTATTTACTAGGTTTTGAACTCATTCTAAGCGTGAATTTATTATATATATATATATATTTGAAATATTATAATTACTAATCAATAAAAACAAATTTACAACGGATGGAGACAATTTATGGAAAATGCCAAAATAAATAAAACATAGCATTTGAAGACAGAGCAATTAAAGATAAAGCAAGGCACATTGAAATAAGCAGACGAGCACGATTAGAAGCTAGGAAGAGTTGTTATGCTTGACCAGCGGACGAGAAGATCTGAGTCATGCTCTATAAGATGTATAGTGAGGGATCTGAGCCTAACTTAATTCTTTATGTTTTGATAAAACTTACATATGATTATGATAGTTATTTCATTTTTTATATTGGTGTTAATAATAATATACATCAAAAAAATGAAAAAATAGCAGTTTTAAACTCTAAAAATTTTAAATTACTATCGAGGCAAAAATCTCAATTCAAATACACAATTCAAAAAACTATAATGTAAAATAAAATTGAAATTGATTAGTGTTGGTCAATAATTTTTATATTATTTATATATTTTGTATTTTTAATAATATTAATTTATTTGCTATTTTTAAATATGTAGTATAAGTATTTTTTTAGTTCTTTTTCTTTGTATTATGTAGTGAGATAATTAATTAAAAGCAAATATTTATATTTGATATTATGTTACTTGATAATTATTGTACTTACATTTTCTACTTGTTATTTGTTAACATGGAAATAGAAGAAAAAAAAACCCGTAAAGTAGATAAAGAAATATAAGCTCAAATGTAAATATATATTATAAAGTTAAGATGCACCAAATTTAATTAGTCTTAAAAGTTACTCTTTCTATTCCTAATTAATCCAAATATTTAGCTTTTCATATATATTAAAAAAAAATATAATTTGATTATAATTGCATTATTTTTGTGATTGACAATTTTCTATAAACCAATAGTGTTCAATTATTTTGCTTAAAATTTACAATTTATCATCATTAACTAATAAAATGCATAGAAATTTTTTAAGAAATCAATATTTTAAAATAATTGTGTTTATCCAAACTTGTATTAATTAGGAATAGAGGGTATGTAGTAGTGGTTTTAAATACATAAATATCGTAAAAATATTCAGATGTTTATTCTCAACAACAAAACCAAAACACAACTACATAATACCAAAATATATTGAACATGATTATGGAAAGTCAATCCAAATTGAATTACATTTATTTGATCAAAATTTTATTTTACATACAAAAATAGTATCTAAAATGTATCAAAATAAACCCAAAGTTAAGGCACAAAACATCACATAGTTCTAACTTGGTAGTTAAAACTATTTGACCTAACAACCTTCACTAATATCCCATAGTTCAAACTTGGCTCTCAATCGTATTGGTGGTACTTTAAAATTTTAAGAACTCTTATATGCACTTATTTTATTTTTAATATTGTATTTTACAATACAAAGCAAAAGTTTTCAGTCTACTCAATAACAAAGATCTTTTGTACTTCTTTGAGTTGGCACCAATTCAAAACGATAACGATGATTGCCCAAAAAAATCCACAAATTCACATAAGTTGGATACATGGTTTTCAGTAAAGAAGATTTTTAGAGTGTAAGCGTCATCACTAGTCCAAGAATTCCATAGAGTTTATGTTCTAGGTTTTTCTCTCTTATGTTTCTGAATGTGTGAAATCCCAAATTATTAATCTAGTTTTTGGTTTTTTTCTCTTCTTTATTATGTGGAGGAAAGAAACAATTATTTTTGAAATTGATCGAACAAAATTTAGTTTTCTTAGATATAAATAAAATAATCGACCAGCATCTCATTGGAACACCATGAAGAGTTTCTCGATGAGAGGACATGCCTTTTTTTGAAGAGAGGAGAAAAGATAAAACCTAATATATTAATAATCTAGAATTCAAAGATATGATTAAGAACACGAGAATATAAGAATGACTCTCTTTATTTTTTTAGGAAAATCTCTCAAAACCTAAAGCTCTCTCAAACTCTCTTAACTCTTGAATTCATAAGTTATGCAACATCCTTGCATCTCATTATATACTAAATCCCTCAACCAAATCCTATTCTTATTAGGATACACATTGATGCGTGTGATATTTTCGCTTCAATCTTTTACCTCAAAATACCACACGACTACTGCAAGTACACAGTGAATCGTCTGTAGTATTTATGGATCGAATCCCACAGAGAGAGAAATAGTTCGGACAGATCTGTTAGAACAAAGTAAAGTTAGGACAAAATAATAAAAGAGGGGTTGTTGTTGTGTCACAGTGGCAAGTAAAGTAAATATGAAAACGAGTAAATAAAGCAAGTAAATAATATGAGACAAACAATGGGCATTCAAGGGATCGTAGGGGGTTCAATGATCATTTTAACTAAGAAATACTAGAATTATGTTTGTTTACTTCCAAGTCTCGGACATATGAAATACTAAAGATCGACTAACCCTAGGATATAGAATAAGTCGGCTAAAGCTCTATACTCCGTTACTCAAGTGACGCAGGCAACAACGCATAGATCAAAAACAATACGATCAAGTTCGATTCTAGTCCATAAAACCCTATAAATAAGTGGTGTGTGATTGTTATAACACGATACACATTCGTAAGCTAGATCTCTCTCGATCTTGATCGCTGGCACGGGTAACTACCTTGATGATATTTTGCTTATGCTATGCTTTCAGGTTACAATTTACTTGATCTGGCACGAACGGAATACAAGGATTCATAACAGCACCTATGACAATTCCCCAATTGGTTAGGCGAATCGACAAGACAGTCCAGAACCAGATCGCCTCTCTTGACTACGCAAAGCAGCCCAGATTAAAGCTCATGATGCGGCGATGGTTCGAAGTTACCACTTCGTCAAAGAGAAACGGCTGATTGATCTTTCTTCACGTGTTTTAGTTCATTGAATTTTGTTTTTGTTCTATGTTTTAACAGTTTCGCATAGGAAACATTATACTCTCCTGTAAATATTTTTAAAGTTTGATCAATCAATTAAACATTTCATAAAAAAAAAACACATATAAAATTGTATATTAAAAAACAGATTCAACCATTTGAAAGAGCCCACAATTCTTATCTGGACAAGATTAATCAGTATCATACATAAAAATGAAAGTAGTAGATGAATAAGCAAAGAGCATTTCGCTATGGCATGTGCAACCAAGTCTACGAGCGTGCTCTAATCAAAATTGACATTTAACTACCATCATTATCTCTTCATTAGCTAGCATTGCTTTCTTGTATATATGACTCTTATAATAATCATTAACTTCGATACATTAATCTGAACGCTTAGACTAATAAGACTAGTAAAATATCAATTAACTAAAAAAGAAACATTATTTTCAACTGATGCAAAAACTTTAACGATCAGCGTGGTAGTCGATGTTTAGGTTGAATTTTATCCAAAGAAAGAACGATATAGTCTTGTTTACAATATTTTTAAAGTTGAATGGCAGCAGAGTACAAAAAAATGTTAGAAATTTCTAGATCATAAGTTTCAAGTAAAGCTATTCTTGAATTTAGTTTTATGATAAATGGAAAGATAAATATCCAACTGATCACAAATTGTAATTATACCAACTTATTATATCATAATTCAGTATTTACTTATTTGGGCGAAAATAGTATTAGAATGAGTGATTTCATAAAAAAATTTTATGTTGCTATTATGAAATTCAGTTTATATCAAAAGAAGGTAAAAAATGTCAAAGTCTCTAGTCTTATGTAAATATTGAAGAACACGCCTTTAAATCTTAAAAATTCCTTAAGAAGTTGTTGACAATTTGTACCAAAAGACAGTATTGATTGATGGATTAAACATATACTAACAATTAATATAAGTTATTTTATTTTACAACCAAATATACATGTTATTTTATTAGTAAGGTAGGAAGACTTTCCTTTACATTGAAAAGATAATTAGGAGTTAAATGTGCTTGGCTCTTTGTTAGGTGAGAGCAGTGGCGGATCCAGAAAACTAATTAACCTGGGGCACAAATTATATAATTATTATATTTTTTTGATAATATATAATTAATAATAGGGAAATGTTTGTCAGCTACACGAAAGAGATGCCATCACATAGTCACACATGCAGACTTTAAAAATGTTTCGTTAGCTACACGAACTATTGACATTACATACGGACATCCCCGAACTAACATATGCACAATTTATATGTAAAATATTATTTGAATTTACATACCTAAAAATATCACACAAATTTAAATACTAAAATATGGAATAAACTACAAAGTAAGTTAATAATTTGAATAACATTTTTTAAATTCAATACAGTTGAAAATGATGATTTAAATTTTCTCAAAAGGTACATAGAATTAGAAAGATAAAAACAGAACTGAATGAACATAGATTTATTTAAGAAAGTAATAAAATAGAACAAGGAAAATGCATCCAATAAGAATGAAGAATAAAAACATGTAGGAAAGACACAAGAAGAGAACATAAGAAGTGGCAAACAAATTGGGTGTGTACAAAAAAAAAAAGAAAAAGACGTGGCAAACAAAAAAACCAGAATAAAGCAAAAAGAAAGCCTACAAGAGGGCATCGAACTTGAGATTTGAGAACAACATGGGGCACACTTTTACCAAGTGAGCTAATAGACCCTTTGGTGACACTAGTCAATTAGATAATATTTAAGTTAGTATGGGGCACGTGCCCCACCCTAGGACACTGTAGATCCGCCCCTGGGTGAGAGAGCATTAACTGCTTACTTAGACTAATAAATTCATCTACTTGTTTCCTTCTGTTGGGTCTATATCCATGCAAAATCTATCTATAACATATACACGTCATCGATGTGTAAAGCATTTTTATGTTCAAAGGTAGATTCCAAATCTTGGTCGGTCTAAATTTAAGATATGCATGTTAAGGTTATCTAGAGCAATGCTTTTTGAAAACTTAGACTGCTTTCTTTTATAAAAAGATTGCCAAACAATACGAATTTTTTGACATATACTTAGAAATTTCTTGGACCGACGTGTTGAAACAAAAATGGTTTTGGCCCCATCGACCTTGATTATTAAATTGCCATCTCTTGATAGCTTTTGAAACGTCCACTTTCCGATTATGGTCAATTTCCGTAAGTTTTTAATATGATTAATCACTTTTATGGTAATGTGTTTATTTATAACAACAAAAGAAAAAACATCATTAACAATATAGAAGCAGGACTTAGCTATACAATGATTGATGGAACATAAGACTTAGGACCTAGGAGTGCCACTGGAAAACGATAAAACATACATCTTCTTAATTAGGTCACATAAACTTGGTAAGAGCTAGAGAAATTCAAAGATAGAAATAATTGTTTTGTAGAAGCTTTAATATGAGAAGTTCAAAGACTGGTATGAAGACTTCTTCATGCATGTATCTCACTAGAAATGATGGTATAGGAAACGACCTACCTCTTACGACAAAGTTCTCCAACAAACCTTCAGCTTAGCATTTATTTTCTGATTTTTTGATATATTTTTAAGTCTTCAAATTTTTAATTTTAATTTGTATTATTTAAGTTTTGTCAACCTCAAAAATTATATTAAAATAAACTTGTATTGGTTGCCCAGTCCAAGAAAATATTGTTACAAAGAATCAATATTAAAGAGAATTTTTAGAAGATTATTTTTATTTAAATTTTAAAATTTTGAAAGTTTTCATAAAAAAAAACTATAATACTATTAATTATTGAGTTGGTGTTGGAATTTTGTTGGGAATATGATGAGTAAATCACATCGCTAATTAAATGCTAACCAAATTATTTAGTTTTATTTACCTACATGGCTACATATAATCAATCATAATGTTTCCCTGTAATATAATAGCTCGAGTTTTTAATCTGAATTATAGTGCATGGTTAAATATACTTGAGGAATAATCAGGATCGGATCTACAATGATAGATTACAACACTAGACTTCCAAGATCCAAGTTAATCTATAGCAAAATAGTTAAGAGATTTTTTTGGCTTTATAAATTTTTAGAAAACGATAAAATACGAGTACCTAAAGTGAAATTAGTAATGAAACGAATAGAGAAACAATTATAAAAGGAAACAAGTAAACTAAGAGATTGAAAAATAATGAAGTACTATGATTCAACTAACTAACTATCCACTTAGCATGATTAGGAAAAGAGCAATATGCAATAAAAAGTGAAAGACATAATTAAAGATAAGGGACTAAGACCATCTCCAATGTATTTCCCTATTTTTAGCTCTATCTCTATAATAGAGGTGAGTTTTCTCTATTTTTACTCCAATGTGTTCCTCTATTTTTTCCTCTAAAAAATTTAGCTATATTTATAGGGGAAAAAATAGAGATTCTCTATATGATCCTCTATATATAGAGCAAAAAATAGAGATCTCTATTTTAGAGGCGAGAATAGAGGTAAGTTAGAGCAAATTTACCTTTAAAATAGAGTTTAGAGACAAATATAGAAATGGGTTGGAGATGCTCTAAAAATCTCTTTTCTATTTGTCAAGTAAAAATAGAGATCTATCTTCATTTCAATGTTAGAAACAATCTCTAAGTCCAAAAGTAGTATCATGATTATCTAAGTTTTTGGTAGCGTTGACTAGTTATTCATTTCAAATACTTAGGGGTTCTCTTGAATAATTGGACCAAAAATAATTCAAAAGGAGGAAAATAGAAGAGAGTTGGTTCTCTTCAGAGGCTTTTGAGAAATGAAGAGAACCGCCTACGTGTCAGCAAAAGAGTGGGTGGAGCATTAAAACAAAAGAGAAAAAAAAAGATGTGTCGTTTTACTTTGTTTTCTCCGGAACTTTTCTCTCCCCTCTATTGCGATTTCTTCTTTTTTTCTTGTTACAAAGAACACCAAAATTTCATTATCATTGTTCTTCTTATTTGTTTTTTCTATTGTTACTCCAAAATTTACAAGAAGGCACCAACCAAAATTACCATTGTTCTTCTTTTTCTTTTTTTACGATCACCTAAATATCATTGCTATTCTTCTTCTTGTTTTTCCTTCTTTTTTTTCCAACAATTTCCCACAAAAACTAGTTCTCTAATAAGCTTTTTTTTTTTTGGGAGACATCAAATTATCACATCAAAAACTAGTTCTCTAATAAATCGATTTAGCGTATTCTACAGAGATGCCTACAAATCTCGGGAATATGATGGGCATTCGAAATCAAATTCGTGATCGTGGTTTGCATCAGCAATTGAAAGCTGAGTTGGTTGAGCATATATGACAAAAATATCGCAATGGTCAACTATATGTTTAAGTGTAGTATTCCACTTTTTTTAAAAATGTTTGAAAATAATGTATGTTTAATATTTTATGAATTGCAATAATTATTAATTTTTATGATATACAAAATTTTTATAATTTTTTTTTTCTAAGAACCTCACTAGAGAACCTACCATTTGACACAAAAAAATCAAAAAAAAAAATCAAAGGTTCTTATCTAACACTTTCTCAAAATTTATAATAAAAAATTTGGGAGAGCTCATGGAGAGAACTCCCCCATTGAGCATATGCAAGGGGGGAACACTTGGTGTGTTCTTAAGGGTTTTAAAATAATAAAAATGTTGAATAGTGGATACAACTGTTCTTAAAATTATAAAAACTGTTCTTCAGGAAGAACAGTTTGCAGGATAAGTTAGAACTGTTCTACCACTGTTCACCTTATTTCCTATTTTTAAATCCTAAGAACACACTCAAAAGTTCCCCCCTTGCATATGGTCTTATACCGTTAAGTTCTCATAATTCGTTTCTTGGAAATTGAAATGCTTAAAGACGCCATGAATATAAATACCGTAGGACAGAAAGGGGAACCCATATTATAATGACTTAAGAATATATCTATATATATATATATATATATATATATATCTATATATATATATATATATATATCCTATACTATTATTTGGGGAGTACACTTTATAAGATACCCTTAACTAACCTTTGTTTTTGTAAAAATTTACTTAAAAATGCCATTAGAGATAAAATTTCAAAGAGTAAATTAATTCATCCCATTAAGGACAAACAAGTCAATTTATATAATTTATTTAATTTAATTTAATTATAAAAACGAAAAATATATTATTATTATTATTTTTAAATGACCAATCAAAATAAATATGGGAGACTCACAAAAATGCCCCTTTTTCAATACCCCTTTTCAAAAATACCCCCTTTGGCTGTCCATTTTTAAAAATACCCCTTTTTATGTACAAAATGACTAAATTACCCTTCTTTTAATAAAAGATATCACAAATATATAAGGAAATATAACAAAATTGGGTCCACAAAATACAAAATATTTTTTGGCGGGAAAAGTGATCCCGCAATTTTTCCCGCCAAAACACTTGTAAAAACTTGTAAAAAACCTTTAAAATACCTTGTAAAATTTTCCCGTAAAATTTTTTCCCGCCAAAAAATTTTTTTTGCGGGAAAAGTGATTCCGCAATTTTTTTGGCGGGAAAAATTTTCCCGCCAAAAATTTACAAGGTATTTTAAAGGTTTTTTACAAGGTATTTATAAGGTTTTACAATGTATTTTAAAAGGTTTTACAACGTATTTACAAGGTATTTATAAGATATTATAAGATTTTATAAGGTTTTTACAAGTTATAAGGTTTTACAAGTTTTTTTATAAGGTTTTACAAGTTATAAATACCTTATAAAACCTTATAAGTACCTTGTAAAACCTTCTAAAATACATTGTAAAACCTTACAAAACACTTGTAAATACTCTGTAAAACCTTTAAAATACCTTGTAAATTTTTCCCGCCAAAAATTTTCCCGCCAAAAAAAAAATTGCGGAATCACTTTTCCCGCAAAAAAAAATTTTTGGCGGGAAAATTTTTTGGCGGGAAAAATTTTTACGGGAAAATTTTACAAGGTATTTTAAAGGTTTTTTACAAGTGTTTTGGCGGGAAAATTGCGGGATCACTTTTCCCGCCAAAAAATATTTTGTATTTTGTGGACCTAATTTTGTTTCAAATAAGGGTAAAATGGTCATTAAAAATTAAAAGAGGGCAAACTTAAAAATGGACTCTCAAAGGGGGCATTTTTGAAAAGGGGTATTGAAAAAGGGGCATTTTTAACAATTTCTCTATAACATATTATATGATGGAATGAGTTATGATCCTTATAATTGAATATTAATATTTAAGTTCATACAATTATTTTTTAAAAATTCTTAATTTTATATTCTACAATAAAAAATAAAAAAATATTTTTTTATTTGGAAAATTTTAAAAATAGTTTTATATAATATTTTAAAGAATATCATAAATATTTAATAAATTAAAAGATAAAAGTTATAATTACTCTAATTTCATTTTTCAAAGCATAAATATTTAAAATATTTATAGCAAGCAGCAGGTTAAATGCAATGTATTATATGATAAAAAAAGTTATGATCTTTATAACCGAAATCATGTTAAGATTATATGATGAGATGAGTTAAATAAGGTTTGACACCTCTAAATATTTAAAATTTTGATTCTATAAGTATATATGAAAATAATGAATGATGGATTATGCACACAATTTTTTCATTGGGATTCTAAAATAAAAATATAGGTACGCACGGGTTGAATTTCATCTTATTATATACCAAAATATGTTTATTATATACGCAATTTTTTTTCACTTACTACAAGCATATATCAAATACATACGTTTTATTTTTAACCAAAATAACGTAAAAATCGAACTGTAACTAAACTGAATTACATACGATTACTATATGGTTTCACTTTCTACAAAACGAAAAAACGATACTAAACCGAAAAACCGTACCACACCCCTAATATTTTCTCATCAAACAAAATAAAATAAAATAAAAAATCCTTATATGTCATTGTATTATGTAAAGAATTATTAAAATTGTACTATAAAACAAACAATAATCCAACTTTATATAAATATTTAAAAATTAAAATTTCATCCGTGCTGTTCCAGCACGGGTTATGATCTAGTGTGTATATATGTCGATATACAAAACCAAATTGATCAAAGAAATAATCACCAAATTGATCAAAGAAATAATCAATAAAAAAATAGCACCATTAATACAATACAATTAAAGGTAGGTTGTGAAATGATTATGAAGATACATAAACCATGTTTGGTTAAGATGCATGTGATTGTATTATTAAGGGTCGCATCTTAACTACCACCCCAATAAACACGGCTTCCATTTCAGGACATGTGCCCTCTTTACTTCTGCTTTTTTTGGCCATGTTACTGTTATATTCATAAGTTTCAAAAAACTAGTACATGTTTTATTTTGCTCATATATATAATAAAAGAAATATTAATTACAACACCTGAAAACACTATTGAAGTTTTTTTTATTAAGTTTGACTTTGAAGAGACAAAAATAAAAAATGTTATACAGATTTAACAGAAAATACGACACATTTCTTTTTTCAACAACTTTTTTTTTCTAAAACCTTAACAAAAACTAATTTATTTCATATTTTATTTGTTTGGACCATCGTTTTGGATTTACTGCACGGTGGTCATGTGGTTAGGGAGGATCAATGTTAGTAATACGTAGAATAGTTAACGAGTTGTTGTACTTTCTAATCATGCATATTCGATATGATTATGATTAATACTATGGTTATGCATATTCGGTATAATTATAATTAATACTACGATTACCTTTTTAATAATGATCTTGGTCTAAGAAACGAATCTTTAGCCTGGGATACTATAAAATTTGTTTCGATATCTTCTCATATGGGCTGTTGAATTCTCTATTACGTCATGTGCTTTGTTCTTCGACCTTTGTTTGAATGGTTTAAATGCAGTACATATATGTGAATGAATTTTTTTGGACGTAGGCTTGCACGATATAGCTGTTTGGACGGACCATTTCGATAGACAGTAACGTCTTTAATTTGTGTCTTTGACATTACATAGCGACATAGCGTGGTCACGATACCTATGACATATATTTTTCAAAACAAAAAATGACCCAAACATAGATTTGAGATTTGAGGAGAGATATGACTATGAGGTCCGAAATAGAGAAAAATAGAAGTTGTAAAAGGAACGATCAAAAGTTAATTAAGTCAACAAAAAGATATGATGAAGATTGAAGAAGTGCTTAGGTTACTAGGCTAGTAACAGTTAAATTATAAATAGAAAATAACAAAAGAAATACTAGCAAAAATACTGGTGAAAATGTAATTATGGTATATTTTTAAAAGAACCCTCTAAAAAAAATTTTATTTGGTATTCTATTAAATCATTAAACTAAGAATTGATACAATAAATAATTATACAAAACTTTCAAGATATAATCCAATAAATAACATGTTTATATAGTGAAACAAAGATATCTATTTGATGAATTAGATGTATGAAAGTAACATGATATAGTGAAAGATAATGCACTACGCAAAACTGAAATCACATAAGTAAACATATATACAAATTATATTTTATTTTTATTTCTTTTACATTGGACATTTACATATAAAAACATGTAACGGAAGAAATAATTATTCGTTCATAAAATTTTTCTTAACAAAATTGTTGAGTATTCAAAAATATCATATATATATATATATATATATATATCTCATAAATCAAAATATCCTCTTGTCATTCATTTTAAATTTTTAACTGTATTTTTTTTTTTTTCAGATATAAAATGAAAATCGTCTACAGATAAAAAAAAGAAAGAAAAGAAAATCGTCCACATAATAGACTTTTTCCATAAAAAAAAAAAACTTTTTGTTTTCGACATTCGCGCCATCAATAAGAAATCCCAAGAAATTAAATGCAAAATCCAGCTACAGTGTAAATATTTTATGCTTATATATCGGGCCCTTGAGAGAAATCATAGGAGAAGAAGAATAGAGAGAGACCAAACTTGGAATCTGGACAATAAACAAATCTTTTTATATTAAAACTCCACAGATCTCCCATTCTGAGATGCAGAGAGATAACAACAAAGCTAAATCCGAAACTGTCACCGTTTTCCTTTGTCTTCTTCTCTCTGCCATAATCTTTCAATCTTTATCTTCTTCCTTTTTCTTGTTTTTCTAAACTTTGAAAACCAAAAAAACAACAACCCAAGATTAGTAATATACACCAATGGGTACTGGTTGGCGACGAGCATTTTGCACCACCGCCCCTAGAAACAGCGACGCAGCGGCGCCGGATCTCGACAAGCAACGCGCCGGCTACACACTCAGCCCAAGTCCTAGCCCAAGAAGCTGCGTAAAACTAGCTTTTCTCTCCGGAGGAGGAAGTAATCCGTCAACTCCCCGACCAAGTTCTAGTCCTAGCCTACGTTGTCGGACGACCGATGCCGATACTCCAAAAACAGAACAAACATCGACGCCAAGATCGGCAACAAAGAGTCCAAGACTGTCTTTAGCCGCTAGCTCAAACCCTTCCTCGCCTCGGTCACCGTTAAAACTTTCTCTGTTTCGCAACAGCTTCAAATTCAGAGTAAGAAACATATTAAGCAACAAAGAGAACTCAAATAAACTAAAAAAAAACGTTTCTGATGATTTAATTTATCTCTGCAGAGTACATGTGGGATATGTTTGAATAGTGTAAAAACAGGGCAAGGTACGGCGAAGTATACGGCGGAGTGTTCACACTCATTTCATTTCCCTTGTATCGCCGACTACGTTCGTAAACACGGCAAGCTTGTTTGTCCTGTTTGTAATTCCATCTGGAAAGATGCTTCACTCCTTGCTCCTCATAGGAATGCAACTGAATCTCCACTCGACGACTCTGTTTCGGTAATCCAGGAGAAGCGCGTTGTTGTCACGTCTTCTCCTAGAGTGAAACCGAGGCCAAAGCAAAGTGATTATTCGAGATTTTACGATGATGATGAGCCTTTGCTTTCGCCGAGGTTTGTTACTATACCTGAAGCTGATGAGAATTGTGGAGGGGAAGAGGAGGATGACGTAGCTCAGTTTAAGGGATTTGTGGTGGATCCGAACCCTTCTTTTGCGGTCAAGACTCATGAGATTCCAGCCAATGGTCGAGATTCTGGAAACGTTCAGGTGAGTTTGTTGCCTGAAGCGGCGGTTGTCTCTGTTGGATGTGGTTACGAGACTCGTGCAGTGGCTTTGCGGGTGAAGGCGCCGCCACCTCTAGCTGCGAGAGGCGGTGTAGGACGTAGGATTTTAGATCCGTCGCAACGTGCGCCGGTTGACCTGGTGGTTGTAGTTGACGTAGGTGGAACAATGAACGGTGCGAAATTACAGATGGTCAAACGAGCCATGAGGCTTGTGATTTCCTCGCTTGGCTCAGCTGATAGGCTTTCTATCGTCGCCGTTGTCATGACTGTTCCCAAGAGACTCCTTCCGCTGAAGAGAATGACAGAGAACGGCAAACGCTCTGCTGGAGCAGTGGTGGATGGGCTTCTTTGTAGTCAAGGTTCGAACACAAGCGAGGCTTTGAAAAAAGCAACAAGAGTGCTTGAGGATCGTAGAGAGAGAAACCCGGTGGCTAGCATCGTACTCCTAACGGACGGTCAGGGTCAGTCGAGTAAAGTCCACACAAACCAACGGTCCACAATAGCCAACGTGGGATCAACACGTTTTGCTCACATTGAGATCCCTGTTACAGAGCATGGCTTTGGAGAGAGCGGTGGATGTAGCAATGCCCCTGCAGAGGAAGCTTTCGCAAAATGCATAGGAGGATTGCTTAGTGTTGTGGTTCAAGATCTCAGGATCCAAACTCGAGTTGGTACAGGATCTGGACCATGTGAAATCTCAGCCATTTATCTATGTAATGGACGGCCTACGTTGGTTAGCTCTGGTTCGGGGTCAGTCCGGCTTGGGGACCTCTACGCAGGTGAGGAGAGAGAGCTTCTAGTTGAGCTTAGGGTCCCTTCAACAGCCACTAGGGCCTACCAAGTTTTGTCAGTTAGAGGTCTTTATAAGGACCCATCGACACAAGAAGTTGTGTATGGACGGGACCAATCTCTCCGCGTTCCCCAAGCCGTTCGATCATCTTCTTCTCCTAGAATCGAACGGCTTAGGAGCCTCTTCATAGCGACTCGGGCTGTTGCCGAGTCGCGGAGGCTCGTGGAGTATGGAGAATGCACAAGCGCATACCACCTTCTGACATCAGCACGTGCGTTGCTTGGCCAGTCGGGAACGGTGGAAGCGGCTGAGTACATAAAGGTTGTGGAGGCGGAGCTGGTGGAAGTTCAGTGGAGGGGACAACAACTAATGGAGTATCAAAGTCAGCACCAGCAACAACATAATCAACGGCGGAGAGGGAGCGAGAGAGAGACGACGACGACGATGCTGATGGATGAAAACGGTGAGCCGTTGACTCCAGCATCAGCGTGGAGAGCGGCTGAGAAACTGGCTAAGTTAGCTATGATGAAGAAGAGCGACTTGCACGGCTTCGAGAACGCTAGATTTTAATGTTTATTTTGTATGTTCACATATGAATAATTTTTTATTCTGAGAATACAAAGGAAAATGTGTAGTAGTCAGAGAGTGTCATAATAGCAGGCGGCACATTACTTTTAGTTTATTATTACTTGTGATAATTTAACCGAATGAGTCCATGGAAATGTTTGGCCTTTAGAATTTGACCGTCTTCTTTGGCATTTTGAGTTGTGCGATTCTATAACAATTAATTATTTATAGTAACTCTATTTGGCGAAAATAAAAAATAAAAATAGTAACTCTATTTTACAGTAAGTGTTTTATTATTTCCAATAAAATTTTACTTTTGTCCTTATGATTTCAGTTAATGAAATAAAAAGGAACTTATAAATGTATTAATTAAAATATTTTTAAAATAAATATGAAAATTTAAACATGAAACATAATTAGTAGTATTTTTGGGAGTAAAACACACCCAAATAAATCAGAAAGCAAAGTAGAATCCAAAAAAGCTATTTTCTTTATTGATTCAAGATTAAACTCGATTATTACAAGAGATTTTCACTTGGTTTGATTGTTTGAAGAGCAAGTTAGGATTTTTAGCAGGTTCTTGAATGTACGTAATATTATGAATCATTTGTTCGGTTGTTGAGCTTCCTATTTATATGAGAGGGTAGTCGATTTCGAAATATATATATATATATATATATATATATATATAACTTTCTTATTTCTCGAGATGAGATATTCATATTTTTCTTTTTTCGTGGATCTTCGAAAAATTCTCTAAAATTTAAGTTACTCTTTTTCTATCTATATGTAGATCGGTGCCGCGCGACATGATCAATGTCGGACTTGTATTATTAGGACCGGTTTCACCGGAAAGTGCTAAACAACTCTCATATACTATTCGTTATACGTTAATAATTCTTCGTTTACAAATTTGTGTAGTTTGTGGATATTGTTCCTATTAGTTATGATTACATTCAATAGTGCTACCGAAAATTACATTTTAATTCGAGGTGACGTGTTGAACACAGAAATGGTATATAAATGATAAGATAATAATGAAAAGTGAATTAGGATTGAGAGAGTTGAAGTTAGGGGGGGTAGAATAATTGAAGCTGGTGGATGAATGATGCCTTTGAAATAATCATGAACAAATAATTCCTATCTTTTATTGCAGTTGTTGGTTGTTATATTATGTTAATAATAACATCGATCATCATCATTGCATTATAGATCATTCATTGGTTTCTAGAGATACAGATACTGGAATGTTGGTCTTTTGCTTTTGCATATGATGATTCTTTTCTAACTGGTTTTGACTTACCATACCTCTCGTTTTAGAGTTAATTTAATCCGTGGAAAAATTAATTTATCAAAGTAAATAATAATTTATTAGTTTGTTATTTATAAATAATAAAATGATATCGATAAAAATTTGTGTAGTTCACGTCGGATGATGAATCAGAGTTGAGTAAATGAGCAGGTATTTGTGTACCATTAAAGTGGGATTGATACAATCCTACTTCCTCTCAGTGATTGTGTTACGAGTTTTTCTTTGAAAGAAACTTTTTCACAATGAGTTCTAACTCTTATAGCTCTAGTTCTCAAACACAAGCATGATATTGTTATCAAATTAAGCACAATAACCTTAACAATATAAAGCTCATTTTACGACATTATAATAAAGGTAATCAACAATACACCATTTTCAAAATTGCTTTAATCAACAATACACCATTTTCAAAACTTCAAGCGATTAGTCTCAAAAGAAAATTATCATTGGTGTGAGAGGAAAAGAGAAGAATTGAGAGTAATTCTTCCTTCTATTATTATCTTATTCAAGTGTTAAATGAAGGGAAAAGTTTTTGGGTTTCGAAAAGGTGTAATAGGGCTTGGTTTAGAGTTTGATAGGGGAGAAATCGGGGTTTTTATTTATTTAAATTGAAACGAAAATTTGCAACTTACTCCGAGGGAGCGACAGCCGGGTTGGATAAGACAATGACGCGGTCGCGGAGGTTCCAACTTGGTTGGTTTTCCCGTGTCTTAGATGGTCAATGGAAGAAATTGCTCACGGGCGGTGGTTCTAGAGATTAATGATTAATGAGAATTGAGAAACATCAATGGCACAAACTTGAGGTGGAGGCTTTTTTTTTTTTTTTTTTAATGAATGTTAAATTTACTCAACCCAAAAAAAACCATGTTACAATATATGCATCCTTAATTGAATGTTTTTGAGAGTCTTAAATCAACTTTAGAGCAAAAGAAGAGAGCTAGCTTCTTAAGTCGAACCAAATCTGCAGACCATCTTCAAGCTTTCGTGAGCCAAGAGATTGGATGGAGGAGATCTTATTCCGCACCAATCTGTCGAGAAACTTGATCAACTGTTCCGGCGAGCTAGGGATTTCTCCATGTCTTCGACGGTTACGTTCGAACCAGATTGAGTAAACAGTGGCTTGGAAGACAAGTCTTAAGATGTAGCGATGTGTTCCCTTGATTGAGGAATCCGTGAGCAGAGGTAGTATCGCCGTGAAACAGCAGGTATACCGATGCTGAAGTAGCTTACGAGTTAAGTTTTCCCACACCCGAGAAGCAAAACTGCAGGTGAAGAATAAATGTTCTTGCGTCTCCAGCAGATCGTGGCAGAGAACACACGCTGGATTGACTCCCCTGTTCCATGAGAGCATACGGTCACAAGTGGTAAGCCTGTGCTGTACTGCAAGCCAAAGCATAAAAGAGTATTTCGGAATGGAATCAGAGAACCAAATGCCCTTGTGCCAACTTTTTTCATGACCCTGCTCACGAAGCTGATGCCATGTACCAGAGGTAGTGAAACGTGACTTATATTTATTGTGCGAGTCTCTCCACAAAGCTCTATCATGTTCCAGACTTAGACCCTTGGCCCTTAGATGATCAATCTCCACTTCAACTCTGTTTAGAATCTCCAAACGGTGTCGACGGCGCCTATGGCTCGCAAGAACAGAGGCTACGGAAGCCGCCGACGAAATTCCGAGAGCAAGAAATCCCCTGTCTCCTAATACTTCATACAAGCGACCTAGAGCACACCATTTGTCATACCAGAAAGAGGTTTGTACACCACTTCTGATCTCCATTTGGTGAAACTCTTTAGCTTGCGAACGATATTTCAAAAGCTTCTTCCACATCCAAGATCCAACACTACTTTTTTCATTAACGGACCAAAAAGAACCTGTGCGAATTAGTTCCCTCTTGATCCAGTTAACCCAAAGTGAATTTGCACCTGAAGCTATACGCCAAATCAACTTGAAACATGCCACCTTATTAACCTCTGTGATCGATTTCAGCCCCAAGCCTCCCTCACTTTTCGGTTTACACACATCCTTCCAAGCCATTTTATTTTTCTTAGAGTTAAGAGCTGGTCCCGACCAAAGAAAAGCCGCACAAATACGCTCTATTTCCCGAATGCAGGCACTTGGTAATCTAAATGCGGAAATCCAGAAATTTGTTAGACTGGCTATTACCGAGGTTAATAGTTGCAATCTTCCAGCATAAGATAGAGTGCGGTGCTTCCAAGAACTGATTCTTGATTTAATCTTTTCAATCAATGGGAGACAATCTACCATGGACATCCTCCGAGTAAGAAGAGGCAGCCCCAAATAGCGGACTGGTAGAGAACCTGAATCAAAAGGGAACCAGGCTAATATATCATCACGGGAAGGACCATAGACCCCAGCCAAGAACAGAGTAGACTTTTCAATACTAATATTCAATCCCGACATACCTGCAAACTCCTTGAAAACCTCCAGAATCCCTTCCATTGAACAAGCTTTACCATCAGAAAAAACCATTATATCATCCGCAAAACAGAGATGCGTGAGTCTTATGTTTTTACACCTCGGGTGGAAGCCAAATTTCCCCGCTACCGCAGCCTTATCGAGGTACAATGATAGAACATTCATACAAATTATGAACAAGTAAGGTGAGAGCGAGCACCGCTGTCGTATCCCTCTCGTACTGTTGAAATAACCCGCCAACTCTCCATTTACTTGAACCGAAAAAGAAGCTGTGGAAATACACAATTTAATCCAATGAATAAATTTGTCGGGAAGGTTTAATGCTGCAAGCACATTCAATAGAAACGACCATTGCACAGAATCAAACGCCTTTGATATATCAATCTTCATCGCACAACGGGATGACACTTCTTCTTTATGATAATCTTTCACCAGCTCTGTGGCAAGGAGTAGGTTCTCCATCAAAAGCCTGTCTTTAATAAAAGCAGATTGATTCGGAGCAATGAAACTGGGTAAGATTTTTTTGAGACGATTTGCCAAGATCTTCGAAATTATTTTGTACACAATATTGCAGCAGGAGATGGGTCTATAGTCCTTCATCACTCTTGCATCTGTTGTCTTTGGAATGAGTGCTAAGATTGTTGAATTTACCCCTTTTGGTAAAAAACCAAAAATGAAGAAGGATTGTATTGCCACCACAAGATCACTACCAACTACAGACCAAGCTTCCTTAAAAAACTCCACCTGTGTAGCCATCTGGTCCTGGTGACTTATTAATAGGCATAGAAAATAGAACATGTTTCACCTCTTCTGTCGTTACTTCCTGCATGAGCTGTAGTTGATCTTGGGCTGAACACCGAAAATGTTGCAGTTCTTGGAGAGTTTCCAATGCAATTCCCGTGAACTCCACGGAGAGTGAGTGAGCAAATCCGAAAAGAAACGAACACCCTCAGCCTTAATATCCTCCTTATTCTTGAGACAAATGCCATCCGGATCAATAACCTCATGAATAACATTTAGAGCATTCCTTTCCTGTATTGCATTGTAAAAAATCTTATTATTCTTATCCCCCACATGCAACCAATGCAGCTTAGATTTTTGTTTCAGGAAATTCTCTTCCAAGCCTGATACCCTCTCCCATCTATCAAAAGCCATAGCCTCAACAACAACCTCTCCTCGTGATGGATTAGAAAAAGAACTTAGCTGCTTTACACACAAATCATCATATGCCTCCGCAGATCTTTGAGAAATATCCGACAGTCTCCCACGACTTAACTCACGCAAAATCGGCTTAAGTTGCTTCAATTTCTTTGAAAATCGAAATAATGAAGATGTAGAATGATATAGTGCTGGAGATTCACACCAATAATCTGTTATTAAAGATAGAAACTCCGGTTGGGACGCAATGATATTTGTGAATTTAAATGGCCCTTTTGGTTTCTGAAAATCAGCACTCAAGAAAAATCTTCCTCGTAAATGATCCGAACAACCTCCTGACTCCATCACGTAATAAGACTGCGGAAATCTGCTAAGCCAATCAACATTTTGAAGAACTCTGTCTAGCTTCTTATGAATAAGACCATTCTCTCGTTTATTACACCAAGTGAAAAGTGGGCCGTGAGCCCTCATGTCACCAAGTGAACAATACCGCACCACGTCCTGAAACTCCCTCATCCCTGAAGTAACCATAGGAGAAACATCACAATGAGAGTGTTCCTCCAAGTCCAGAGTCAAATTAAAATCACCTAACAAGATCCATGGTTTGCCCCGAAACGAAGCAAGATCATGTTGTTGCTTGAGATCACTCCATAAATCTCTTCTTTCTTCTGAAGTATTTAAAGCATATATAAAAGTACACCAAAACTCCTCTGTTTCACCATGCAAAAGAATGGAACATGTGATCAGCTGCCCACTTTTAAATACTACCTGGACCTTAGTTTGTTTGTTCCATGTCACCCATATCCTTCCCAGACGACTAAATTCATAGTTAGACACCATGTTCCAGTCACCAAATATTTTATTCATCACATAGTCTGCCTTCCTCTGCTTCACCTTAGTTTCAACTAAACACCCAAACTGAAAATAATTCTTTCGAATCCACTCCCTAATGAATTTTTGCTTATTTGATTTGTTGAGGCCTCGAATGTTCCAAAAAAAACCAGACATTAATGTTTTTGTTTGGAGTTCTTCTTGCTGAAATTGCTGGGGACATTGTCCTTAGCTTTGCCAAGGTAATGCTAGAATTGTTGAATTTTCTTACTAGCAGACAATAACTTTGAGAGGCTTTCTTTTCTCTATCTCATTACTGGAGAAGCTGTAAAAGTTGATGAAGATTGCGGAAGTGAAATAACAACGTTGTGGAACAGTTTCACATTGCTCTCTATCTAGGAGATGTTAAAGAACATGTTATAGAGATATCTCTAAAATTATATTGTTATTGTTCTTCCTCTTCTTATTTTCCAACAAAGAGAATCCCTCTATGCCAAGGTCGGTTTGATCGAAAGGTTATTAGGTTGATTCATTGTGATTATAAATTTTCAACCAAAAAAATAAATTTCTTTAGTTTTAAACTAGACCATAATACTTTATTGTTATATCTAAAGTATAATTTTTCGACAGTGAGAACAAAAAAAAAACATGATGACAATTAATAGATCAAGACCGTATCACACTAGAACGAAAGAAAACATATGAATTGGGAACCGTAAGCACAACGTTAGACCACTCAACCTTTCCCCAAACTTGACCACTAGGACGTTTTTCAAGCGCAATCAACGCACACCAAATATTCTTATCTTGAAGAGGACAACGTCGACGAGGCTGCACAACCTTGTCCCACAAGATTAAGAGTTTCCCACCGTACATAACTGTTTCAATCAAACCATCACGACGATTCTGATTTAGGGAAGACAAACCCTTGACAAGTTTCCACTCTTTAGATTCTGTGTCATACCACAAGCAACCTCTGGGACGACAAGAGTACAGTACATGATTTATCTTACACATACTCTCATTCACGAGTGCTTTTGCTACAACGTTCCATTTACGTTTTTTGGGATCATAAACAGAGTCCTTGTTATCGTTGCTCCTAACGTAAATCTTTCGTTGTATTACCTCTACTTTTTTAATTATTGAAGAGAAGCGGAGCTCGGGGCCAGGGTCAGGTAAAGGTTCCCAAATTTGAGTCTTTATATCGAAAACCTCACCCCAGTTTGCGGTAACATCTGCGGCGCAACCTCCCATTACATATATTTTCCCATGGAGGAAGCATGCAACTGCATTTGCTCTAGCTACAGTCATGTTTGGCGTTTTACGCCATGGCCAAGTACCCGTGTTTTTGACCAACATGACAGTGGAAGGAGGATAGTATTGTTGGAGTGCATAGATTTCTGAACCAACGGTAAGGAGGAACAACGGGCTACGAGAAGCATAGGAAGAGGGTATTTTTACCAATGTAGACTTCTTCTTCTCCGTGTCGATTAGATCAGGTTTTATCCAAAGAGTGAACCAGGAAGGAAGAGGACTATTGGGAAACTGTAAGCAGACGTTAAAGAAGGGTTCTTTGATTTTGTGGAGAAATCTAGCGTAGTTGAGCTCAATGGATAAGATGAGAGAGTGGAAGGTTTTGGAGACTAAGGAGAGTTTCGGGTAGTACGATTTTGATATGCGGGATAAGCAGTTTAGAACGATCACATCTGGAAGCGACAAAAACGACGGCAATGGTGGTGGTGGCAGGTTCGTTTTCTTCCTTTTCCATGATGGTTCGACTTCGGTATTCATTGCGGCAGAGGCGGTGGTTTGTAGCAAAATGTTGTATAGATTATTAGGGTAAATCAAGGATTAGGTCTTTTCCAAAAAACCAGCATATGAATAAATTATCTTTTAGTATATATATATTTTTTTTCATCATCTTTTAGTATTTTTCAATATTGAAATCTAAGTCATTGATTTGATTTAAATATCTAGTCGAGCTTAGACAATTAGATACAGTATTATTAAATGATCCACTATGCAATTGACATACAACAAATTTTAGAAAATTGTGTTGAACACTTTTGATACGATCGAATTGTTAATTAAATTTAGGGCAATTTACACAAATGGCACTAAAAAGGTTTATTATTCCAAAAATGGCACTTTCTTTTGAAACTTCCAAAAATAGCACACAAAGTTTTTAATCCTCTAAAAATTAATTAAAATAGAATTTCATTTCTTCCAAACCCGACGGCTTTGCTTCCAACAAACCCGACGACTTCCAAAAACCTGTCGCTTTCGACGACTCCGTCGCTCACCGGATCTGATTTCTTCACCGGAGATTCGAAGACTTTGCCGGAGATCTGCAGTATTCGTCGGATTCATTAGGCGTTATCTCCTCCGACGCCGATTGTGCAGGAAAATTGGATTCATTAGGCGTTTGTTGATCACTTCCCTTTTAGCAGGTTCCACAAAGCTTCTTCTCTCTTTGGGGATTTATTGTTCATTGTTGTATCAGTTACTAGAAGTTCGATTCTAGGTTTTATTGCTCCATTAATTCACCAGTTTTGTGTTGTCTTATGAAGACTAGAGACTTTGATTTTTGGCTTGGATTGTTCTGTAGCTTAGTTGTTGGAGACCATTGCATAGTAATTGAACATTAAGAAATGTAGAGTTTAACTTTATGGTTTTTATAGCTCAATCAATTAGGTTGGATTGACTATTCTATTTGGGTTATTGCATTGAACATGGAAGAAATGCTGCATTATGTTGTCTCAGAAGATGTTTCATGTGCAACAACTAAGCTACAGAACAATAGATTTTAAGAGCTTGTTTAACTGAATTTTGATCTATTGGATCCTTTGTTGTGGTATATACGCTCAGAGATGCTATGGATCATTTAAGAATCTTTGTTTCAGATTCTTATCAATAGCCTAGATTGTGTCTGAAGAATAACAATGATTATGTCCTTGCATGGTTTTTACAGAAAGTCTTTGCTGATTTCTGTTATAGTTTAATACACTTGTATTAAAATATTTTGAACTTTTGTATTAAGAAGAACGTGGCATCATACATGATGAAGACAAAGTATGATATTCATGGATTTCCTCTAGCACTACACATTTGGATTCTTGAGTCTATTCCAATGTTACAAACAGCCTACAGCCAAATCAGTTTAATAGAGAGGCCGACTGCATTCTTGTGTGAGAAATACACGAGCTTACCATCACCACAACTTTCTCAAATACAGAATATTGAAGCATCTAATCATGTAAATTCAGTCTCTTCTTTTTATGGTTTAAACTAGTTTTGGGAAAGATTTATAGTAATTCGGGATGGCCTTCCTGATTTGGGAAGGATTTATAGTAATTCGGGATGACCTTCCTGATTTGGGAAGGATTTATAGTAATTCGGGATGACCTTCCTAAAATATGTAATTGAATGTATTAAGTCTGCTGAATGTGTTTGTTTTTGTGCAGCTGAATGTATTTTGCATCTTACCTTCAATACCTGATGATCCTGAAGATAATGTTTCATTGGAAGACGAAGATGATCCAGAATTAAGTCTGTTGGTCGAGCTTCTAGGTAAAGGTTACAAAATGAAATCTGAAGATTGGACAAAAAGAACACTTGATGTAGGAGCCGTGATATAAGAAGTTGCAATGATTCAATGCCACTCGATGAGGATTGAAGATTTCTCCAAACTATGTGATCAAGATTCATAAGACATTAGAAACAAGTTGGCTATCGATATCTTCAACGAGTGTGTTAACATTTCTTAGGACTATGTTTCTTTAATTATATGTATGCTGCTTGTGAAACCGTTTTAAACTGTTTTGGTACTTGTATGATGGTTCTAAGCTAGAAAAGTATCATATGTTTCTATTAGACAATGTAATGGCTTTTTGAGATCATCTGTGAAAAAATTCAAGAAGATTGTCGAATAATTCAGGAAAGGACCTATCAAATTCAGGAAGGCCTTCATAAAATATAGAAAAAACCACAAAAAATAAATAAATTCAACCACTACTTGAACCCAAGACCTATTGTTATTGTAACAAAACATGTAACCAGTAAACAAAGCTTCTCATTTGTGAATATCTTACAAATGAGCATCCTGAATATGTTTTAGGAAAGTCATCCTAAATATGTATGTGCCCTTCCTAAAACATATACAAATGAGCATCCTGCTCTATTCCATGTACATCACAGATAGAAGAAGTTCCGACTGATGGATGAAGTACCTACAAGCAAAAAACATAGACAGGAAAATAGACAGAGAGTTAAAATTGAAAACACATGACTAGAAAGCATCATATCTGTATATTGCATTATTTAGGGAGGCCATCCTAAAATACACGTATCCTTCCTAAAACCTATGAAAATGAGTTTTTACCTTCTACTTTTCATGTGCAGCCAACACGATTTCTAATGCAAAATCAAACTAAAAAAATCCAAAGAGACAACAAGATTAGCTGCAAAAGACAACAACATTCCTGTAATGTCTGTACAATCCATGGGTGGAATACAAATGATTATAATATCCCAATTGGGCAAAACTTGGTGCTTCTAATAGGCTCTGTAGACTCTGTAAAATAAAATAGTTGTAGCCTGTTATTAGACAAAGGAAATCATGGATTGTATTGTTAGCTGTGATTGAGGAACAAATTAAATAACACTCATAGTAAACTAGAAACTCGAGAGCAACAATCAAATCCAAGAGCTATTAATCAAGAACTAATCACTAAAAGAGTTCAAATCGAGAGCTAATCAAATGGAGGAGCTAATCAAATCCAGAACTATATCCACATCCAATCAAAGCGAGAGCTACACTCACAAGCTAATCAAATCTAGAGCAAAATCACAACGTTGATCAATTTTAGGAGCTACAAACCCAGAAATACATCCACATCGAACCAAATCCAGATCTACAATCACAAACCTCTAATCAAATGCAGGAGTTACAAATCGACATCAAACCATATCCAGAGCTACAATCATAAACGTCTAATTAAATGCAATGGAGGATTTACAAATCCAGAGCTACAATCACATACCCATGATTTCGCCGTGAATCCCAGAAATTAACTCTCTGCTGAAGCTCTAAGATCGGAAGCTTCAACGGAATTGAAGATCGGAGATTGGAAGCTTTACCGGAATTGAAGATTGGAGATTGAAAGCTTCAGAGGAAACAACAATCGTAAGCTTCTCCGTCGAATGTGTTTAATGTTTATTTTCTATTTTAATTTATTAATATTATTAATTTTTAAAAATTAAAAAGGGATTTAAAAATGCTATTTGTGGAACTTTACATTTTGAGTGCTAAATGTTTCCATAAAACATGTTTAAGTGCTATCCGTAGGAATTTCTCTTAAATTTATAAGAGTTTTTTTGTATATTTTCAAACGCTGGTTTACTTGAGAAAATTTGTTTTTTTTTTTTTTTTAGTTTCTCAATCTATTTAAAAAAAAAATATTTTTACATTGAATTACAAAATTTTTTATAATATGATTATTTTAATAATAGAATAGAAATTCAAGCTTATTAGTTATTATTGTATATGTTTTTTGTTGGCAACATATATTACGCGGGGTTGTGACAAAGTGACAATACCAGTACAAATCGCTATTTTATAAATCTTAGTTTTTTTTTACATCTTTGGATCGACAAAGCTTGATTCAAACCAATCTCTACTATGCGGGGTAACGCAACTTTATAAGTCCTAGTTAGAATATTTGTTATAGATATATTTTTCTTTCAGTAAAAAACATGCATTATTAGGATTTGAACTAATCTATGATAGGACAACAACTATATAAGTATATAAATCATTAACCTACTACATTTCATAGTCTACTTCCATATAAGAGACTATGTACTTCCATATGGAGAGAGAGTGAGATCGGATTCTCATTTGAGATACTCGGATTCTCATTTGAGATACTCACAGACAGAGCCGGACCAATGAAATCCGGGGCCCCATTTAAATTAAAAAACAGAGTATTCTTGTCTTAAAAACAGAGTTTTGCCAAAAGATTTAACGTAAACCAATTTAAACAAAACTATTGTTTTCCAAAAAAAGTACAATAATATTCTGAAAAAAAAAAGAAAAAACAGCTTAATATTTATTAATATTTTGGACTACACAATCATTTACGATCTCATTCTATTCAAAAATTAATATATATGTATATATATACCTAAAATAAAATTTATGTGGGGCCCCTAAAAAATGGGGGCCCCATTGCAATGCCTCATGTTAATGTGTCTTTGTCCGGCTCTGCTCACAGATATTCATGAGAGGTTTTGATGACATTCGTCATCCATTGAATGGTTGAATTTTTTTTCTTTTAAATTTATATATATATATCTATATATTTTTTTTTTTTGTTTGAGAATCCCAAAAGATATTTTATGGATGTAGATGCTCTTACACTTTTTTTTTTTTTTTTTTTTTTTTTTTTTGTTTTTTTTTTGATAACCTAATGTCCAGACCACACAGTGATCCGACTAGTCCACTGGGCCTAAGCCCGCGTGCCTGGGATTTTTAAGCCTCCACTTAAGGGCCCCCCGGAACTGGTGGTCTGGGACGCTGCGCCCCGCAGGTAAATTGCATATCTTCGAATTTACCCAAGGATTTTACGTAAGAAATGTGATGGTCCAAGCCCAAAGTCCAATCTTTAAGATGGGTCGACAGACCTCATGGAGTATCTCCTCTCTCCATATGGCTCTCATATGCACTATGCCTAGTTTGAGAAAAAAAGATACGTTTATATGCTCGCTCTTCATGACTGATTCAGTGATTCACACATTATTTTCTTTTATTTCCACTTATGTTTTCATTAGTATTAATATAAATATATTGTATTTATTTAAATGATAAATAAAATATGTTTGTGAAAAGAAAAAAAAATCTTAAACGTATAACATACAGCAAAGTTTAGAAAATTGTGTTAAACACTTTTGCTACGTACGATCAAATTGTATTTAATAAAATTCAAAAGAATTATTTGTATATTTTGGAATGCTTCACTAGTTATATGTAATGTACGTATTTCCGACTCCATGGGACATATGTTTCAAGAAAGCTCAAAATCTAGAATTGAGTGAAATAAATATAATATAATTATGGCGAGAAAATGTTTTATACAATATAGCAATCTCTCATGCATGGTAGTGTCCAATGTCCATCCAAAAAAGCACAAGCAAAAAACATGTCGAGACAAGAGCGAGGTTCTTGGACAGATGATCATGCACTCTTTAGTATCAGATTCAGTGATATTTCAACTCTTCTTTTCTTACAAAAATTAAAAAACAAAAGTAAAGCTTTCGAGAGGGTATAAAGTTGGCTACATACATATACACCTCTAAGTTATTCTCTATAATAACTTAGTGGGTATAAACATAAAGCTTCTTTATGCAAAAAGAAAGATATGTATGTTCCTTTTCTTCAATGATATTATTTATTTAAAACTATCTTTTTTCGTATTTTGCATCTATCTGATTCTGATCGTGTACAAAAAACATGAACCCTTCTTTAGTTTTTATAAGCCTATCAATAATTTGCAGTCTTTCAACTTGTAACCTTAGCTTCTTCTTTCTCTCTTTTTTCTCCCAAACACAAAACTTATCTCTGTTTTCTTGCAACCTAAGTTAGCTTCTCTAGGTTACTTTTGATCTCTCTCTGAAATGCGTCTCAAAATTTTCCCCTTTCTTGTTCTCTTCTTCTTCTTTTGCTTCAACAACAATCAATCATGGGGCTTGATGAGTTCGATCCAACAACCTCAATTCTTCAAACTTATGAAGAACTCTCTCTCCGGCTACCCTTTATCCTCTTGGAATGTCACTGACGTTGGTGGTACTTACGACTACTGTAGCTTCACAGGCGTAAGATGCGACGGACAAGGGCTAGTCACCGATCTTGATCTTTCCGGTTTGTATGTCTCCGGGATTTTCCCAGAAGGGATTTGCTCTTACTTACCAAACCTCCGTGTACTTCGTCTCTCTCACAACCATCTCAACAGAAGCAGCAGCTTCCTCAACACCATCCCTAATTGTTCTCTGCTTCAAGAGCTAAACATGAGCTCTGTATATCTCAAAGGAACTCTCCCTGATTTCTCACCGATGAAATCTTTAAGAGTCATCGACATGTCTTGGAACCACTTCACCGGTAGCTTCCCTATCTCGATTTTCAATCTCACCGACTTAGAGTATCTCAATTTCAATGAGAATCCAGAGCTTGATCTCTGGACTCTACCGGATTATGTCTCTAAGCTCACAAAGCTCACACACATGCTCTTGATGACTTGTATGCTCCATGGTAATATTCCAAGATCTATTGGGAATTTGTCTTCTCTTGTTGATCTTGAACTTAGCGGTAACTTCCTCTCCGGTGAGATTCCAAAAGAAATAGGAAATCTTTCCAACCTGAGGCAGCTTGAGCTTTACTATAACTATCACTTAACCGGGAGTATACCGGAGGAAATTGGTAATCTCAAGAATCTTACGGATATCGATATCTCGGTTAGTAGGTTAACAGGAAGCATACCGGATTCGATCTGTAGTCTTCCAAAACTCCGAGTGCTTCAGCTTTACAACAACAGCTTAACAGGTGAGATTCCTAAGTCACTTGGCAACTCAAAAACCTTGAAGATCTTGTCTCTCTACGACAACTACTTAACCGGTGAACTCCCGCCAAATCTCGGTTCTTCCTCGCCTATGATCGCTCTTGATGTCTCGGAAAACCGCCTTTCAGGTCCTCTTCCGGCACATGTTTGCAAATCCGGTAAGCTTTTGTACTTTCTTGTACTACAAAACCGGTTCACTGGTTCGATCCCTGAGAATTATGGGAGCTGCAAGACCCTCATACGGTTCCGTGTTGCGAGCAACCGCCTCGTGGGATTCATACCACAAGGAGTTATGTCTCTGCCTCATGTCTCCATCATCGACTTGGCTTACAACTCCTTGTCCGGTCCAATACCTAATGCTATCGGTAACGCTTGGAATTTGTCAGAGCTGTTTATGCAGGGTAACAGAATCTCCGGTGTTCTGCCTCACGAGATCTCTCATGCCACCAATCTTGTGAAGCTTGATCTCAGTAACAACCAACTGTCTGGTCCAATACCTTCAGAGATCGGAAGACTTAGGAAACTGAACTTACTTGTACTGCAAGGCAACCACCTCGATTCTTCGATACCTGAATCACTTTCTAATCTCAAATCTCTCAACGTTCTTGATCTGTCCAGTAATCTCCTCACCGGAAGAATCCCTGAAGACCTCTCCGAGTTGCTCCCAACCTCGATTAATTTCTCCAGCAACCGGCTCTCTGGTCCCATCCCCGTCTCATTGATAAGAGGAGGTCTCGTAGAAAGCTTTTCGGATAACCCGAATCTCTGTGTTCCGCCAACTGCTGGTTCATCGGATTTGAAGTTTCCGATGTGTCAAGAGCCTCGCGGCAAGAAGAAGCTGAGCTCCATCTGGGCAATCCTTGTCTCAGTCTTCATCCTAGTCCTAGGGGGCATCATGTTTTACTTGAGACAACGGATGAGTAAAAACAGAGCAGTGATAGAGCAAGACGAGACCTTAGCGTCCTCTTTCTTCTCCTACGACGTTAAGAGTTTCCACCGCATAAGTTTTGACCAAAGGGAGATTCTTGAAGCTCTTGTGGACAAGAACATCGTAGGTCATGGTGGTTCGGGTACGGTCTATAGAGTAGAACTCAAATCCGGAGAAGTAGTTGCGGTGAAGAAACTATGGAGCCAAAGCAGCAAAGACTCAGCTTCTGAAGACAAGATGCATTTGAACAAGGAGTTGAAAACCGAAGTTGAGACACTCGGGAGCATTCGCCATAAGAACATCGTGAAACTCTTCAGCTATTTCTCAAGTTTGGATTGTAGTCTTTTGGTGTATGAGTACATGCCTAATGGTAACTTATGGGACGCTCTTCACAAAGGCTTTGTTCATCTTGAGTGGCGTACTCGTCATCAAATCGCGGTTGGAGTCGCTCAAGGATTGGCTTACCTTCACCATGATCTCTCCCCGCCAATTATTCATCGCGATATCAAATCGACAAACATCTTGTTGGATGTAAACTATCAGCCTAAAGTTGCTGACTTTGGCATTGCAAAGGTGTTACAAGCTAGAGGGAAAGATTCAACCACAACCGTTATGGCTGGCACCTATGGTTACTTGGCCCCAGGTGATGATATATAATACCTCTTTAAACCTTATATTATAAAACATTACAATGCTTATGATAAATATTATTGAAAAATGCTATTTTAACTTCATCCCTTTTCAACAATTCTAAATATTTCATTTGATTGTGTTTTTTTTTGTAAAATGTAGTCGTTTAATTTGTTTTTCCTTACTAACAAATTGATGATATACATTTTGGAAATGGCAGAATATGCGTACTCATCCAAAGCAACGATCAAATGCGACGTGTACAGTTTCGGGGTTGTGTTAATGGAGCTGATCACGGGAAAGAAACCGGTGGATTCATGTTTCGGGGAGAACAAAAACATAGTGAACTGGGTGTCAACAAAGATTGACACAAAAGAAGGATTGATTGAGACACTAGACAAGAGATTATCGGAATCATCGAAAGCGGACATGATCAACGCCTTGCGTGTGGCTATCCGTTGTACTAGCAGAACTCCAACAATTCGTCCTACTATGAATGAAGTTGTCCAGCTTCTGATTGACGCAACGCCTCAAGGAGGACCCGACATGACCTCTAAATCCACAACCAAGGTTAAGGATTCAGTATTATCAGATCATCTCACACAAACAAGACTCTAGTCATGCTTTCTTGGTGAAGAGGTGTAGCAAAAAGTTCGTATAACTTCTAAAGATATCATGTATTTAAATATATATCATAGAAGAAACTGCTTATATATATATAGTCTTTTAATACTTCTATGTATCTTAACATCTATCCTTTAAAGACTTTGGTTTATTTCCGGTTTTGCTTCTCTTATTTCAAATCATCATAAGCATAAGCAAGGAATTTTTGTCAAAATATAAGAAAGAATACTTTGGAAGATCATCAGTAGTCAGACTATATAATATAGTAGTTGCTTCAAAATAACGCATAGAATCAGAATGTCTATATATGTAGACCCACTAATGAATCATAATAATTCACAAGCTCTTTATTTTTTGCAGTGTTCTAAAAAGCGGTCTAGGCGGTCGCCTAGGCCCCGACTAGGCGCTAGGCTCTTATGCGACGCCTAGATAACCGCCTTGACCTCCTAAAATTATACAGATCTTGTTTAATGTATTTTTTCAATTTCAATTAGAGTTTTATTTATATATATAGTTATAAATATTTATATATTGTTTAATATAAATATAAATAAATGTTTTATCTAGTTTTTGTTTATAATTTCATAATTTTTAGTTTTATATAGATATTTTCTATAATTTTTATATATAATATAATATTTATAATGTTTTATGTTATAAACGTCTAAACCGCGTAAAAATCGCCTAGGCCCCGATTAAGCGTTCTAGGCGCTAGGCATTGGGTCACCGCCCGCTTAGCGCCTAGCGCTTTCTTGAACACTGATTTTTTGTGGACTTTTAATTCGTCATTCTTCTTTATTCATCAGTGAGTGGAACTTCTTTTTCGATTGCATGGCATGGAAGTGGATTCTTGATTTTCATTTTTATAAACCTAAAAAAGGGAAAAAGCTAATAAGGAGGCTATCTAAATACATGCATGTGTGTATATATAACTAAATAAATATATATTCATCAGTATAATCCGGATACGTGTGATTGTTCAATTAGTCGCATCGTCATATTTGTCTCTATATATCAACAAAGGGACAAAGGAGAAAGCAAGAGACTCATTTTTATTCTGTCATGCTTTTTCTTATAATATTTGAAACTTTCTATTAAGCATTTGATAGTAAAACATATGGGTTACGTTATATACTTAGATGACATGTGGTGTTGTATACATTGCATGTGAAACTAGATAAGTGTTATTAGATGTTATATGAGGTATTACAAGTGGTAGGTTTGGATCACATACCGATATTGACTAATGTGGTATCGAAAGCTTAAAAGGCAAGGTGATAATTTTGGGTTGATAAGTGGTTGATTAGGAAGGAAGAATTACCAATGTAATTGAGAATTGTTATACCCGTAAAATAACTTTGGACGACGATTTTTTTGGATAAAACAATAAATTGCAAAAATGCTATCTTTTGGTGGAGGAAGAATACCCTTCCTTCTAGAAAATATATTACTATGAACTTAAAGAAAACTTTAGAGGAGGCTCTAAATGATGATAAAGCGACTCATGACAAGATAGCAACAAATAAATCAAAAATAAAAAGAAGTATATCAGGATGACAAAATTTACTCGAGACAAAAGAATAGGAATTTATATATGGTCAAGAGGGAAGATAACTATCAGAAACAATACATGCTGTTACAAAACAATGACAAGCCATAAATCAGCTTACCATTTTGTTCAACTCGAGCAATAAAAGGAGGAATCAGATAAAGGATTCAAGGTTATTGCTATATGGTGTTTTCAGGATTTTTTTTTGTCATGAAATCTGATGGATTTTATGGAAATTTGGACGATAATCAGCCAATTTTCTCATAAGAAGTGAATGCACATATCGTATGATAGCTTTGTTGTAGCAACGATTTCGGACGACACTTAAATGAGAAATTTTCTCTGGTTAACAATTTTCTAGAACGAAAAGTTCGATGAGATGCTAAATGAAAAAAAGATATGTCTTATTTTGAAGAATAATTTTGGCGAATACAGCGTAGAGTGTAAAATATTCTCAAAACTATTTTATGCTTGAGGTTAACAAGGTACTGTATTTCTAAGTTTAATTTTGGAAACACAATTAGTTTTTATGTCGAGAGACTAATTTTGGATAATATATTCTAACAGTCTAGGAAATGTTTTTTGGTCTCCTAACGAATAAGTTCTGTAAGAAAATAAATAAGGACAGTTAATATAGATATGAATAAGACATATGAAAAAATATAGTGAAAGATTTTAGAAGAGCGTGACCATTTTATATGAGTATAATTCTTCAAGTTGGAGAAGAGTGTGACCATTATTGTCAAAGATTCCTGCAAATTCACCCTTTATAGCCTATCTTAGAATCTCAATATAGCGAATATTTTATTTCATTTTATGTACAAAAAACAAAATACTAACCAACAGGAAATATTTTTTAGTCATGCTAATTGAAGTAACCACAAGTAAAGTTGACCAAACCTTAGTGAGAAAAAAAAAGATTTGAAGTTGTTAAACGGGTTAATCATTATTGTACTTGAAGAGCTGAT
This sequence comes from Arabidopsis suecica, assembly GCA_019202805.1. NCBI lineage: Eukaryota > Viridiplantae > Streptophyta > Magnoliopsida > Brassicales > Brassicaceae > Arabidopsis > Arabidopsis suecica. The sequence continues at coordinate 7,465,398 of CM032912.1, read as the reverse complement.
CATTGATTTGGATTCTTGAAAATGAATAGTGGTGAGTATATGATTCTACTAAGTTGCTTCAGGGTCCACTAAGACGAATCGTATTCGTCGATGCAACTCCTAAATTGAAAAGTCTTCTCATCACTTTTTAATTTCTTTATTTCTTTTGTGAAATTAGTGGACACTACATCAATGAGGATAAAAGAAAGAAAGAAATGGGTATAAAGACAAGAAAAGAACATTGATCAATTTCAATGGAATATCAGGAGATGACTTCAAAACCTGAAATAGGGATAAGCTTCATAGGAAAAAAGATAGATCCATCAAATACTACAAAGCTCAAAATGAGATTCTTGGTGGTTCTTATCCATAAATGTAAGCGGTGTTTTGTAGGGTTCCATTAGAATAGGGTAAATTGATGTTTTCGATCTCTTACATACATAACATATATATATATATTATTTTCTAAATATTTAGGTACTTGTATTTTGTTATATGTTGGAAACAAGATGGCTAATCAAAATATTATTTGATTTATAGTAATTAAAAATAGTAAAATATATTTTTATCAATAACATGCATTACGTGAGTTTGAATCCGTATAGTGACAGAGCGACGACACTAGCATAAACTAGAGTAAAAATTGAACAAGATAGGTATCAAAACCACATTGATTACTACTTTAAATCTTTCTGATTATCAAGAAAAAATATATATACTTTTATAGTTGAGATTCATGTTGTAACAATTAAATTAAGTGATCACCTCTTATGAAAGACTAAGTTTGAATATTTGTTATTTAACTAGCAATATATAGGATTTTGGATTGGACATAAGAAGAGCATCTATTCACCTAAAGAGATAACTCATGAATTTTACGGTATGATTTCAAATTAATCACCTAGTGAAGTCATAAACATTATGACTTTGTCAAAATAAGTCGTGGGATTTGATGCTGGGAAATCTACAACCAATGAAGTATGGATATCCATTGCAAATATACTGGATCAATAATCGACTTTTTCTATAGATGGTGACCAGTGTTGAAAAACATCATACACTAGGATTTAACCCGCGGTACACCACGGGGCAAAATTGTATATTATGTATTTTATATAATAACTTTTAATTTATTGGATTTTTAAATTGATATTATAAAAAAATCTCATTTAATTATTTTATATTATAATTAATATAGTTGAAATATGTGTACTTAGAAGATTTGTAGGTGTAGAAATGATATAGTGTTAATATTGGCAAGCATTTATAATTAGAGAACTATTATAATAATTTGATATTATTTTGTATCAAAAAAATTTACCCCGCGGTATATTGCGGGTCAATTTTTTTAAACTAAATTTTTTAAATTTTAAGTTATATTTGTTTTGTTAATATTGTTTGGTTTGTTTAGTATTTAAAAATATATAATTATATTTTTATTTATAATTTTAAGTTTCACCCGTGGTATACCGTCTTGTATTAATATCGGCCCAAATCCGTCCCACCATATAACCCCGTTTTGTATTCAAAATTATTTTAGTCCTTTTTATAGTATGATTCTGAACCATTGCCCAATTTTTTAAGCAATGTGGGACATTGTACACATATTTTTTCTTCATCGATTGAGTAATATATGTCCGTTTTAAAAAATATTAATCACATTATATGTAGAAAAAATTTATTATTTTATTAATTATATGTATTTTATATAAATTCAAAATAAGTTACCAGAAGATCATATAAAAGTGAAAGAAAAATCATATATTAATGTTTAAATTAGGTAGAAATGTTTAGGAAAATTTACAAACAAAATCAATTTGTTACCATATTTGGAAGCCACAGATTCTAAAAGATTTTTTCAAAAATATTTTGTAATATTAATTAATAGATAAACATTTCTGACAATGACATTCTCTTGTAAATAAGTGTCAACTCGAGGATTTATTTCATATGTGTACTTCGAAAATATATATATATAGATTATCACAATACTCATCAACCAGTCCAAATCTAACTCAAAATATTTGGTTTGATGTTTCATAGAAAGCATGCAAGAAACAAATAGGTAAGGCAGCGCGTCAGCGGTCTATAGATCCATTTCTATTTAAAAAAATTTCTTCCTAAAAAGGGTGTTTTCAAAAAATAATAATAGAATAAGCCCACAAAATAAAATGTTTAGTAGAATAAAAGGCTTTTTTAATAAATCAGGCTCAAACAATTAAATTTTAATATACATAATACCTAAAATATCACTATTTTGTATAAAATTTATTTAAAAGCCCAAATTTGTTTTTGCTCTAAAACTCTTAAATTTATTGGGTAAGGACTGATAGAAAGCTTACAACTATGAGTTCTAAGGCTTGGATATCCTAGTGGTCAATTTTTGCAAGATTCTCTAAAAATCAAAGCATTCATTATAAATTGGATAAAAATATATTCGAAAATATTTTTAAAAATCCACCTATCAATATGTATTTTCGACTATGTAGCTCTTAAACCACTTTTGAAAGTTTTATCCTAGATGGATTTTCTTCTTTCTCATCAGTGTCTTCCTCCAACTTCTCAAAACTCTTAACATCTAGACCTTTCCCCCTTTTTGTCAACATCTAGACCTTTCTCATTGTCACAAAAGACTTCATTGCAATAATCCATCGGTTTAAGACAAGTTGATCTGGTATAATTACAATTGGAACTCTTGGATGTTGATGTGGCTTGACTCTTGAGACACTTGTAAATCACTTGATTTCACATGGGAGACTAAGCTTTAAATCTTCTCATCAAAATCGTTGTAAATTTCATATACGTTGTTGTGAATCTCAACTAACTCTTTGCTAATGTCCAAGTTGCTCTTGGTTTGTCCTTCTAGCACTTGTTGAAGCATAAGTTCCAACTTGTTATATCCTTGAGAGATTGAGTAGATGAGTTATTAATTTGGCCGTGAAAATTTGAGTTTCCTTGAGTTTGATAAGAATAGTGGTGTTTTGAGATTGAATGGATGTATTTGGCCAAAGGTTTCTTGTTAGTTCCTCCCATTTAGTATCCTATAACTTGAGGTAGGTACACTTGATGTAGAGGGTTATAACTTTGTTTCTCTAGTAAGAAATGTTAGGTGTTGGTTGATACCCTCGTCCTCCAACATAATTTAATTTCTCTTGTTTCTCTTCAAATGCTCCTTCTAAATCAATAATGGTATTCGACACTTTTCAAGTCTAGCATTCAACTCCTCACACCTTGTAAAATTTTGAAACGTGTCTCTTAACGTCAACTCCTCAAAGTTTAGCACATGGAATATTTGTTAACTTGGACTATAATTACAAGACCCAAAATTGAAGGTTTAAATAGTTGAAGGAAGTCCTTATGGTTGGTTTGGACATGGTATGGTACTATGGTTTGTAAATGGACATCATTTTAATTTAGTTTTTAAATTATGCTTTTTTAATAAAAGACATCGATTCATATGTGACATCTACATCATCACATTTGAATGGATTTTTTGATCCAAGAAAATGTCACTATAATATTTTTTTAAACCATTTTTTTTATGGAAGCCCCCTTGGCCCATTGGTTGACTAATGGCTTGATTGGTTCTCCCGCTAGCACCCTCCTAGCGGTTGCTAGCGGTCGGTTGCGGTTGTTAGCGGTTGGTACCAATCATAGAAACCGCTCCGTACCGCTTCGAACCGCTCGAAATCGCTGAATTTCAAAAGCTCCTTCCCGCAAGCGTTTGCGGTTGCGGGCGGTAGCGGTTGGATTTATATAAAAAAAAACATTTACTTATAATTATTATAATATATATTAATCCTATATATATCTTTCATCTTTGTATCACGTTCTCATCAGAAACCCTAATCAATATTCTGAAATCTTATTCTCTCAATATCTTCTACCCAAACTAATGAAAATCAAGAACCAAACGTAAGTATCATATATCATTTTATTCATTCATCACCTCATGTGTAACTCTTTGAATATTTTTCATGGTATCGTTTTTTTTCTTTTCATTATATATTGCTTTGCTTTTTGATTGAATATATGTTTCGATTTGTTTTCTCGAATAGAAACTCACTTGCGTTTTGATTGAATTTAACATTGTTTACAGTTTGTCCCATTACTTGATGCAATTTTTGGTGTTAAACCAGATGCATAAAGTACTATCTTATTACAAAATTTCTTTATTTTTGAATAATTATTTAGTACTTTATTTATGGTTTTAATTATTAAGCATGTTCAATTTTTCTAATATTATCATAATAATATATTGGTGTTTTTATTTCTTTTTTTGGTAATATTTTTTATTTATTTTGGTCATTTTTTTATTTAACTGCTACCGCACCCGCTGGTTTACCAGTCATAAACTCCTGCAAACACATCCATTTTTAAACGCTAAACCAGTCGTTCAAAACGCTTGGTAACGCTTGAAGTCGCAACCGCCCGCTTCCGCAAACTCCCGCAACCGCAACCGCAACCACTGCGTTTAAACCAGTCAGGCCCTAAGGGTTAATTAATGCTTCTACACCAAGAGGTCTGGGGTTCGAGTCCCAGATATTGCAATTTATTAATAAATTTGCAGATTAAAGGAGGCAAGTGTGCAGGAGATCTCCAACGAAGTACAATTATAGCTGTTCGCCAGGATTCTATGCAGAGAGAGAAGTGTCGTCAGGTCGTGGATCATTGAAGGTATCCGTCAAGAGCATGGAGAAGGAAGTGTCGTCTGTCGTGGATCTAATATGGGTCGGAAGGAATTGTCCGTTGTAGAATCGTCTATGTAACAGTTCTCATAATTTGCAATAAATAATAAATCTAGACGTCAATAAAAAACCATTTTTTTTTTTTAAAGTTTAGTTTCTATTTTTTAATATTGATTATACTAGTTCACAAAATTTATGACTGACTTCAGACAATCAGACTTAGGGCCTGATTGGTTCCGGCTGTAGCTTTAGATTTTTGACTGTAGATTTTAGGCTGTAGATGTTTTGTCTGTGACTGTAGATTTTAGTGCTGTAGTATTTTTGCTGTAGCATTTAAAATTTTGGAAAGTTGAAAATTATATGCTTTAGAAAAAAAGGCTTTCTACAGCCAAAAAAATTAATTATGGAAATATTTTGGCTGTGAGAAAAAAAGGGAAAGCCAAAGCTTCTAAAGCTTGATTGGATCTATTTCAATGCTTTAGAAATTTTTTTGCTTTGTAAAGACTCTAAAGCACCAACCAATCAGAGCCTTAGACTAGGTTTGTTGTTTCTCCAAGTTGAGACTAGGTTAGATTTAATTCTAATTTCAGGCTAATACAGATCAAATTTAAAGTTTGCATTAAATATACCTCACTCTAGTGGCATGAAAAACTTAATTTTCTATTTACCGTAAGAGACTAGAAATTTTGAAATATGTAACATATTTTTTCCTTGGGGAGACAAAACAGCGTCTCGAACCGGAAAGCAAACGAAGAAAAAAAAAAAAAACCAAAAGTTTGCAACTTTGAAAATGCCTTCTCATCTTCCAATCTCTCTTTCTCTTTAGCCGTCGTTGCTTTTTAATCAAATCCGTTCTTCTCTCTGTCTAATCTGATTTCCGTCAATACCCATTTCTCTTTTTATTGAGCAGCCGCAATTTCACCGCCGCCGCCGCCGTCGTCGTAATCTATCATCGGCGGCGGCGAGCGGAACAATAACCGGACTGCCAGTGCTTGATTCAGACAAGACAACCTTCTCTGACTCTGTACTCTCGACATTGATGTATCCGACAGTGACTGAGAGAAGAGATTTGGGACTTTGGAAAAAGGCAGACAGGTTGGAGCCAGGCAAAATTGATTTCTCTAATGTAAAGAAAAAAAAAAAAACTTTTGGGGTGACATTGAGAATGGGGATGCAGAAAATGGATACGATTCGTCGGTGGTATTGGGGAAGAAGATGAAGATTTAGCTATTTTTTTCTTCTTCCAACCAGAAATGTTACATCTTTATCATTCTTCTGCACATCATTTTTGTCGTGTTTATGTTCTATTTTGTTTCTCACTCTTGAAGACTAACATGATTGAGATCTATACAATTAATGGCCTCTTCTGATTTTGTTTGTGTATGTGTGTGTGTGTCTCTCTCTCTCGTTCTATGCACTATTTATCTGTTAGTCTTAGTATGATCAAAAAACTAGATTAATGGAAATGTGAGGCTTTTAGAGCTCTTTCATGAATTAATGTTTCTCAGATAATTCAAATCAGGGCAATACCTTATAAGCATTGAACTTTGGACTCATAAGATCTCATTCTGCTTTTATTCTGAGCAACAAGCCAAATCATTGTCTTTTAGTTTTAGTAGATAGAACTTGTTATTCTTTCGACTCTTCTAAAAGATGATAAGTTATTGAGTAGAGTTTTTTTTCAGAAGTGGCCTAACTTCTCCACAAGCTTGTTCTCTATTTCCATCCTCTTCTTCATCAACAAACCGTAGGTGGAAGCAATGTTTGCGTCTCCTGCTTTTACCTTGAGCTTGCAGTTCAGAGATGTCGTCTCCAATTTCCCTTCGTAGAGGTTTGAGATTGGTACAAAGCTTCCTTTTTTGTTGCAGAGCCAGCCATGAGCAGCTCTTAGTGCAGCTCCAAGTGATGCTGAATCTGTTGTGCACACAACAAGCACTTTGTTCAATCCATAAGGAGATCAAGCTAGTAAACAAGTATAAGCTGCAACTTGTTTTGTATGTTCAAAGTGTTACCAGGCCTTTGGACAGTATATACATCACATCCGAAGATTGCTGAGATCAGACTCAAGATGTTCTCGTTAGCAGATGCACCTCCTGTGGCTATTATTCGGATTGGAGGGGAAGGCATTCCAAATCTCTCGGTATGAGCCCGCTTTGAAAGAAACTGACCTTCAATCAATGCCCTAACCTGGCAGCAAACAATACATTGGGATGAAATCAAACTCTATGTAATTGCCTCCTGCCCGCTGCATAGAACAGTGTATGAGCTTGCTTACCTCTGAGGGAGGGTCGAACTCACCGACCTCTTGTTCCTTCACACCCTCAAGAGACTCACCAGAGAAGTTCTCAAGAATGTAACGATGAGAGCCAACTAAGCATGGAGAAAAACATTAGTAAAGGAAGCTAGTTACCTAGAGCAGTGGCATGGAAAGGAGAATAACTCAAGAACATACCGGGAAGCGGGGGCAGAATTTCATTTTCAGTGTAGTAGAAGCCGAGTTTCCCATCTAATGGATTCAGTAGTGTATTTAGAAAACAAAGAACCTGAATATATTATAGATGGACAGCTGAAGGATCATGATATAGCAACTAACTGTTTAGTGGCTGTGTTTGCTGCAAATACTTATTAAATACATCCCAAGATCCCTCAGCACAACGGTCACGAATTTCTGAAATGAAAAATCACATATTCTTAATTGTCTCTGAATCAAACAAAGCGCATAAGGACAGATAAGAGTGGGAGTTTGCAGTCATGACTACCTTCACGGGTGAGAGAAGCATTCTTGTAAACCAACATTACCATATAACTCTCAGGGTCCACGGGATTAGGTAATACATGGCCCTCAAGACTAGGTTGAAGTTCTTTGGTAATCCCAAATACCTGTAAGAGTTTACAATGTTCGACATGTGAAATGGTAAGAATACTAGTCTATTTCTGGATTAACTAACTAGAAAGCTCGACAAGAATCAAGAGCCTTGCCGTGTCACTGGTCCCAAGACTGATCGCCAGATCTCCAGGAGTACTAAGAGTTAGACCTGCAGAACATGGTATAACCTCATCAACACTTTGTATTTAATATATGAACACAGACAGAATCCAGTCGCAAGATAAACTTCCAGTTCATCATAATTGTTGCAATAGCTACTCAAAAGCTTAATAAATAAAAATTGTGAAAATGTATAGGAACTTCTCCCTTATGTTGTTGAATATGTGTACCTGCCAAGCTATTAGGATTATCTCCTGACCACTGCACAACCACGCAGTTCTTTTCAAAACCAAACCTGCAACATAACCAGAAGAATCTCTGAATCTGACATGTGAAAGTGCAAGAATCTAAAAGTTATGTTTTAAAATGCATATCATGTCCATCATCTTCTTTTAACCACTTTATAAATCCGGTTTAGAAGACACAATCCTAATCACAATCGATACCAACCTCTGAACAAAATACTGAGAAATGGAACCAGCAGTAGCATAAGCTGGTGCTAACTTTCCAAGCTTCTCCTCCAAACCTGTAGCTGTAGCCTGCAAACGAAGCCTATCAACAAACAGCCATTTTTAATGTCTAACTATAGACTCAAAGTCAATCACAACAAACCTCTAAAGCAGCTTTTGACCAACAACGTTTCTTAATATCCATCAAATTCATCCCAGCTGCATCAGTTTCATCAATAGAAGCATAATCTCCTATCAACAAAGATGCCATAAAAGAGCTAACAAGCGATATCCGCTCTGTACTCTTATACGTATCCCCCTGTGTAGTAAAAAGCTTCCGTATCTGCGGGCCAGTAAACCGCTCATAAGCACGAGAGCCAGTGATCTGCGACAACTCCATAGCTCCACCAACAGCATTCTCAATCTCTTTACACTGCATTGTAGTACTACTATCCATCCATATAGGAGATTCCTTAACCGAAAAAGCGTTTTCGAGTTGATCTTTCAAACATCTCTTTGAATCCAATGATTTCAATACCTCAGAACTACCCTTTGACCAATACACGCTACCGTGTTGCTGCCCGCTGCCCGAAACCGCGATAACTTTACCGAAATCGAAATTGGCATTAGAGAGCTTCTGGAGAATGAGATCAAATGCTTCGACCCACATGAGAGTTGGTGAGACGATTCTTCCATTGACAGTTGTGTCTCTGTAAACTCCATCTTTGGTTTTGTAATGAGGAAGATCAGAATCAAAATGAACGAGTTCTGTTTTGACAATGTTTAGGTTTGAATCCAACACTGTTGCTTTCAATGACCTTTCAATGGAAATAAACAAACAAGAAATAAGGAATCGTGATTTAGATCGACGAAGCTAACGAATTTCAAAGTGATCGAAGAGTGATTAGATTATGATCAAATCAGAGAGATAACATAGGAAGAGCGTAATTGGTAAGGAAGGGGGACGTACTGGGTAGAGCTGTCGAAGCCGAGGAAGAGGGAATCGGGAGGAAGAGAGAGATCCGCCATTGTTGATTGATCCAAAGTTTCACAGAGGAAGATGACGAGAGATGTGTCGTTTTTATAAGGTTGGATAATTTAAAACAGACACTAATCAGTATTATGGATAAGAGCGGAGGTAGAGTCATTAGTCATTACTTCCGAATATTTAGAGACTAATTATGATCAGAGAGGATGATTTTGTTGGGATTTTGTTTTCTAACCTTAATTAGGTATCCACGTCATGAACATGTACAAAAGAACAATTTTGTTTAAAAGAATTCTAATGTCAATGTAACGCAATAATTCTCCATTTTCTCTTGTTTTTTTTAAAAAAACTTTTCCATAATTCTCTTTTTTTTATCATCCAGTATGATTTGCCGGTTTCCGTATCTGGTTGAAAATTATCGTCCGGTATAAAGGAAATAAGAAGGAGATCATTCAAAACTTTGCCATCCTAATTTCGTCGTCTGTTGTATTCGACTTATGTCACCGCTTTTGTAGTATGTGTTTTCTTTTAGTTTTGAATAATCTCCGCAAGAATTGGTGTTGTCCGATTCAACTACTTAATTTTTCCTTATACATATGTTGATTCTCTTTATTTCCGTTTCATCGGTTCATCGATTTACAAAAATAATCAAAGAAGATCGTCACTAAGATTGCTTGAAAAGAAGATTTGTTTCTAGAAAATTTGGATAACTTCAAATAATCAGAAGTAGTTGTGGATAACTCTCTCGTTTGCTGGAAGACTTCAGTTGCTAAAATCAGTAGTCCACGAACTTTTGGATTGCAGCATTTAGGCTCCCTAAAGCTTGTATACAGAGATAGACAAGATGTACTCCCAAAAAAGAGGGCGGTTTAGGGCTAAGATCGCTAGAGGAAGCGAACAAAGTGAGTATGTTAAAATTGATATGGCGCATCCTATCAGCAAAGAGCTCTTCGTTATGGTTGGATTGGGTGATCAGGAACCTAGTTCGTAACGGTTCCTTCTGGGCAGTGAAAGAGAACTCCATGTGTGGGTCATGGATATGGCGAAAACTTTTGAAATATCGGGGGTTGGCGAGACAGTTCCATAGAGTAGAAGTTAAAAACGGTGAGAATACATCCTTCTGGCATGACATATGGTCTGATCTTGGCTGCCTAAAGGAGACGCTGGGGGAGCGAGGCTGTATAGACCTGGGGATACCCTTGTCAAGCACAATGAGAGAAGTGCTGGTAATGACCAGAAGGAGAAAACACAGACAGCCCGTGATGAACCTTGTGGAAGAAGAAATAAGTAAGCAAAGACAGAAACCGAGGAGAGATGAGGCTGATATAGCCTTATGGAAAGGAAAAAACAGTGGCTACCACAAGAGATTCTCGACGAAGGAGACTTGGATGCAAACCCGAACTGCTAAACAAACAATGAAAGGATATAAGGAGATTTGGTTTCCTCACGCAACTCCGAAATATGCTTTCATCACTTGGTTGGTTGTTAAAAACAGAGTCGCAACGGGGGAAAGGATGCTCTCGTGGAAGCAAAATGCAATTTCAAGTTGTGTCTTTTGCAATGAACCCATAGAAACAAGAGATCACCTGTTTTTCAATTGTCCGTATTTCAAAAAGGTGTGGGAACAACTGGTCAAGGGACTTATATCGGATAAGTACTCGGAAAGCTGGAAAGAAATTATCAACCTTCTTGCAGGTAAGGTTCTGGACAAGACGGAGAGTTTTCTCTTGAACTACACTCTACAGAACACCATTCACTCAATCTGGAGCGAAAGGAACAAGCGAAGACATGGGGAACAACCCACCTCAATGGAGATTCTGGTAAAGATGATTGATAAAAATGTACGCAACCGTTTGAGCACCATCAAAGGGAGAGAGGAATGGAGCAGGAGTGGTATCCAAGTTTGGTTTGCCTCAAGACCATAGCCAAGAAACCTACTGTTGTCTAAAAATGTTCTAAAAATGTTATGCATTGATTTGTAGAAAACGTTTATTTTTCTTTTGAATATAATTTAACATTAAATTCAAAAAAAAAAGATCATATTCTTCTTCTTCTATCCGTTTTCCCTAAATCTCTTTTGTATTGATGATTTTGATGTATTGCATATATTCTTTTTAGTTTTTTAGTGAAAAAAAAAATGAAAATCAACTGGCGTAAATTAAATTTTGGTATCAATTTGTTCAGCATAATCGGGGTCGGAACACGTCTATGTCATTTCTAGTCGCATGATATATGTTTGAGTGGAGATAACTCATTTTTTCGTATGGTATCGACGACTGGACTCTTTAATAGGCTTTTATTGATGTTTGTAAATCTATTATGCATTAGAATTTTGGTTTTATTTGTTTAGTTTTGATATATTACATTTTTTGGAAAACAATAATTATATTAGAAGTTACATATACAAATATGGGACAAGTGGATAACAAAGTATAAGGATTAACAGAATTGAAAAGAAAAGATTGTTTATGTCCGAAAAAAAAAAAAGAAGAAAAGAAGAAAAGATTGTTTGGAAAGGCCATTTTCGCTAAGGTATGTCCGACTCAGCAAGGATGTCATTGACTAATAGCAACATGCCAACATTTGCAATAAACGAAATTGAGACTTTGAAATCTTGAAGCTCACAACTTTATTTCTTTGCACAGATTTATTTCTTATCACTACTAAACTTTTGAATTTTATTCCTTTTTCAAATGTTGTGATGTGTTTTTGGTGATTTTAGTTCTAGAGTTATTTAAATTACTATTTTTGCTTTTTTATCCAGATAAAAATCCCAATAGGTTTTGGTTCTTAATGTTTAAAATTTATAACCCTTTAGATTTTACTATTCTAGTATTTTAACCAATTTTAGTTTGCAAAATCCAATTCTTATCAAAATTAGATCAAAATGAACCAGAATTTCATCGAACTAACCGAAATAATTGAAACCCAAATATTTCAAAAAGTCTAAAACGAAGCTGAAAATATATTTTGATTTTAAATCCATCTTCATTTACTGTACATGAACCAATTGAAGAATAAAAACCACAAATACAATACCAAATTGTAAAGATGAAAAGGAATTGCAGAAGCGAGATGTCGGATCTCTTTCCTTATATCTTTAAATACCATGTAGTGTAATGGTGTCATAGCGGTAAAGTTATCATGATACAGCTATGTATCTCTTTTGTTTTCCAATACCGAAAACCATGAGCTGACGAACCAAATTTTTTTTTTGGGCATTCTTAGACACGATCAAGAAAAGAAGAATAAGCGGGAATTTGATGTTGATGATCGATAATGATCAGAACAAGAAGACAATGACTTAACATATATAGCCTAAACTCAACGTCCATGTATTCAAGAGGAGAATTTGTCAATAACGAGAATTGATTCTCACGTTAATGTCACCAGTTGATGTGAGTTAATCTTTTAACAACAAAATTCAATTGTTTAAATTTCAAAAGGAAATATGCTGACTCGGATCAACAATATAATTTAAAAGTATGGGGAAAATAATCATTTGGGTTGTAAATCCATTTCATAAATCTCAAATCCAATCCAATCCATGTGTGTTTGGATTTTTCCTCTAACTTTCAAAATAGGTAATTTGATTCTAAGTCACAATTTAAAGGTTTCCAAACTCGACATTTTTCTGTACATAGACATTTTCTACTCGCATATCAGTTTGTGTTGCGGTTAATCTTCCTGCATCGCCGCTATTGTGCCATCAGAGGAGTTTGTGTTTCTTTCAGGAGTGTTGCCGCAGCCTTATACTCCTCTAATTTGGCATCTTGGTCCCTGATCTTCAGGCGTGTGGGTGGAGTTCTCCGGTACAAATCTAAAAGATCTAAATAATTCACGCCACTTTGGATCTTCATTTCTAAACTCGCCACTTCTGATCTACATTTTATATTGCAGAATAATATTTTGCATATTAAAAACTGAGCACATTGCATGTTTTTACCATCATTTAATTGGAATGGGTTGAAATTTAACTCTTTCATCTAAATGAATGTAATTGTCGAATAATCGTTTTTTTAAGATTCTTATAGACCTAAAACGTTATACTATTTTTAACTGGCTAAACACAAGTAAAAAAATTATGGATGGGAATCGAATTTAAGGAAAGAATAAGTTGACTGCCTCACTAAATCTTTTACCGCTAAACCACTATTGATTAAATGTTATCTTGTGTATCAAGACACTGCAAACGTTTTTTTTTTGGTGTAAAAGACACTGAACACTTAATTAGCTTATTCTCTTTTAACTGGTATAAATATGCAGTTTTTATATTTTCTATGAAATATACCAAAAACGGGCTTTGTAATTGGTCGACTCTCTTATCAGAATTTGATGTCAAGTCCGCGTGATAAAAACATCAAGAACATGGTCTAATATAGTGGAAAGAAAAAATATTTGACAGTAATAGAATCGTTGAAAATTCAACTATCTTCAACCTTATTCAAAAGGAATATAAAACGAAAAACCGTAATTGGCTCCAAGTTTGGTTGAAAAATCAAAAGCCAAAATCTATGAACGAGATTAATTGCCCACTAAAGCCCCTTCTGTTATTGGCACACGCTCTTGTCGTTATAGTTAAAAAGTTCTCCATATACAGAGACATTTTGTTTATTTACTTTGGTGAACAAAATATCATAAAACTTGGTTCATGTTGATATATAGACTGATTTGCCCAAAAAAAAAAAAGTTGATATATAGATTGTTATATAAGATATATTTTTGTCTGATATATGTTTATGTATCATGGGTTAAGATGTCTTACAAATATGTATTTATGTATCAATGAATCCGTATAGTAGTATAATGATTAAAAAGATAACAATTGAAATCTTCATATTATGTGGAATCAAGAAATGAATAAAATGATAAGTGGTGCGTGGACCTTGTAACCTAAGATCCAGGAAACTACAGAGGAGAGCCACTGATAGTGTGTCAATAATTATTCTCCCACCCATCACTAAGAAAAGTTAATTTAATTTATCACTCTCAGTAAATTATAATCAAAATAAACACCAACAGTAGTCAACTTTCAACAAATGGGTCTAAGGCTATCCAATATATAAATAATAAATCGATCTAACCAATCTATTCGACATTAAATGAATCTCATAGAATCATAACATAAAATAACAAATATATTAATTACAGAGACAGACAATAATGAAAGTGTGAAAAAATGAACAACACTATAACAAAAAGAGAAAAAAAATATGACATAAAAAATAAAAAGAGAGAAAGGGATTAGGTGTGAAATGTGGTGTGTCTATTTAAGTGGAGAAGAGTCCTTCACACTTCATACATACTACCTTTGGCCTCTTCTTCTTATTTTATCATAACTAAGCTCAAAAGCAAACGATAGATGGAGAAGAAGAAGAGCATGTCCGTTGAAAAGAGCTACACGGATCATGAGATTGGCGATACTAACAAAAACTTTGACGATGATGGCCGCGAGAAAAGATCAGGTAACTCAGCGTTTTGTTTCTACATCTTATATACGTTATGATTCAGACAACATGAACACATACATGTGTTTATTTGTAACGGGCAAGTAAGTCTCAATTGTTTGTTTGTGTTGGCATGCTATATGATAAGTTTTTCTTGAAGGAGACTGAGTTTTAGCTAGCACGTTAAATAATTTTAGACGCAAACTTTTGACGTTTAAGTTTATAACACTAAAAATATTTCATTAATAATTGGAAATATTATATCTTTGATAGATTATTTCTTTATGTGTTAATGCGAACACAAACGCAAAAAAAAAAAAAGAGTTTGCAACAATTGCATCCTAAATAACATAAAGTTTGTGTGGTTGATTAAATTGAATAGGGACATGGATGACCGGGAGTGCACACATAATAACGGCCGTGATAGGGTCGGGAGTGTTGTCGTTGGCATGGGCAATCGCACAACTTGGATGGGTGGCAGGACCCGCCGTATTAATGGCTTTTTCGTTCATAACATATTTTACATCAACCATGCTTGCCGATTGTTACCGTTCCCCGGACCCTGTTACCGGCAAACGAAACTATACCTACATGGAAGTTGTCCGGTCCTATTTAGGTCAGTTTATCCATCTAACTTTATTTTTGTCAATCACTCTGAAGAACCTTTTATGACAACTAATATTAAGTTTCATAAATACTATAAGGTTATATCAATATATATTCCCGTGGCATATATATACACATGCTGTTTTGTAGTAAATATTATGTGAAGTATGTCTTCAAATTGACATGTTGGATTCTTATACCATCCCATGTGAAATGATCATTCATTCTTTCAACATCATAGTCTCTTGGAGTCTTCTCTTTGTCCTCACCACACTTATTATTCTCTTCCTTTTTTTTATGACTATCAAAAGATACCCTCCCCTTACTTAACTTTAACAATTTTAATTAAGAAATTGTACAAGAAATGTGATCATGACACTGAAAATCTAAGAACTAACAATTTTTTTGATAAAGACAGCTTCTAAATTCAATATCTAAGTAGTATCTATTGGAAAATGTCGTGTTGTGGTCGGTCAGATTTCAACTCTCTTGTATAAAGCGTCAACTTGACTTCCTGTGACAGTTTTTGTTTATTAGAGAATCTAAGTATTTTGTAGAATTGATGATTCATTTATATAGCAACGATATCTTATACTAAGATTTATCATATATTGATGTTAATAATAAACAGGAGGAAGAAAAGTGCAATTATGTGGATTGGCTCAATACGGGAATCTGATTGGAATAACAATCGGCTACACAATCACAGCTTCAATAAGCATGGTGTACGTTTTCTTTTTATTTACTTAAATTTTAATTTTTAACTTCTTTTGTTGTGATAAATATTTTTTTAATCATTTGTTAAATAGTCAAAGTCAATAATAGCAAACTCTCCTTTTCCTTAACTTATTATCAAGCATGTTTATTAGTAAGTTTTAAGGCTGGATAAACAAATGTTTCATTTTTATTAATTTATACTACCTTTGAAGACAAATTGTTATGGCCTATGATGATAGGTAGAAATATGCTATATAAAATTCCAAAAATCTTTTTTTTTTTGTGTGTTAGTTATTCGATTTAATGGGGTAAGATATACTGATTTTAATGGACTGTGGAATGAAACAATTTCTAACAAAAGTAAAAACAATAAAAAATCGAATTTGATCTAAATGATAATAAATTTTATGTTGGTAAATTTGATTATAAGTATTTATGAATTCTGATCAACTATATCGTTAAACTATAATTTTATGCTTTATAAATTTATAATTATTATATGAATGGGTTATTTCAATATATAAAAAAGAAAGCATTAGACTGACCATTTAAGGATTCATTGAAACAGGGCAGTGAAGAGGTCGAATTGTTTCCACAAAAATGGGCATAATGTGAAATGTGCCACTTCAAACACTCCCTTCATGATCGTATTTGCAATCATCCAAATTATTCTTAGCCAAATCCCAAATTTCCATAACCTCTCGTGGCTCTCCATTCTAGCGGCCGTAATGTCCTTTTGTTACGCCTCCATCGGTGTTGGTCTCTCCATCGCCAAAGCGGCTGGTAAAATAACTATACATTCCTATCCTTATAATAATTTCATCTTTTTATAGAGTGAGTTCTAATGTTTTTGAAGAACGAATAAAGGTGGCGGTGAGCATGTAAGAACAACACTGACAGGAGTTACGGTCGGGGTTGATGTATCGGGTGCTGAGAAAGTATGGAGAACGTTCCAAGCGATTGGGGACATTGCATTTGCCTATGCATACTCAACCGTACTCATTGAAATACAGGCAAGTAGTCACTATTAATGTCCTACTGATATTTTTTGTAAGCATGTTGAGGGTTGACTTAATGATAGTAGGAGTTAGGGAGACATCAGTAAGAGAGAGCCCCAAAAATTGAATTGTGTGCCGTTTGGTCGCAAAGTAAACGTCACTGCATGGACCTACCCATTAAAGACATATAATTACTTTTGAGAGGAGCCAGAGTCTATAAAGAAGCTTATTCAATTTGAAATCATTTCAATATTGAAAACAATTTAAAAGATTAGGATGAATAAAGAGTTCACCACAATTCAAAAGTCAAGACTCATGTATCATGTTTTTTCAACTCTTTTTATAAACTCCTATTTTTGTAGAAATCAGATATTTTTGAATAATCGATATTAATTCTTTTGTTTGCACAAAAGAAATGATATTAATTATAGTTAGTCGATACTAATGATTTAAATTTAACTAAAAACATTTTTGAAGTATTTAAAAATTATTTTTTTGCATACATTATTTAATTAAATTCAAGAGACTTATGGAATTCTTGATGTAACCAAGGATTTTTGGAATTTTCTTGGTACTGGAGAAGTCTTAATTAATTAATTATTAATATTATTCTTAAAAAATGACAATCCCTATGTTCCTATTAATCCAAGTTAAAATTTTTACACATATTAAAAAAAAATATTAATTTGACTATAGATGCATCAGTTTTTTAACAATTTTTTAGAGCCAATAGTTTTCAATTTTTTTTGAAGTTTCCAATTAATCATCATTTAATAAAAATGCATAGAAATTTAAAAATATATTTCTTATGTTTCAAAATATAGGATATTTACCAGTTTCAATGCAAAAGAGGGAATATCTCTTTGAAAAAGAGGGAATATCTCTTTGAAACAATTTTTTTCTTTCTAAAACATGGATTAATTAAGAATAGAGGAAGTATGAATGAAAAAGATAGATCAATGAACAAAAGTAAATACCACAGAGGTCATTCAGCTTGTTTGAATCTTACTAGGCTTTATATAATAAACTCAATCTCTAAACATCCTGACATACATAGATTAAGTTTATATGATTTCTTTGTACTTTTGCGAGGATTCAAGTCCTAATTAACATTTTTATAATTCTTTTACAAACTACTAATCTAATAATACAACATTTTAAAAGACATTTACAATTACTCTATTAAATAACCCTCTATTTTAAATATATTTTTTAAATTCATGACTAAATAACATAAACTTCACTAATTAAACCAAATATTTTCTTGAACCAAGCATCTTTTTTTATGTCATGTACTTTTTCATTCTAAGGGCTACACTTTGTTTGTCATGTTTAGTTTGGTTAGATTCTATTGTTTTTTGTGTTTTTTTTTGGCTATCTCTACTAAACTATAAACAATTGTATTTCTCTAAACCATGGCAGGACACCCTGAAAGCAGGTCCACCATCAGAGAACAAAGCCATGAAAAGAGCAAGCCTTGTGGGTGTCTCCACAACGACCTTCTTCTACATGTTATGCGGTTGTGTTGGTTACGCTGCCTTTGGAAATGATGCTCCCGGAAATTTCCTAACCGGTTTTGGTTTCTATGAGCCATTCTGGCTAATCGACTTTGCTAATGTTTGTATCGCCGTGCATCTTGTCGGTGCCTACCAAGTCTTTTGTCAGCCCATCTTTCAGTTCGTAGAGAGCCAGAGCGCAAAACGTTGGCCAGATAACAAGTTCATTACAGGAGAATACAAAATCCATGTCCCTTGCTGTGGTGAATTTAGTATCAACTTCCTCAGGTTGGTTTGGAGGACTTCATATGTTGTGGTTACCGCGGTTGTAGCCATGATCTTCCCTTTCTTCAACGATTTCTTGGGTCTTATTGGAGCAGCTTCCTTCTGGCCTTTGACTGTTTACTTTCCCATTGAGATGCATATTGCTCAGAAGAAGATACCGAAATTCTCTTTCACTTGGACTTGGCTAAAAATCTTGAGCTGGGCTTGTTTTGTCGTGTCCATCGTTGCTGCAGCGGGATCAGTGCAAGGACTCATAACAAGTCTCAAGGATTTCAAGCCTTTTCAGGCTCCTTAGTGAAAATATGTGTTCTCACCAACGTCTCCAAGAAAACAAGTTCCATGCACTCTCTTCTCTTCAATAAAAGTGTCTATTTCTTTGTAGTTTATTGGTGTGAGACAATCTCATAGCAAAATGTTGTACCTCTACTTGCTTGTTTGAAACAAATCTATCAACAATTTATCCCATTTTCTTTATTAGGACCCTGTGTTACGGCGTTACCTCAATATAATCATAAAAGAAAGGGAAAATAGTAGCACGAAAAGCAAAAACACAACACTACGGAGAGAAACAATATACAACGCTAAAATGAAAAGTGATCGCTGAAAATGGACACCAGCAACGTTGGTATTTATGATTTGATGTCGCTGTTATGACACCTTCACCACATACTTGGGTCTTAAGAAACTATACTCATAGCCTTTTTTGGTCGCTGCGACTTGCGGAAGTACAAGGCCAATATCTTATACATGTTATAAGGGTTGGTTCTTCTCTCACAAGGTTATAAAAACAACACTATTTGTTCATAAATATGTATTGAAAATTGAGTTTTATTTGATGGTAGAAGAAGGGGTTAATGATTCATGGCATAAGAAAATTCTCCTTAATTAAGCTTCATCTATTTGCCGAGATGTTTGTTAGATGCAATGTGGGAAATGGCCGGAATGTAAGCTTCTGACACGATGCTTAGACCACTCATCAAACAGTTGGGACAAGATTGCCCCGTCTATGGGACTTCCCATTCACTCATGAGTTGCTGCTACTTATGGCCCTCAAGAATGAAAACTTCATGCACCAAGAATAGATCATCTGCTTCTTCACTTACGTAGCTACTTAATAACAATTCAATTACCAGTTGTTTCTTTTGAACTAGACTAGTATACTTGGACTGTTGATGGTCAAGTAAACTCCTCCTTCACTTCCAGCTTAAAGTGGGAAGCGTGGGAAGCATTGCCGTCACGGGAAGCTGCCAAATATTGGCCTGATGCTATTTAGTTCGAAGGTCCATCTCTTAGTCTTGATTTTACGATGTGGATATGTCAAATGAATAGACTGCCTACTAAAGTTTGCTTGCGTCTTGGGGTGCGCAGATTGCAACTCACTGTTGTCTTTTCTCTACTTATGATGAAAACCAAGACAGGCCACCTGCTCCTTCCTTGTGATTACTACGAGTTGATTAGACGATCCATGCAGACCAGACTTAGCCTCACACTCGCAGCCAATAGACACTCTTATTGTCTGAAAAAATCTAGGTACACGATTTTCTCCGCCCATCCTGCAAAAACTAGTGGCTCAAGCCACGGTATATCACATTTGCAAGGAAACGGACAATATACTCCATTAGCAACAAGCAACTCCTGCTACAATCATCTTAAAGACCATTGATATATATATATATATATATATATATATATATAATGGCGTTGTGGCTACAAAGAGAGTAATCTACGATTGTTTTTTCTTCAAAAGACCCATGTGACCCCTTGTGTTTTGTTTTGCCTTTTTTTGGCAAAAACACAAATATAGATGGTTGACATTTTGTTAAACCAAAACACTTCATTTTCTAATGATATTTACATTCATATCATATTATATATAAGTAGACGTTGAATTTGTCCCTCAGTATTTGAATGCACCTAAGTTGGCTAAACGAATTTGAATTTTATGGTCAGACCAATGAACAAATAGGGGGAATTGGCCATGGAGAAGTACAAAACGTATATGAAAATACAGTATAGTATTTGCAACTTGTTTGAAATTGAAAAAAGTATAATTAAGATATTACGACAACTTATAAACATAATTAAGAAACAGAATTACACGCATGAAAAGTCGTCAAATGTCAACCTTCAAAGCTATAGTGCTGAATTAAGTGCTAACTAGTACACTAATTAACCCTTAAAAGTTAATTAAGTCCTACCACGATCCTATAACTAATGTTCAATTTGCGGCATTTTAAAATTTAGTCATTAGGATAACGCGTTGAATGACAAAATGAGTCGCAGGAGATATTTTATTACTAATAGTTTAGTTATTAACGGTGGTCAACTTCGATTATTATCTTAATTAAGCGAGTTTAGTGACAAAATCAAAAGATCAAAATCATAAAAAACACATTTTGAGTCTTTATCCTTGGATTTTGGTAGCACTTTTACGGGATGTTTAACAGATCGATAAACCTTTAAAAAGACTTTTAGATTTCCGTCTCAAAATTAATTGGTAATAAAGATAAAGTTTTCTAAGAATTTACGTGGCGAAATAGATAATTTGGTGTGTTTAGGAATATTGATATGTGCAACTATGGATAAATGGATGATGGTCGTGTCTAGGGTTTTGGGGGTCTAAAACAAAGCGAATGTAAAAAATGAGAAAATTAATAGTATATTCTTAAATATATATTTGTTGTCGTAAATTTTATATACTGTTTTGTAAATATGAAAAATGATTAAAAAAATCCTATGAAACTGAATAGAAAAAATCACTAAAATTACATATTTTACCAATAAAGAATTTAAAAATAATTGATGGCTCCCAAATTTGCATAATATTAAGAATCCTAAAAATGCTTTTTTCGCTCATGAGACATGGTCTTGAATGGATGTGAAACAACTGCTGTCGGACTAATCTAGGTTCATATCTATGCAAAATGGTTTCATTTCCGTCTTGGAAAAGGAAAAATTGAACATAAACGGTGTCAGTTGAGAAATAAAAATTGCATAGGTAAATTCACTTAATAATGTTTCTAGGCTCGTAACATCGGTTAATCAAAATTTAAAACACAAGCATGAGAATTAGTTCTATAATTAAGTTGAGCAAACTGTTTTGTTCGGGTATTACTTATTTTGTACATATTTCCGAAAAATTATATTCATAAAGAGTGTTATTCTACCATTTTGCACACAAATTAAGAAAAATATTTAAAAAATTTTTTTACCCTTTATTAATACACTAAAATAGTTTCTCTCTCTAATTAATAAGTTAAAAAAATAGAGATGAAACTGAGATTTGATTTAAAAATTTGCATTGAAAATACAAAATGACATTCTTTATGAACTAAAAATAAAACTTTAAAACGACACTCTTTGTGAAACGGATGAAATATTTATAAGAAATACTTATTTTATCAACAACATATTTATGTATATTTATGTGGATTTAAACACGGATAGTAATATAATGACGATGCTCTCCTCTTACAAAGATAGTTGATAATTAGTAATATAGTAGGAGATGCTGTCTCTTTTAAAGTATAAGTTATTGGGAAAGTTAACACTTAACAGTTCTTATATTGCGGCCGTCTATGCCTTTGTCCCACATGTTACAAATAAATCTTAAGATAAAATTATCATCTATTTTGTTTCATCTATAAAACCATCAACTTCTCCATCTTTCCCTGTGGATACAAACAACATCCATTATCTCTCTACACATAACTCCAAAAAAACGACTCTTTTTCATTCAGAACACAAAGCAAAAGTAAAAGGTCTCGATTTTTTCCCTGAATCTCTCTTTGTGGGTCAGTCACTCTTCATCAATGGATGACAAAGCAAGAAGCTTAAAGATCAACAAAAACATGGAGGATTTCGCGAACGTGGAAGAAGAAATAGACCTAAGAAGAGGTCCATGGACCATTGAGGAAGATTTCGAGCTCATCAATTACATTGCTACTCATGGTGAAGGTCGATGGAACTCTCTTGCTCGTTGCGCAGGTATAATACACTAACATCTGCTTACACATATACACACTAAGATTAATATAGGTGTAAATGATGTGTATGAATGTGCTCCTTGATTGAAAACAAATAAAAATAAGTAACAAGCCATATTATACACAAGTTGCATAAGTTAAATAAACTTAGAGTTACCTTTTGTTTAATTCTTGTCTTTATTCGATCTCCATATATGTCTTTGTTATTTTATTCAGTTCTTCACTCTTTTTCTGTTAATCATAATTCTTTTGTTTTCAAGAAATGGATTTTGCCTTGTATGCACAAATGAAAAAAAAAACTTCATGGGCATATAAAAAAAGTGTAAAGCTTTAATTTTGTGTTTCTTTCTCTCATTATTTTTCTTCTTTCTGAATTGTTAAAATTATCTATGCATGATTTTAATGCTATTCGGACTCAATTATTATAACTTTTCGAATATGGATTCAATTATATAACCCTCTAGGTTTTGAATAAAGTAACTATATTCTTGTTGAAATCAAATGAAAATAATTAATGATCAACATCTATATGGGAAGAGCACTAACGCAATGGACGAAAGTTTTCTGGAGACAAAGACCCTTTTTAGGGTGTTTGCCTCATAGCAACGGTTCCTATAATTTCTAGAGTAAATTTGTTATCTTTAGCAAATATATATGATCACTATCATGAGTTTCTTGCGTATGAAATCATCATACAATATACGTGTACACGATGATGTCTAAATAATAATAACTTCCAATATGAAACAGGACTCAAAAGGACCGGAAAAAGCTGCAGACTTCGGTGGCTAAACTATCTCCGACCAGATGTCCGCCGTGGAAACATAACCCTCGAAGAACAACTCTTGATTCTTGAACTTCACTCCCGTTGGGGTAATAGGTACGGTTTAGTTTTTAAAAAGTAATCAATACCCTTTAATTTTCTACTAACAAGAATTTGATAACAAATGGCTAATTATTGTATTTACACAAATTGATTCACACTTTTAGTCATCAACATATTTTATTTTCTGTTAACAAGAATTTGATCACAACTTTAGTTATTGATACCTTTTTTTTTTCCTTGTGATGACAGATGGTCTAAGATTGCACAATATTTACCAGGGAGAACTGATAACGAGATCAAAAACTATTGGAGAACACGTGTTCAAAAGCATGCAAAACAGCTTAAATGCGACGTGAACAGTCAACAATTTAAAGACACCATGAAGTATCTTTGGATGCCTCGGCTCGTAGAGCGTATCCAAGCCGCCTCTACGAGGTCTGTTTCCACGTCCTCTTGCGCCACTAACTCCTCAGATCGGTTCGTGATCAACAACAACAACACCAACAACATGGAACATTTGAGTTTCATAAGTAACCCTAATGGTAATGGTTACATCACGCCGGATAATTCCAACGTGGCAGTATCTCCTGCATCAGATTTGACGGATTGTCATATTAGTAGTGAAGTGGGGAAGATTGGTCAGGATCAGAATTTGGTGGATCCACAAATATCATCGCAGAATTATTTGGATAATAACAGTGGACTATTAAACGGAGATTTTACGAAGATGCAAGATCAGAGTTTCCTTAGTTGGTTTGAAAATGTTAATGGGATGATACCTAACTATTCGGACAGTTTTTGGAACATTGGAAATGATGAAGACTTCTGGCTCTTACAACAACATCAACAAGTCCTCGACAATGGAAGCTTCTGAATAGACAAGAAGCTATTTTACAAAGTAAAGGGAAAATATAAAGCTTCTGAATTAAAAGTGTGAAAGGAATTTGTTAAAAAGGAGAAACAAAGCTTTTATTTGAAGGAAAACAAGAAGAAGGTTTTGTTAAAATATTAGCAACGTTAGATATATTGGAGCGTTTAGGAAATTGTTATTTTTGTAGTAAATTTGATTGCTATTTTGGGATTGTAATAATATATTTAATTATTTCTGCTGATAATTTCTAAATTCAGAATCAAATTAATAACTAAATCATTTTTTGTTGTTTTGGGGAGGATAATTTATTTGAAAGACGATTTCACACTAAAAGTGATTTTCTTCATGGAATCATGCTATCTAAACACACTACATTTTATTATAAATGAATTTGCCAAAGCAACAATAATTGGTTCCACGTCCAAGTTTCATACCATAGTTAATTAAACCAGTATATGTCACACAAGCAGACAAAACATAACTTATAAAAAATATTTATCTAATGACTTTAGCATGATAAAATGAGAAAAAATGGATAATCCGATTCATGATGCTTTTAGGAAACATGTCCATGGGACCTGTATATGTGAAAAAGGGGACCGAAGTGTGTGAAAGGCTTTGGGTTCAAAAGTAGACAATCCAAAATTTTTGTCATTTTTATAATTTTATCTCCACGTAGAGACGTCTCAATGGTTAATGTCTGAGCTTTAAGATGGCCATTGAGGAGATTATTCTTGGAAGAATGTAATAATTATGAGTATTAAAATATATGCTTAGTGATGATTATTTTTCCACCATTAACGCGTGCAAATCCTTAATATTTAATTGAACCCCATTATTGTACGGACGATCCCACCATTATCCAGATAATTCCTTTCTTACACTGTAACACGTCATCCAAACGATGTCGTCTTCCTCTCTCAATTATTTTCTAAAAAATACTATATATATTCTCTCTTTTTTTTGGCTCCAATTCCAAATAGTGAACTTTATTTTGGAAAAAATAATACTTATATAGTAATTTGTATTTACCTACTGTAAAAACTACTAAATTCCGTAATGATGTAATCTCTCTAATAAAGAGCATAACAGAAAATAATATTTTTTGTGATAATTTTTTATGATATATTAAAAATATTTTAGAGTAGAAGAATACCGTCGAGCGTCGACATGCAATTATGTAAATATTAAAGAGGGTTACTAAGGATTGGGAGTTCAACTAAAAAAATACTTAGACAAAGCCTAGAAATCACAATTTCAAGTGACACTTGCACTACAAGAAAACAGTCGTTTTGCGAGGCAACTTTGCGAGGGAAACCATCCCTCGCAAATTTGCGAGGGAATTGCAAGTAATTTGCTACGAAAAGGACGCGAGTCGCACTTCCGTCGCAAAATTTGCGAGGAAAAGTTTCCTCGCAAAATTGCGAGGGACTTACGAGTACTTTTCGAGGAACAATATACTCTGTCGCAATTCTCCCGCACATACCTCGCAAATCATTACCCTAAACCCTAAAATACATAAAAGTGTTTTGCGATCTTTGATTTTTATCTATAAATGTGAATCTAAGAGACCATATAATCAGACAAGTTGAATATTTGGTGATGCATAAAAAAATATTGTATAGGTTTCAATATTAACATTTTATTTTGAAAATGTTATAAACATTGATTCATATTATATAAAAACATAAGATCATCATTGATGTATTTGAGAAAAATGCACATTCGGACGAATTCGAAGTATATGATGAGAAAGTAGATTCTAATGTAGATAATTAACTTCCTAATGATTCAAAAAAATGAATCCGAATGATTTTTAGTAGTGTTTTGTTGTTTTTTTTCAAATTGATTCTATTTTGCGAGGGTTTTGCGAGGGATACTAGTAATTCCCTCGCAAAACTAAACCCTAAATCAAGATTTTGCGAGGGAATTGCATGGCTTTCCTAGCACTTCCCTCGCAAATCTACGGCCCCTTGCAATTCCCTCGCAAAAGTCCTAAAAAAATTAGAAACAATTTTAAAGTTGCCTTCCAAAATATTTTAAACACAAATCCTAAAACCATAAACTCTAAAAACAAAATCTAGTTACAATAATATACCCAAAATCTAAGATCCAACACTTATAAAAACATTATAGTTTTTCAAGTCCAATATTTTTTCAAACCCTAACCCCAAATCTTAAACCTTAACTCCAAACCCTATACCTCAAACCTTAACCCCAAATCCTACACTACAATATATTTGTCAACAACTATATATTAACCAAATATAACTCTTCTCAAACAACTTAATTAATTTTATATATATGTTATTTTATTTTTTTTCAAAACTAAAATCCAATACTTAGAAAAATGAAAGTTTTCAAAAAAATCAAAATTAAACTCACAAACTATAAAACCAAAGTTGATAATAAGTGATGGAATATATCAGCAAATTAATGACTTTGCAAATTCATCAAGATATTTTTAAAAATTTAATTAACCCTTAAAAGTTTTAAATCTAGTAATTTTTTTAACCCTAAAACACCAAAAATCTAATCTAAGAATTTATTTTCTACTAAAAAGGTATATTCCATCACTTCAAAAAATAAAAATTCAAATTAAATCTTTCATTTTTCATGAGAGAATATTTTTGCATTTTTGTAACTTTTTATATATCCAAATTACAGTTTATTTCAATAAAATAATGATTAAGAAGAGGAAAAAATATTGAGAGTTTCTGATTGGCTAATATATTGAGACAAGGATTGTACTTTTCCACCGTTGATAGCAAAAGATCAAGGGACCAAATTTTCTCCTTCTTTTTCTCCTTCTTCTTCTTGGTCTCGTTTGTTTCTTCAAGCTTTCTCATTTTCCAAACCCAAATCAATTAACTCTACCAATGGCTTCTCCTTAATTCTTTCACCTTCTTCCCAAGATCTAAAAACTTTCGCCGTTCACCACCACCACATCTTGAAGGTTCGGCCGTCGCTCACACCACATCTGGAAGGTTCGGCCGTCGTTCACCATAACACATTTCAAAGGTTCGGTCGCCGTTCACCACCAACACCACCACCATTTCATATTAGATAGTTTTGTGGTTCTGTTTGTGTTTCTGATTTGGATCTAGTAAATATTGACTACAAACAATTGGAATCTAGGGATTAAGGGTATATTGCTAGAGACGGTGACAGAGGAGAGCGGCAGCGGAGGAGAACGGCAGCGGAACGGTGACAGAGGAGAGCGTTAGCGGAGGAGAATGGCTGCGAAGGAGATCGACGGCGGAGGAGCACGGCGGAGGGGTGCAGCAGAGGGCAAGCTTTGAAGCTTTTTAATTTTCTAATTTTTTCACTAATTAAGTTTGTATTGATTAATTGTAATCAAAATTAATAAACAAATAATTTTTGATATTTTGATTAACAACTAATAATGTAAATAGAAAATCATTTTTGATATTTTAGTTTTATATATAATAGTAAAAAATTTAATAGAATTAAATTAAAAATAATATATATATATATAGTATGCATATATATAACATAATTTAAATTAAAAAAATCAATTGTTTAAAAGAATTGTAGTTGCAAGACATTTGCTACCGTAAAAATTCCTCGCAAATTGCGCGTGTTTTGCGAGGGAAAAGGTTCCTAGCAAAATTTGCGAGGGAATTGCAACGTTAACCGATTTGCGAGACACGAATTGCGAGGAACTGTTGTTTCTCGCAAATCCCTTGCGAATGTCGTTTTGCGAGGGATTAGCAAGGAATCCTTCCCTCGCAAAACGCGTGTTTTCTTGTAGTGTTGGGATCCATAACATCTTTCTTAGCCAAATATATATATATATATATATATATATATATATATATATATATATATATATATATGTTAAAGAAGGTTATTTGATTAATGATTTAAAACCAAGTCCTTATGTTTAATATTTCTTTAAGAATTAAAAATATTGATAACATCTAGAAGAATTCATGTGTGTGGTCAGTGTGGGAATCTAAATTTTTGGTGGTATACTTTATATTTTTTCTAATGTAAGAATCTGGTAGATCGTTCATTTCAAATATATATTCAATATGCAAAACCTTTACTGATATTTAGTTGTGAATAATACTAGATTTTAATATAGCTCTTTTAGTTGAAGATTTTTCACTAAATGGAATATTGAGATGTTGTGATTCACTAAATTGAAGATTATACGATACATAAGTGAAATACGACGAGAGATTTTTAGTTTTCATTACAACTATATATCTTACGGATTCAATTTCGTATCAGACTAAAGAATCAATTTTTTTTTTTGTCAAAATCAACAAATTCATTTTTAAAAACCAAAACCTTTTTTACAACTATAGAAAATTACTTATATATATACCATAAAGGCTTTTTAATTCTTCTTACCAAAAAAAAAATAAAGGCTTTTTAATTCTTACAATTTAAGAACATCACAAAGAGACATTTGCGAGTTTCAACATACATTTAGCATAAGTTACATGTGTTGTATCCCACAATCACCCAAAATACAATGTTTTTAAGTTAAATTAGAGCATTACAACTATATATCTAACGGATTCAATTTCGTATCAGATTAAAGAATCAATTTTGTTTTCGTCAAAATCAAGATATTCATTTTTAAAAACCAAAACTTTTTTACAACTATAAAAAATTTACTTATAGTAAAGGCTTTTGAATTCTTATAATTTTAAGAACATCACAAAAGAGACGGTTGCGAGTTTCAACATACATTTAGCATAAGTTACATGTGTTGTATTCCACAATCCCCCAAAATACAATGTTTTTAAAGTTCAATTTTCAAAGGTTTTTGGGCCGAGAACTATACATTCTCGTCGAGATCCAGATTTGTTTGTATCTTATCAAAACTTATATATATATATGTGGAGAATTCAGGTTCCAAATTGTATACATGTAAAAAATACAAGTAGTAAATAAAGGAGGATTCTGCTTAATCCACATTTGAAGAAAGACGTGAACAAAAAAAATAAAACACATTTGAAGAAAGACACAATATCCACCTCATTATTGAAATGACTAGTTAAGTATAGAGACAGGTCAAGGTCAACGCATGCGTCAGGTAATCTACCACCATATACGGTTACAAAACCATATACTACGAAACCAGCATCTATACAATGTATTTCAATACGTGAATACGTACGTATACTTTCTAAACCGATTATAGATCAATTCTAAAATACAATTTTGATACATAATGACCAAGTAGAATCTTACTATAGTGACGGGTACCAACTCTATCTATATCCGACTCAAATAATTAATTTTTTCGTAATTCATGTTATTATTTAGCACATTTTTTATAACCATGTATTAGCACTTATCCCTCCAATATTTATTTCATCTATCGTGATTAGACCCATTAGGGCTTCAATTCAATTATTGAGTGTAGCAAATCTTGGTAACCTTTGTTAATTTCAAAGTTTGTTCCTTATAGTAATCAGGTTTTAATTATGTTTTCCCCCATAAATCAAACTAGTTAGGGATAGACTTATCTAATCTTGGAGATAGTAGGTAACGAACGTATATTTAACAAGAATCGATGCATAACCTCGATCAATAGGTGATACCACAACTTGGTGATTTAAACAGTTCATATATCATCAAATTAAATTACTCATCACATTTTCTTTATGTTATTCGCATTATAATGTGTTTACAAACATCTCTTTAAAGCAATACATAGTAAGATAGATTAGAGAGAGAAAAAAGATTAGGTAGCTCAAGAGGGATATATAAAAGAGGGTGAATATGAATCCTAAGAGTATACAACAAAATCTTGATCGATTTAGTCAAATTAAACAAATAATGTAGAAACTCGACGGAATCGAGAAATCTAGAAGATAGGAATAGTAAGAAGGTAGAAAAGAGTAGAGAAAAGGTCTTACAAGGTCAAGAAAAAAATACAGAAAAAATACCCAAAAAAAAAGTAAAGCTCAGGTTAAGATAGCGTCAATGGTTTGATCACGAACCAGAACAATTGTTGATCATCGTCTTCCTCTTCTTGAAACAGCCTTTGTGTCCTAAGCCAGTCACAAATTATTAATGCAACAACATAAGCTATACTTTATCAAAAACAAAGTACATAAGTGATAGACATAATTATTTGTGTGCTTGTGTGTTACCTTGATCATGGCACTTTAGTGGTTCTTCAATCCATGAAACGCTTTCCCATTCATCCATAGTTTGAGATAAAGATAGAGAGTGTCTTGCGTGAATTTTATATTTATAAAGATACACACACGGACGTAGCTATAGTCTATAGATACATGTACGACATATATACAATTTCTGTTGTCTATAAAGTAAACAAAAACAAGAAGGTTATATTTTTACTATGTTTTATATATTTTATTCACACATTTGACATGGAAATTATACCTATATTGACAAAACTTAAAACCTATACTCATATAATCAATTGGAGGTTATGGCCACTAGGTATATGGCTTAAGATTTTATCTGAAATATGCATTTGCAAATTTTTTTATTTCAATGCATGCTCATTTAATTTAAGAGTCGGAGTTATGGTAAATAACAAAATGATATATGTGGCAATCGTCAGATGATAAGAGAGAACCCATCGGATAGCAAATGCCTCTGAAAATATATTAAATCTATGCAAAAGCATCATCTGGCCCTCTAGCATGAATCTTCTTGTAGAGCTCTTGCCGACAAAGGAAAGTCACACGTGCGCCATAAACGTAAATAGATCGAGTTATTTTACTCGCTAAATGTTATTGGATACCAAGCCAGAACCATACCAAGAAGAAATAGCACTTTACGAAAGTAGTGGCTAGTGGGGATGCTGTTGGAGATACAATCCAAGTCCCACATCGAAAGTTTGATGGGACAATCAATAATATATAAAGGGTTAGGGCCAATCCACTAATTGCCAATTGGTTTTTAGTTGGAAGCCCAGAATTAGCCCAAATTTAACAGATGCATGGTTTCGACTCTAATATTATTGGTTATTAAATTTGTGTTATCAAATTTCATTGTAAATTCCGACATTACAAGATCATGATCAAACTATAGTATATATGTAGACGTGGCATCATCTTCTACGAGAAATTACGAATTTTTAATTATGATACTCCTTTGTTAATATTATCGTACTGTTTTGCATGTAGACGTTAATTAAGGTGTTAGCTAGCGAACAAAAATATTTTGATATCCTCGGGAAAGATCGTCAAAAATATGATCAATCAATAAAATTTGAACAGAGAAATAAGAAAGCAAAAAGAGAAACTAAATGCAAAAAGGCAAAGGGACAAAAAATTGAGGAAGTAAATGAAGCAACTTAAGTTGCCTGAGGAAGAAAAGGAAACTGATGTGACCAAAGACACAAATCATTGAGACAAAGTCACCGAGTTCCGACAAATCCTTCTCTTCAATTACACTTTTTTACTCCCTTTAATAATTCATCTCCATTATATTCATACAAATAAATTTTGTATGGTTATGTAAGAGTAGACATTTTATGTATACATAAGAGGTACATGTAAAAGATTTTAATTTAAGGTTGGCCCAAGAAGAAACAAGATCTCAAAATATCCTTCATATTTGGAAGACTAAATGAAAGAATCCTAGGTTATACTAACTTATAAATCAACATCTCTACTACTCTACTATTAACTTTGATTAAGATTTTACTTATTGAACCACAATTATTTTGAAACTACTAAAGAACTAACATACCCATGGGCATAAAAGAACACATTAGTTTTGTTTTGTATAACATAGTTATAAATATATGGTATTTTAGAGAAATTGCCACACAAAAAAAAGAAGAAGAACCATTCTATATATATGACTTTTAATTAAAAGCTGTTGACAAAAAAAATACGATTCTATATATATTACTCCCTCTGTTTTGAATCACTTCTCGTTTAAGGTTTTTGCACAAGAATTAAGAAAACAATTAATTTTTCTATTTTACCTTTGTTTAATATATTCTCTAAATTTTTTTATTGGTCAAGATATTAAAACTGCGAAGATAAAACTGGAATATTTACGAAACATGCATTAAAACTGACGAAGGGGAGTATTAAAAAAAGGCTTTTCATTCTTCTTTGTTGACAACCTTGGGCCTAGTCTTTGTTTATTGGCCCATTCAGAAACTCGCTTCTTCCCATCACTAAACTTGTTCAACGCTCAAACGATTCTTCATCATCTCTTTCGCAATTTTTCCCCTCAGTGATCTCTGAAATGGTCTTTTCTCTTTTTTGGTCGAATCCTATCTCAATTTTATTGTTATCTTGCTTCCATCAATGGGTAATCGAAAAACAGAAGATTTGATGCGGTAAGACGATAAAGTTTTAATCTTTGACCATTGTAGATTCCTCTGTTTCTTGGGTATTTGATTGATCGGTTAATGGATAACCAAAAAGGTGTTCTCTTTCCCGATGAAGTTATTCTCCAGATTCTTTCAAGATTACCTGTTAAATCTCTCTTCAGGTTCAAATCCGTTTGCAAATCTTGGTACAGATTACCTTCTGACAAATACTTCACTTCCTTGTTTAATCAAGTCTCTGTAAAAGATCAATTGCTTGTAGCTGAAGTATCAGATTCTTCTAGTTTGATCTGTGTCGATAATCTGAGAGGTGTTTCTGAGTTATCATTGGGTTTTGTTAGAGACAGGGTGAGGATTAGGGTTTCTTGTAATGGTTTATTGTGTTGCTCTAGCATTCCTGAAAAGGGTGTTTACTATGTTTGTAATCCGTCGACTAGAGAGTATAGGAAATTGCCTAAGAGTCGAGAAAGACCCGTTACTCGGTTTTATCCAGATGGTGAGGCAACTCTTGTTGGCTTGGCTTGTGACTTGAGTAGGAATAAGTTTAATGTGGTCTTGGCTGGTTACCATAGGTCTTTTGGTCAGAGACCTGATGGGAGTTTCATTTGCTTGGTGTTTGATTCTGAGACTAACAAATGGAGGAAGTTTGTTTCGGTGTTAGAAGAATGTAGTTTCACACATATGAGTAAGAACCAAGTTGTGTTTGTTAATGGGATGCTTCATTGGTTGATGAGTGGTTTGTGTTATATACTTTCACTTGATGTTGAACATGATGTGTGGAGAAAGATTTCTTTGCCTGATGAGATTAGATGTGGTAATGGTGGTAATCGGGTTTATCTATTGGAATCCGATGGGTTTTTGTCGGTGATTCAACTATCAGATGGATGGATGAAGATTTGGAAGATGAATGAGTATGAGACTGAAACTTGGAGTGTTGTTGATAGCATAAGTTTAAGGTGTATTAAAGGATTGGTACCTGGAATCTTCCCGATTTGTCAGACCGGCGAGTATGTTTTCTTGGCTACTCATAAACAGGTTTTGGTGTATCAAAGACGAAGTAAGTTATGGAAAGAGATGTTTTCTGTAAAAGGAAGCTCTTCTTTGCCTTTGTGGTTCTCTGCTTACGCCTTTCGCAGCACCATAGTACCCTGTAATTAACATGTTTCTGTTGCCTTCTCTACTTTTTGTTTGGTTTATTTTCAGCTCTTGGATCCTTTAGGGCTTATGCAAATTTGTTCAAGGTTTTATAATCCTTCTGGGATAACATATAAATTAATATACATATATACAGATGATTTATTATGTTGCTTTTAGTAAAAATAGATTTTGGTGTTATTGAATTTTTGTTGAACCTTTTTTGGCTTCTCCTTCACATCATGATCATCACCATGAACGTCTTCAAACACTGACAAAGGCAACGACTTAGATAATAAACCGACCTGTGTCTTGAACGTAATCAAACCAGAGGCTCGGTTCACGTGAATCTCGCCGAGCGAGATCCAAACCACGAACTCCTTAGCCTTAACCCCAGTGAGTTTCGTGATCCTGTTAGGCTCGAAATATGCAGTGACTTCATCTTCGAAACATACCACAATGTTTTCGAATTTAAAGAAGTCTTGATATCTCATTTTTTTATCTTCTTTCTTCTTCTTGTGCTTTAACCACACGAAACCCGTGTCCTTCACGTATCCACATTCTTCAATTTCCTTGTTACTTTGGAGCCGGTTTGGTAATCCGATTTCGGATAAAAGCGAACGGAACTTCTCTCTGCATGTCTTGTCTCCATGGTACACCTCTGCCTTGGCTTTCATGGCTTCTGTCACCATAAAAATTATATGATCAAATCTCTTTTTGTGCTTTGGATAAGAGTTGAGAATGTTTTTGAGGCAATGAGGTTTTCAAAGTTGTCTTTTTAACCTTTTAATGTGTTTTTAAATGTTGTGCAAGTTTGTGCAAGTTTGAGAATATGCGTTCTCGAGTGGATCTCTTTAATTTATTTTTCTTTGCAAATTGAAACTCGTTTTTTTTTTTTTGTCTTTTTATATATACCCAAAGGATATCCTTTTATTGTTCAAGACTTGAACTTCAAGTCCAATTTCTTTTGCCCAATTGTACACGTAAGTGAGTTCTAAACATACAATTCAATCTTTTAAGTAGCTAATGTCATGGATTAGATCGGTAGCTCATTTAGCCACGGAAAATCATGTTATGTCTATTTTCTTTCTGTGACTTGTTAATGGTTAGAATAGTTAACTTTCGATTTCAAGATATGTGTATGTAGCTACTAGCTAGTATGCGGATGATATACTTGAAATCGAACGACGTTATAAACTTCAATTTTATAATTAAAAGTTGAAAAACTACATTCAAACAAAAAAAGGAATGATAATTAATTCATGATTAGTTGACTATGTAAAGATGTCTAGAACGGTTTAAAACCGCCTAACTAGGTATAAAATCACCTAAAAGTAAAAGTTACATAATCCTACTTAATATCAAAAATACTTGTCATTACTTATAAAAGCGCCTAAAATATAATGAAATTGTCGTACATGCTGTTGTGGAATCAAAGGTTACGGGGAAAGCTGCGCTATAGAATTGTTCGTAAAAACTGTTCATCATAATCGTATTTGTTGCAGGTAATTGAATATCATTATCATAAAATTAGATTAAATATAACGATATCATAAAAAAAATCCATATAGTTATAGAATTCATTCGAGCGATTTGAAAAATTAAGAGGATTTTATGTATATATATATATATATATATATATATATTTTTATTTCTTGAATATAATGTTCTAAAAATATAGGTGATTTGAACAAAACTGAATTTCACCAGCTCATCTTAAAACAGTGACACCGCCGGTCGAAAACTTCCGTTTTTCTGATCGTTTCTTTTCCAAATCATTCGGCAAAATTGAAAAAAGCGTGTTTTTTGTCTTCACCTCTTAAATCTTAAATCAAATCACTCTCCAAAAGCCACAGATAAATCCCATTTTGGTTTCATCGATTATAAGCAGAAAAAAAATTGATCCTTTAGGGCACAACTTGTTTCGTCATCTTCTTGTTGTGGGCCTTCTTCTTCTCCGACCTTTAATTTGACTTTTCTTTACTCTCATGGAATCTCTTCCTCTTCCTTTCGCTACGCCACTCGTTTGGAATCAGAGTTTCAGGTACTCTTCTGGGCAATTCCCCAATTTTGCCCTTATTATCTCAATTCGATTTTTGGTTAGTTTTTGCTTAATTTCCACAAAAACCTTATGGGTTCGATCTCAATTGCTATAAAAGGTTGTTTGATTTCGTTTTTCTATTCAAAGATTTAAACTTTATTGTGTTGCATCTTCGATTTGATCACTTCTACTTTGCTTGAGGGTACGGTAATGTAATTAGGTACTTATTTGGATTAGTTCTTCTTCTCTAGTGGCAGGGAATGTTAGAGAAAGTTTAAACTTGAGTGCTAGAAGTTGAATTGTGTTTGAATTTGGTAATGGCTCGAAAAGGAAGTCATCAGAAGAATGGAATGGATAACCAAACGAAGCAAAAAAAGAAGACTGCTTCTGATTCTTTGCATTCTACAAAGGGACAAGGGAAAACTAGTGAGGCTGAGAGTGTTCTGAAAGAGGATTGTCAAGGTGATAAGCAGACAAGTAGTCCAGTTTGTGAAACTTTAGAAAGAGACGTGGATGCGGTAAAAGGCGCTGCTTCTCTCAAGGATATAGATCAGCCTGTTTCTTCGGAGAACGATTTATCTGGAGGTAGAACTCGTAATGAACCTGGTTTTACGACAGAAGAAGCTAGATTTATTCCGTTTGGTCGTGAACATATTGACGGTGTTATGAGAAGCTTGCTGGATATATTGAGCACGAACAGCCCGTCAGAGAATATTGAGCTGGCATATAATGCAGTACTTAGGAAACTGAGGATATCCACTGCTACCATATCGAGGGAAATGACTAAGTGTATGGAAAGACACAGGCCTTTGATAGATTCTGTCAAATTACGAGTATATAAAGCTCGTGATCTTGTTATAACGAAAATTCGGCAAGTATTCCCGGTTGTCTTCAGATGGCTTATGCACTTTGGCAGCATATTTCTTCTTCTATCTCTGGTTTGGTTGGACTGTGCAATCCGAGGTTTTGATTCTTTCATTCGGATGGGAACAGCATCTTTTTTCTCTATCATGTGGTGCGGTCTCTTTTCAGCGTTTTCGATGATCGGCATGACCAAATTTATACTGATTTCGGTAAGAATCTCAATTATGATTTCGTATATGTTTACTCTTTATGCATATGTTAAAAATTCTCAATAAATACAGGTTGCAACTGTTCTGGTGGCATTGTTCGTTGGATTCGTTGTTGGGTCTGTTATCCTTGCCATTTCTGGTTTGGTTTTGCTATGGCTCTATGGTAGCTTTTGGACAACACTCTTCTTTCTCTTCTTCGGAGGTAAAGTCCTTCCTATCTCAATCTTGCAGCAACGACCATTCTCTTGCATTATTTTGTCTAATTCAGTGTGCAATGTTTGTTTATTTAAAGGTCTGGCATTCTTGATGAAGCACGAGCGCATTGCACTGTTTATCATTACAGTGTATTCAGTCTATAGTGCATGGAGTTATGTTGGATGGCTAGGTCTTCTTTTGGCTTTCAATCTTGCTTTCATCTCAACAGATGCTCTCATATATTTCTTCAAGAATAAATTAAATCAGCAGAACACTGGTGATGGACCCACCGAGCCTGTAAATGATTCATCTTTTGAAAAAGGCCCTGGCTTTCCTGGAGACCGTGGCCCAGGAGTCGCGTCAACTAGCGGAACAGACTCTGAGTTAACATCTGAAGATGAAGTCGCTCGGTTGCTGAATTGTGCTGACCACTACTCAGCTTTGGGCTTAGCCCGATATGGAAATGTTGACATGGCTTATCTCAAACGAGAATATAGGAAAAAGGTAATGCTGCTTATTTCTCTCTTTGAAGTGAATGTTTGTTGGATACTTCTGAGCAGCAAAAGGGTATGTTGAGTTTATAAGCATTGTGAATGATTTAATAGGCGATGCTGGTCCATCCTGATAAGAATATGGGGAATGAGAGAGCAGCTGAAGCTTTTAAAAAACTTCAGAATGCGTATGAGGTAATTTCTTTTTTCCCTTTCCATTTTATCAATTTGTAATCGCTGCATCAAGAACTCGCATATCTGATCTCGTTAGCTGGCCTTTAGGTATTACTTGATTCTGTAAAACAAAAATCATATGATGAAGAATTGAAGAGGGAAGAACTACTGAACTACTTTCGGAGGTTTCAGAATTCTTCTCAAAAGGTATGTATACTGTTGTCTGGCTGTTATTTCATCTTCTGAAATACATCTTTCTTGCTAAAACTATCATTTTTTTTGTCCTTCATACTTGTAATTGTAAACAATTAGGCATGTTTCTATCTTTGCTTTATTCCTCAATACGTTTTCTTTTGGATCCTCTACTCGGATATTTGTGTTTATATTAAGCTGCTAACATAATTTATCATCATGAACCAGGACACTCGGGGACACGGTTTTGGAAGCTCAGAAGGTGAAGGAGAGGAAGCATTTAGAGAGTGTAGACAAATAGCGTGTAAAAAATGTGGCAATCTCCATGCCTGGTTTCTTACAAAGAAATCAAAATCTACAGCAAGATGGTGCCAGGTTTTTTCCAACTCTTCCCATCTGCATCTTTAAGATCCTATATATTACACCAATGATGAAACTTCTTAAGAGAAAGTATAATCCATAGTATTTAACCGATTTACGCTAGCTCTGCTTTTTTATCTGTAGGATTGCAAGGAATTCCATCAAGCAAAAGATGGAGATGGTTGGGTTGAACAATCTTCCCAGCACGTCTTGTTCGGGCTGTTTCAAAAGGTATTTTATACATAAAGGTTTTCATTTGATGGGCTTATAATATACATTGGAGAAGAATGAAAATGGAAATAGACACTCTGTGATGGTTGATCCACAAGAAGACAATTTTTGTACTATCGATTGATATGCTTTCTCGCAGTCATGTGAAAGAGTTTGTTATTGTAATGCAGGTTGATATGCCGCGCGCTTACGTTTGTGCAGACAGCAAAATATATGAAGCTTCTCAGTGGTATATATGTCAGGTACCAATAACCAATCGCTTGTTTTTGGAATTTCCGTAAGATATTGCTGGGTACTTTTTTTTTTCCGGACTGATTAAAATGTTTTTGTTTGAATTGTTGGAAGGGAATGAGATGTCCAGCAAACACCCACAAGCCGAGCTTCCATGTGAACATGAACGCAACAGCTGCAAAACGAGGAACAAGTGGTTCTTCAGGGCAAAAAGGAAACCAGAGAATGCCAAACACAAACCCGGATGAAACAATGACAGAGGAAGAGTTCTATGAGTGGTTGCAGAACGCGGTGCAATCTGGTATGTTTGATAATGCAAGGGAGAGCCCGTCTTCAGCAACTGCCAGTAGCACTAGTAGTAGTAGCAGCAAGAAAAAGAAAAAGGGAAAGAAGCAATGGTGAAAAAACTCAGAATCAGTTCGACTATATTAACATGGTGAAAGTTTTGTACCTTTTCTTTAAGAGATTAAAACTGACTTTGATAAGTTTTTATTCACACAGAGCAAAAGCTCTCGGAAGAAGCCGATTGATAGATTCAACTTTATTATACGGAGGCTTAAAATTAAGAATCCCCAATTTCTAAGATGAAAAAAAAAACTGGGAGAGATATTCCCTCGGCAGCTTTCATTTCACGCCACTTGTTTTGATATCTTCAGAGGTTTGCTTATACATTATATTACCAAATTGAAAAATCAAGATTGCTTGAGGAGTACATATATGTTCCTCTAGCCATACCAAACACGAGGCCAAGTTACTCTCAGTACATCTGCCTCCTCGGATTCATATGACTGCGAGTATCACGACCGTGCATAGCAATCGTAACCTTCCTAAAAGCAACGACTGATTCAACTGTGTTAACGACTGCATAGTTACCGATTCCGCATTTAGTATATAAAAAAATATCGCACAATGTCTCACCATGGAAACTGCGAGCCAACCTTGTTGCCGATGTCACCTAACAATCCCAACTCGTGGGTGGCTTCGAGACGGTGAAGCTACTAATCACATCATCAAATCTTAATAATCTCACTATTCACCAATCAGACAATGATGGTTATGTGACAACGTTGGTGCTACCTAGCTTTGTATATATAATGGTTTTCAGTCGAAGATTGAAACACATCGCCATTAACTACCATTTAATCAGTGATAAAGTATAATCCGGTATTGTTCGTGTCACACATGTCTCCACGCATGATCAGCTGGTAGATGCACTAACCAAACTACTCCTAGATTCGTGATTCAAATTTCTAATGCAAGCTTGGACTATCTCAAGATCTTCCATTTTGAGGGACCGGGTGTGTAATGGACATAATTATCATATGTATTATGGTTGAACATTCTACACGTAAATAATTCTCAAAAACACCATTTCTTAAATAAAATTTTATGACCAATGCTATTGGCAATTAAATCAGATAGTAAAGAATTTTATTCACTTAAATAAAAAAATTTAAAACTCAAATTGAATAATTTTTTTTTTTTTTTTACTTTTATTGACGGACACCTTCAATGATCCACGACCTGACGACACTTCTCTCTCTGCGTAGAATCCTGGCGAACGGCTATAATTGTACTTTGCTGGAGATCTCCTACACACTTGCCTCCTTTAATCTGCAAATTTATTAATAAATCGTAATATCTGGGACTCGAACCCCAGACCTCTTAGTGTAGAAGCATTAATTAACCTTTGGTCAACCAATGGGCGAAGGAGGCTTCCACCACTTTTATTGATTATTTAAAATTGGGAAAAACATGTAAAAATTGGAGATATTTTTAACAATACAAAAACCCTAATATATAAATAAGTACCCAAAAAATAAAAACTTAACTATTTGATTGGTTAAAAATTTATTTGTTACAAATATAATAATGGAGAAAATTAATATTCATTAAAATTTTATTCCACAAAAAACATTCATGGCTATTTCATTGGTCAAAAATAAGTTCTACGAAAGTAATAATAGAGATATTTGATAGTAACTTATTTAATCATATTTACAAACATGTTCAAAAACATTTGCACAAATATTGCATGAATTTGACCAATGCAAATTTTTAAAAAATATATTGTGTTTTGCTTTTTAAGTAATCATATATGGGAATAACTGAAGTCATTATAATGTGTTAAGTGTTAACCCTTTCTTTAAACCTAGTGACCCCTTCATTTTATAGACTTATTTTCTTTTTCTAAACAATTAAAGTCTAGATTTCATTCTTTTCTATTCGATACCTCCTCTTTCTTGCCATTATCGTGTGTGTCATTGTACTTCTCTCGAATCTCGAAGTATTAACTTTGTTAATTCATAATGCTCAAGTTTTAAGGAATTACTTTTTCTATTTTTCATCAACTTGGTTCTACATTCTCCTAAAGTGTCTTACGTTAGATGATAGGAAATGTTTTTATCTTGTCACGCCATTCACTACCTAGTGGCATCGATCTTTCTCATCCACTTTTCCAACATGTGGGAAAAAAAAAACTTCTCACTTTATCAGAAACAATTTTTGTGATTGTTTTCTTAGTTTATGTTAGCTTTACAGGTTCATCGGTTGTATAATCAAAACTACATCTATAGCAACAATTTCTTCTTTTCTCAGAAATATGCCCATATATTTCCATCTTCTAGGTCGTCTCAGAGGAAAAGCCGAGGATGTGTCGTCCCATTTGGGTCTAGCTTTTGCCATAGCGTTCTTTTACTTCCATGTAACATGGATGGTTTAACTTCTATTTTTTAAAAAAGATTTGGGGTTTTCATCTACAAGAACATGATCGAAATTCATACGGCCAATATCATAGAAAAATGGTAGGAAATGAGTTATATACTACAAGAAAAACCTCGTTTTCATTCGGCCAGAATAGTAAGAAAACCGTATGAAACAAGTCTTTCCTATCGTTTTCCTACGAAAACAGCTTGTAGGAAATGTCTCATAGGATATGCACCATAAGTAATCGATATTGGCACGAATTTCGTAGGAAAATTCGTTGAAAAATGGAATGAAGCTTTTGACTATTTTTCTACCAACAAAATTCGTAGAACATACGTTCCTACCAAATATCTCCTACCATTTTCCTACAAAAAGGTCTTACCAATTTCCTACGACTATTGTGATAGAAAAAATGTTTCCTACTCTTTTTTTACGAACTTAACAAAAATAAGTGATTTTTTCTAAAATTTTGTGCAAAAGCTTTTGGGGGAAGTGAGACTGTAGCCAGAGCCGGCCCTGGAGGAAGCACTTGATTACGGTCCTTCATAAATATCTATAATTTTCGGCCCACTTTCCTTAAATTTTTTTATAGCTCTGTTGGTTAATTCATGAAGGTGAGTCAATTGTGGTGGGAGGTTCAATGTCTCTTCCTTTTAAATTTCATGAAACAAATTTTTTAAAATAATTTATAGATCCATAACAAAAATTTAGCTTGTGGCCAAAAATTTTTAGGACCAGCTCTGACTGTAGCCATTGCTTATGCATCACTCGAATACATTGATATTATCTAACCATGAGTTTGTAAACAGTTGGATCATTTTATCAGAACTATTTATGGTAAAGAAACAATAGAACTCCCACAATATATAGCTTTTTTTTTTTGTAGGATGGGGGGACTAAGTCCCCCACAA
Source organism: Arabidopsis suecica (assembly GCA_019202805.1). Taxonomy (NCBI): domain Eukaryota; kingdom Viridiplantae; phylum Streptophyta; class Magnoliopsida; order Brassicales; family Brassicaceae; genus Arabidopsis; species Arabidopsis suecica. The sequence continues at coordinate 7,423,026 of CM032912.1, read as the reverse complement.
TTTATTAAGAAAAATTAAAGAAAATTACAAACGAACATAACGTGGACGCGCAGACCCGATTGCATCGTCAAAAACAATAAAATCAATCACATCTGGTTTAGACTCAAGCAAATGAAAACCTAACGAAAGAGAATACGCATAGTTTGCTAACCCGTTCGCAAGACGGTTAGCCTCCCTATACACATGAGATACGCGGACTATCTAGTCACGCGACAAGAAGCCATAGCACAAACGTATTAGGAACGACAAGGGATGAGAATCATTAATCCCTGTCTTAAGAAAACCCACCACAATCTCCGAGTCCACCTCCAACTCTAGCCGTGTAATCCGCTTCTCCCAAGCTATGTATAGTCCGTAATAAACGCCCCATAACTCCGCCAAAGGGGCAGAGCATACACCTATATTCAGAGCAAAGCCACTGCGCAAATTCCATCCCCGTCTCGCAAAACTCCCCCCGCTGTTGCCAAACCCGGGTTACTGCGGGAGGCACCATCCGTGTTCAACTTGATCCAGTTGTCCCCCGGAGGTAACCATCTAATCATTCTTTCCTCTCTTCTAGCCCGCCGTGACTGATCTTATATCATCACATGTGCCATAGACACTTCTTTAGTCCGGTCTTTGAGAAACTGAACTCTATCTCTACACTTCCAATCTGTCCCAAATACATTTCCACAGCGCCATTTCCAACTCCACCAAATTCCCAAAGCAAACATTGTTGACCATGGGCTGCCATCCGTATCCGCATCCTCACCTAAGTTCCGGTAAAGCCATCCGAGTAAGGTCTGCTCAAAAAATGAGCGCAACTTCCTAGCATCCACTATTCGACTCCATATTCCCCGCTGAGCCGGACAATCCCTAAGGACATGTATAATCGACTCCTCTCCCTGCTTGCAAACCGAGCATAAGTCTGTGTCACTCAAATGTCTTCTTCTCCTCTCCACATTTGTCATAATGACTTGATTCACCACCAACCAAATGAAGACCCGGACTCTCTCGGGAGCTACCACCCGCCACACTCGATCATATAATTTCTGCATATTTGGTCTCGGTTCCTCAACTTTAGTAAGGAGAGCATAGGCTGACTTGACTGTGAAGTTACCATTGACGCTTCCACCCTAGGACAACCTATCTCTCGCACCCGTAACATTATCCAACACCACCGAAGCCAACATTAATTTAGTTTGCTCGGTTGCGAACTGTGACACATAAGTGAAGTCCCAACCCGAGCCTTCCCGCCAAACATCACAGACTCGGATCTCCTCAAAACCCGCTGGTAACACCGTCGTGGCTAACTCCCGTAGCGGCGTTTCCGCAAGCCATTTGTCATTCCAAAACCGGATTTCACGCCAATCACCAATAACCCAACTCAAGCCCGGTAACACTGCTTCCCGTAGCCCAAGCCCAATACTTCTCCAAGTTGAAGACCAATTACACTTCACCCGCAGCCAAGACATGTCGTGTACATTCTCAACCTTGTATTTACTCCTTAACACTTGCGCCCATAGACTTGTCGTATCATGTAGAATTCTCCATCCCACTTTAGCCAAGAGAGCTTTGTTCATATGCTTTGCTTCCCGAATATCCAACCCGCCATCTGATTTGGGAAGGCAAACTCTCTTCCAAGAAACCAAGTGTTGCTTCTTCTTCTCGGTTGTGCTATCCAAATAAAAGATCTTGACAATCTATCCAGTCTCTCAAGAGTACTTGCTGGCAGAGAGATAGTACTCATTGAATCTGTTGTAGTACTCAATCGCCAATGTCTCCAATTCTTGTGTATTTAAAATCCACACCCCCTATTCATCTTTCAACATCTCGATTCGATTTCGCCGTCTTCTAACTCACAATATATATAGCTTGTTAGTACAAACATGAATTCCCATGGAATCGACTCATTTCTATAGAAAAAAATAGTCACCACATAAAATATATATAGATTTGGTTAGTGACACAAATGGTGGCAAGACGTTTTGTAGCGGTAAATGAGAGTACCACAATGTAGTAAATTAATAATGGCATTGAAAAGTTAGCAAAAAATAAGTAAACAACAAGAAAAAAATAAGCAAAACATATAAGAATATATGAAAACTAAAAGAATAACATGAAAAATTCTAGATTTAAATTTAAAACATTAAAGTTTATTCATATTTTATGTTGTACTTTGCTCTTAATGTAAAAATAAACTTTAACTTATATTTTTAATTTAATTTTTAGCAATACAGTTAAGAAAATTGAAGTTCACTAAAATTGATAATCACATTCTATTATTTTCAGAGGATCTTTATAATCCACTCTACAATGCGGGATAAATGTTTTCCTAAAAATATTGTTGTGAATGTTTTCAAAGTTAAGGTTATAATATTATAAAGGATATTATAATTTAAATGTATTACTATTTTATATTATAAAATTTAGATAGAATATGATTATTTAAGTTTGACATGGAACACTGGTAATGAAAAACTGTGATACATTTCATTTGTTTTTGGAAAGTTATAAGGGAAAGTTACTCAGATGTATAACATTTTATATGAAATTACCAGATACATACAGATCTTTTTTTTATTACTATCATATTTCGGGTATATTTTTTATACCCAGCGTGCCCCTGTTAAACGTTACAGGAAAAAACGTAATTACAAAGAATGCCACTGTCACGTCAGCAAAGCCGCGTCGCCACGTCAGAAATCGCTGACGTGTATTAATGAACTCAGCCGTCGAGCGATATAGCGGCAGTGACGGCTGAGTTACGGTATGTTGCGGCTGATTAAAGAAAAATGGCTGAGTTATGAGCAAACGGCTGACTTACGAGTATAACCCAGCCTGGAGTTACGGCTGACTTACTGAAATCTGTCTGAGTTATGATAAAATGGCTGACTTTCGAGCATAACCCAGCCTAAGTTACGGCTGAGTTTTCACCCGATGGTTGATTTGTCAAATTTTTGGCTGAGTTATTGCTTCGACACGGCTGACTTAACTTTCTCCGGCTGGCTGAGTTATCAAAGACGGCTTAGTTATGGGATGACGTTACGACTGATTTATGTTCGAGTATCATAAATCAGCCGTAATGAGCTGGATTAACGGAAAACTCGGCCTTATTATGGCTGACTTAGTAGCGAAAGATTAATTACTAGAATAGCATGCAATGACGGCCGACTTATTAAACGACACGACTGAGTTAAATATTTTTGGATGAGTTACGACAGTAAACGGCTGAATTTGGCTGCCGTTTTTTCGTTTTTTAATTACTGTAATAGTATTCATGTTGCGGCTGAGTTAAAGTTTTGTTTGATGGCTGGTTTAATTAAGCTGATTTACATTTTCGTTTGGTGGCTTACTTGCCACTTCATCAATTAAAAAATGACGTGGATGCAACATTCCATGTCACCATTCCATGTCATCATCATCAAAGGACAAAAAAATAGGGCCAAATTTTTTCAACTCGTCTTCTTCACCTGAGTTTATCACATCACCGGAACTTCCAATTCCTCATCGTCTTCCTCATTCTTCTTCAATTTCTTTCATCCTTCTCCCGATATGGTTGATCCGGTTCCGGTAATTGGGTATAAAAACACAAATACGTATTTAACACCGATGAAAGAGGGTGTAGAGTTGTGCAGATAGATGCGAAAACAACGCACGAAAAACTTGTGAAGTTGGTGCTCGATGATAAAGTTAGAGGAAATGTTGCGTCTCTTATTGTTTCGCTGCAAATTTACATGTCACGGCTGAGTTATATGCTTAAGGGAAGACGAAAGGTTCGGTCAATTTACATGTCACGGCTGAGTTATATGTTCCAGGGAAGACGAAAGGTTCGGTAAAATTACATTACGGCTGAGTTATATGCTTAAGGAAAGACGAAAAGTTCGGTCAATTTACATGTCACAGCTGAGTTATATGTTCCAGGGAAGACGAAAGGTTCGGTAAAATTACATTACGGCTGAGTTATATGTTTAAGGGAAGACGAAAGGTTCGGTAAATTTACATGTCACGGCTGAGTTATATTCTCCAGGGAAGACGATAGATGGGTGTAAATTATATGTTACAGGTGAGTTATATGCTTCAGGGAAGACGAAAGGTTCGGTAAATTACATGTCACGGCTGAGTTATCATTCAGGGAAGACGAAAGGTTGTGTAAATTATATGTTACGGCTGAGTTACATCACGTTACGGCTGAGTTACATCACTTTACGGCTGATTTATAATACAGATCGGAAAGCAACATTTTTTTGGAGAAAACAATATGAAATTTATTGGTCAAATAACAACAATCAAATTAAGATTCGTAAAAATATGTTTGAGGGATACATAGGAGGAAGACTAAACCGTATGAATCAAAACATAGATAGAAGTAGAAATGTCTCCAAATAGATCGATTGAGAGGAAGATTAAACGAGAGACATGTAAAATCAAAGTAAAAGAGTAGCTATTCTTGATTTCAACTCAAACCTGTAACGAATCATGTAGAATTCCATAGATCTCTTTGTTTTGGGTTTTGATTTTTGATGACTTTTTTCGTGAGCGTGGTTGCGAGTAGATCTGACGAAGCTTTTGATTTGGGACCCTATGGCAAGCGTTGTGGCTGTGAGGTCTAGGAAGATCCAGCCCAATCCTGCAATTTGAAGATCTCTGTCAATGTTGTACCCAAGTTAGTTGCAGATTATTAGATCTAAAAGCTTTTCTTGGATTTGGAGACAAAAAAAAGAGAAGAGGAGAAATGATCTAAAAGCTTTTCTTGGATTTGGAGACAAAAAAGAGAAGATGAGAAATAACGTGAGTTTGAGGAGTGTGAGTTTGGTGATGTGGATTAATGACATGGATAATCAAATTTTTATTTATTATTTTTAATTAAAAACGAATTAAAAATTATTAATTAAAAAAAAACTAATGAAGGGTGTTAATTGTAATTACACAAATGCTCAAAACATATGAGTAATTTTTAGAAAATGTATGATATTCTAGTAATATTCGAACTTTTGGTTAACATCTGAGTAAATATTTCAAGTTATAATGGTAAAAAATGATTAGTTATGTTTTGTTATTGACTTTGGGTATACGTGTTGATATTCGGATCTATTTTTGGTAAATTCGGATTTTCAGCTAACTAATTTCAATCAAATAGTCGTAAGTAAATTATTATATTTGTAGACTTTTATATACTTACACATTTATATAATTACCTATATGTTGAGAAATAAAAGTCTTCAAATATTCTTAAAATAGTCTTAGATTATTAATTATATAGTTTTTCAACTTCGTGAATTTTATTAAAAATTAGGTAAAACTATATACGCCAGCGGAAAACAGAAATATCTCAGAGGACATGAAGACTATAAATTACTTTTCGGTGAAGTTTGTGATTTTCATCGAAATCAAGACAATTTCTGATTTTGAAAAAAAAACCAGTGATTTCAAAATAGTCTCCTTTCTAGGGATGTTTCCAGAAATTTCATCATTCTTCGTCGTATTAATTATATGTTTAGTTGGAATTTTTGTTGTATTTAGGATTTGTTGGTTTGAGCTTCGATACAGTCAAACGTGAAACTCTATCTAAGCCCTCTTTTTTTTGTTTTTTTTATAAACTTTATCGGCTAATTCGGTCAGCGCACCGAAGTGCTTCAAAGTAGATTTATCCCTGAAGGGCTACCACACTGTCTGTCCTGAGTTATATTTTCCGACTAATGTCTAGGGTAGCCAGATCGCATGTTACTAGACTATCAGAAAAACTGCTTGGGCTTTTTTGGCATAAACCCAGACTTTCCACAAATATATTTTTTTGTTTCCAGGGTGGATCGAACCTAGGTTAGTTCCTTCCAACCTTTTCCCAATTCTCAACCACCACTAAACCACATTTGTGTGGACAAACCCTCTTCTTTTTTTCAGAAATATATATCCTCATATGGCCATCTTTGCACGTAGAATCCAATGTCCATGTTGAAAGGCCTCATGTGGCTTGAATCCAAGGTGGGAAAAGTATCGGATCTTGCACTGGCAATAACTATACTTTTCTTCTACTTACATGTAGCGGGCCCTTCGAAGTTACTCCTCTTCAAGAGAGATTTGAGATTCTCCGATGGGCTACTTTCCATAATCTTGACCGTTTTTTGCAAAGCTAAAATATAAATGTTTTAGAGAAAGATACAATTTGTAAACTTTATATATAATAAATAATCATTAAATTTTAAAATTACTACTTTTAGAAAATAAATCACGGGACTGGTTAAGAAATTACGGGACCGGTTATATTTCGGAACGGGTTTATATGGCGGACGGGTTTGAATCAATATTTATAAAATTTTAAAATATTATTAACATGCCGCTTTAATACAGGTTAAATCTTCAGTTTATTAACAATTGTCATGTGGACTCGTGGTATACCGTTACTTAATAACAATTGTAAATTATAAAATATAAATATTTAAGGAGATACAATTTACAAAATTTTATATATATACTAACTTTAAAAAATAAATTATCCCGCAGTGTACCGTGGGTTAGAATCTAGTGGATTAATATATTAGAAGATGTCTCACTTGAAGTATCTTTCTAAAATTTAAAAGTAAAATTTTATAATGTGTTAATTTTGCATTATTATTGACGCCATTCCTAGATATTTGCCGGAAGTAATGTTGCTCATGTTTTCATTGTATTGGTTGATTGTTTGCATGAACAAAATTATTAAAAAAAAAAATCATACAGACCTAGCCCATTATAATAATTAATTACATTTGGGCCTAAACTTAACAAGTTTAAAAGCAGCTAACTAAAAAATTAAAAATACAAACTAACCTACTTCATCATAATCATAAAGATTTCATGCAACAAAGAATGGTGCAAAAAGACATCGAAAATTAAAAATATCGTGATTCTATTAACTAAAAATTGTTTAGGCTTTTAACATATAAATTTGGAAATTTTATAACTACTAATAGAATTTTTAGTTAATAGAATCACGATAGTTAATAGAATTTATTTATCGATTAACATTTCTCATGAAGTGTCAAAAGTATACAAATGTTTCTTTTATACAATCATAAGCAAAAGCTAACATAAGCCTATTAACAGTTTATGCTTACCTAAACCTTTTTATATTTCTTTAACATAAACATAGAGTGAAAAATACTCATGATAATATATATACATATTTTGATCATGCATTCTAATATTTACAATATTTGTGGGAAAAGTCCAATGGGGACTTGGAAGATGGATCGGACTCTTCTTTTGAGCTGTTCACACACTCAATAGCACACAAAATTGCTCTACGAAAAAACAAATGGCGACGAGGTGAAAGTTTCGAGGCACTTCATAATTTGTTTTGGAGGACTCGTTGACTATCAAATCTATCAGATGACCACAAGAGTGGTTGAAAAGTCAAATGACATGTTTGATGAGTACGAACGAGTCAGTCAGTTGTGGTCCACGTCGTACTCTATCAAACAATAGTGAATGAAATTTCTGAATGAATTCAGAGAAGATCATGGCAAGGTGGACGTTTTAAATGAGCCAATATTGTGTTCCAAATAATCCAGTCAATCCAGACTGTATTTACCGTTATTTGGTAAGAGTCCCCGACATCACAATGAACCAACTCAAACAAATATGTATTTACCGTTGTTTGGTAATATATAATATACCTAACATGATCATTGTTCCACCAACATGTTGGCCAGCCCGAGCACAACGTCACGAAAAGAAAACCAATAAGAGAACCTCCACGACCCCGAGATTGAAAGAATTTGCTTTGCGGGTAGTCTCACCCCACTAAGGAGGATGATAACCAAGAAATCGGAAGCAGTCATGGTCGGTCCAATAAAAACAGTGGCCTAAATTGAAAAAAAAAAGAGTTGTGGTTTTTTCCATAGTATATAACTTTAGAAAAACAATTTGTATTATAATATTTTTTAGACAATAATTCTTTTAGTGAAAACCAAAAAGCAACAAATTTGGTAGCCCTTGAGATACGTAAAAATATGTAAGAAATAAATAATAGATTGGTGGCAATAAGCTTTGGCTTTAGCCAGTTTGTTGTCAAGACCGGACATATAAGCAATTCTCAGCCAAATGACCAGTGCGGCCACAACTTGCACATAGCATCTTATCCCTGTTCTCACGAGTTGGGTAGGAGTTTCTCGGTCCGGTCTGATCAAATGCAAAGGCCATGTTGTTATTTGTATCTTCAACCATGCTCAATGTTCCTTTAGAGTCTTTTTCCTGACTTGGTACAGTGTACGCTCCATCCTGAATCAGAGATGAGTCGATATCAGTAGCCGAGAACCAGTATGAAGCTTTGACGGCAGATGGAGACATTTGGTCGGGAGTTTTTTTTAATAAAAATATGTTTTGTTTGTTTGCGGTGCTTTGTAATAATAAAAGAGATGGGCTTGTCGTCTATTTATAGGGGATTTAGGGGGGGATTTTTCTCTTTAATTTCTTAGAAGTTTCACGACTTTGATGTTAATATTTCCAAAAATAAAATGATTTTGGTCAAGATGTGAATGATCACCATGAACAAGCGCGTTAGTGTAAAAATTGAAACATTCAGTAGTCCGCATGCATGTATAATATAAGATATTTCTGAAGTTGATATCTTTTTTTTTATATAGCTTATCCAATAAGTACTAAATAACTCATCTTCACTCTGACAAGTTCAATGTCGAAGATGAGAGTTCAAAGAGCATAACTAATTAAGTACTAATGACTCATCTTCAATGGATTGGTACTAATTCTAGAGATTTACATGTATCAGCAACAACATTCTAGTTATTTTAACATACTGTATCATTGAATCTTTTAAAGTTTCCATCTTGAATGACATGATACTATGTTCGGAGGTTTATATCTTCTAGCAACCCGGAGTCCAATTTTATAAATAACACATTCTCTCAAGCCCACTATACAAGTTGGAGGGAAAAAAACAAGTTTGAGAAAACACAATTCTTTTTTTTCTTCTTGTCAACGTAAATGTTCTGTGGAAACATGTAAAATACAGAACATTTGAGTAGAATTATTTAATTCTTAGAAAATAAAACGAAAACAAAAGAAGCATATATAATGATTAATAAGCTTGTACATTTCTACTCTCAAGTCAATTAATTAGTATGGAAAACTTGTCACTAAATTTTATATATATATATATATATATATATATATATATATATATATATATATACATGTTTGGTCTAATTATTATGATTAACAAACTTGTACATTTCTACTCTCAATTCAATTAATTATTATGGAAAACTTGTCACTAAATTTTAAATATATATATATATATACTTGTTTGGTCTACTTATTATGATTAACAAATTTGAACATTTCTACTCTCAATTCAATTTATTTATTTTTTCATCAAAATTAGAATTTTATTTCCTAAAGGCTTTGTACGGTTTGAGACAAACTCCACGAGTTTGGAACACAAAGCTTGATCAAATCTTGAAAGGAATGAGGTTCAAGAGATGCATGAAAGAAACTTTGGTGTATCGTAAAGAAGAAGAAGGTATGCTACTCATTGTTGCAGTGTATGTAGACGACTTGTATGTGCATGACCGGCAACAATCTCAAAGTGATAAGAGATTTCAAGACGTGAATGTCATCTAAGCTTGAGATGTCGGACCTCGGGAGACTCACTTACTATCTTGGTATTGAAGTACATCAACGAGACGATGGAACTGAGATTAAACAAGAGAGATATGTATGTAGAATCTTGAAAGAAGCGGGCTTGGAAAGTTGCAATCCGACTCAGATACCCATGGTGTTTGGACTGCAAGTGTCAAAGGCTCAAGAAAAAACAGAGATAAATCCTACAAACTATCGAAGGAACGTCGGCTGCTTGAGGTACCTATTACACACACCTTTGACTTAGATAATTTTCCCTTTATTATTGACTAGCACTTTCATTGATTGTATTTTCGAACTATAAATTTACTTAACATTTTGGTTTGTTTTTATGTGACGAGTTTGCTTTCTATATTTATCTTAACAAACTTTAGTACATAACTATTTTCTAACACTAATAGCGTGAAATTAATATTATTTTAAGTAATAAATAAAATTATCTATATTTTATGATTGAAAATTGATAATAAAATTAATAGTCAGTCGGGATTTTGGTTCTTAGAATATTTAATAATATTTCGACAAAAAAAATTAATATTTTGAATATGGCGTCTTCTCAGTCGTGAAAACGTGGGAATATATCCGAATTTACTTTACTCTTGTAAATAAAACATTCTTTAGTTTTTTTTTTATATAAAAATTTAACAACTGCTCTTGTAAATAGTGAGATTTGGAGAAAAAACATATATAAAACTCCTCAAATAACTGTATAATTTAGCTTTATTTTCATCAGCACGTTTTATTCTGGCTATATATTCCCCCTCAAACGACCGTTGAATCAGAATATAAATCAAGAAGGCTCAGCCAATTAGGTTTCGGTGAGCAAATGGATGGGCTTAAGCCCATACAGTAGTAAGTTCCGGTAACTCATTTGGCCGACTTAGGAGCGATGGTTTATTCGGGTTTAGTAATTATGTTAACCGTTTAAAATTGAAATCGAATTGGTTTGGTTCTGAATTAGGTTTTAATTATTGAAACGATATAGGTTTTATAATGTGTTATCTGGTAGAAATTGGTTTAGGAGGATGGGGTTTCGATATTTCCCTATTTATATGAGAAATAGTGGCCTTCACTTGTCACCTATCTTTCTCCACACGCAGAAACAAAAACACTCTCTATCTCTCTGAAGTCTCTCTGTGGTGAAAATTGAGAAAATCAGAATGGTGAAAAAAGGAGGCACTAAGAGGAAGATTGCGATTGAGATGATACAGAAGAGAGATTCTCTTAGGGTTACTTGCACCAAACGCCGTGAAGGTCTCTTTAGCAAAGCCTCTCAGCTTTGTCTTCTCGCCGGTGCTCAAATCGCTATCTTGGCGACTCCTCCTTCTTCTGAATCCAACGTCTCCTTCTACTCTTTCGGTTACTCCTCCGTTGATGCCGTTGTCTCTGCTTTTCTCTCGGGACAACGTCCTGTTCCGGAGGATAACAAAGAGACGAGGGATGACGTTGGTATTTGCCTGACTCGAAAGAATCTAGGGTTAGGATTTTGGTGGAATAACGAGAGCCTTGTCAGATCGGAGAATCCTCAAGAGCTTAGTGAGGCGATCGATTCCATGTGGACGTTGTTGAGTAATCTCAAGGAATTGCGTGCGGATGAAGCTTTCGTTAATGATCACAAGGACTTGAAGAAGAACGAGAAGAGCGATCACACCCTAAATCTTCAGTCCACTTCCGCAATTTGTTGCATTCCTGATGATTTACCTGAAAATATCAACGAGAATATTACTCAAGAGCCAGATCAAACCCTAAATCTTCAGTCCACTACTTCTACAATTTGTTGCGTCCCTGATGATCTCGTTGTACTCGATGATGAAGAGCAGGATCAGATCCTCTCGATTTGTGAAAGCTTTTGTGTGACGGACAACAACAACAATGCCTTACCTGAAGGAAACTTGGATTATGGTCCAGAGATGGATATTGATATTGATCAACTCGTTGATTTCGAGACTAATTTTGAAAGCTCCTTCGATGATTGGTTTTCCAACAACACTCAACAGGAACTTGAGGAGACTAATGCAAACTGGTTTGACCTCGATCAGTTTTCCATATATGTATGAGGGAAATCGATCGAACTCAAACTGGTTCTGCTTCAGTTTTGGTTTGTTTAATGATAATGCATTCTTCTTCTTATGTTTGATTGCAAATTAGTTATGTTAAGTTGACTATTAGATACTATCTAATTATCTAAATAGGCTGATTTGAGGTCCTAATTGTTTTACCATCTAACATGAGTACATGACTCTAGCTAGACCTTATTTTTTCAATTTTGCTTTGAGAATAAAAGGTCAGTTTCATATTTCCGTTGAGTAATCCTAATTTTTTATTAAATTCAAATTTTAAACCTTTTATCACTTTAGAACAGAGAAACCTTTTTCAAAATATATCTATATACAAATACATGTTTTTTTTTTCTTTTTGGTCGTTGTAGATATGTAACACAATCTTTATATCTGCACTATACATGTTATCGGACACTGTTAACTTATTCGCCGCGATTGGGATAGTGATATCCATCCAGATAGGCAAGCATTATTGTCTGGTGTAGTATGCATTGTTATAGATAACAAAGCAACCCGTTTTGGAAGAACTTAGCAAGATTTATTTAAAATTTCCCGGTTTGATTTTGGATCAAGTTTTATGATTAGTTTAATCATCACTAAAATCCATATTTATTTTTTTGTGCAATTTTTCATATTTAATAAACTTTATTCATGGAAAAAAAAAGATAAGTATGATCAAATATTGGTACTACCGGAGTTTACATATAACCAAATTTTTATTTAATATAAAATTTTTTTTGGCTATAAGAAAAACGTCATTGTGGCCAACATGTCACCCTAGTAGTGAGTCATGGTCCACGGACCAGGATAAGATGCTATTGAATACGGAAGACTAAACTTTTTTTTTTTCAAATAACAAAACAATTAAGACAAATTTCTCTATAAACAAATAAAATATTATATTCTCAATATTCCCAATATAAATTTATGAAATTTTTTATGTAAGTTTTGGACACTAATATAAGTTTCTGATGCTACCAAAATTTACGATCAATATGGCTTTTTCTAACCTTGTCGTCATCATCCAGCGAGAGAGAAGAAGAATGAAGAGGAGATCGACGGTAACAAAAAGAAGAAGAAGACAAAGAGACATATGCAAGAGCCAGGAACCGATGCCGGATATTCCCATTGATCTCGTGATAGAGATTCTCACAGGACTGCCTGCTAAATCCCTTATGAGGTTCAAATCCGTCTCAAAGCTCTGGTCACTTTTGATTTGTTCCAAAAGTTTCACTAACCTTTTCCTAAAAGTTTCATCATCACCACCCCGTGTCCCCGTCTATATATTCATGTGGCTGGACGTACAAAGACAACATGGGTGTATTACTATCAACGTCGTCTTCTCCTGACTCGGACTTGTCTTCCTTTGTAACTGACCAAGATTTGACCATCCCACCGATGAAAGGCTACTTACGTAGCTTGATGTGTTTCGTAAATGAGCCAAGTGCGAAAATATAACAGTATAACACTACCACTAGACAACTTGTCGTCTTACCTGACATAGAAGAATCCGACATCATAGCTGAAGATCACAACCATAAAAATATCGTGTACCATATCGGACACGATCCCGTTCATGATCAGTATAAAGTGGTTTGCATGGTTTCAAGACCCACTGAGGAATATGGAGATTACACGTACCCGTCAGAGCATTCGATCTTCCTACTAGGAGGATCTAATCGATGGAGAAAGATTCCAAGCCATTAATAACCACCACATGTTGTTCCTATAACACAAGTATTGCATATCAGTGGGCGTATGCATTACCTAGCTTGAATATGTGTGTGTTCTACCTTAGTTACGACTTAAATTTGTTTTTTACCATAGTTACAATTTAATTTATTTTAGCTGTTTCATTACAAATTAACACAAATTTAAGTTGTAACTAAGCTAGAACAAATATTAATAAGGGGTAATCCCAATATTTTTTTTTTGATTCAAGCAAATAAAAAAAGCAAGACAACGATCCAATAATCATGTGATCTCCTATATTAGCAAAGTTGTGAAAGTAAGTTATGTATATATCGTAACGAAGAAAATATTTTTAAAATGTTCGAGAGAAAACGAAAGCAACATATATATGAGGAGATGCTTTTGTTTATATAGAGAAAACAGGGATGTAATTATATCAACTTCGTCTTCTCCTGACTTGGACGTGTCTTTCTGAGCTCCAATTGAGATTAAATTCTTCTAATATACGCAATCAAATATTTCTTTTTAATATATAGAAAGACAAAAGATTTAGCGATTTTGATTTGAGCAAAAAAAAAATGGTACGAGTGTGGTTTTTAAACATTAAATAATATAAAAGTTTATGTATTTAAATAAATCAAGATTGGAAGATAATACTTTCTTTATTAAAATATAAATATTACTAATATATTGTTAATATCTACTTTTTTAATGTGGATATGTTTGGGCAAATGTTTGGATTTGGGTTCGGATCGGGTTCAGGTTTTCGGGTCTTGAGGTTTATGACCCATTTAAGTATTTTAAAATTTTGGGTTCGAATCGGAATTTTCGGGTCGGGTCCTCGGGTTCGTATATTATGGCTAGACCTAGTTATAGATACCAAAAAGATAAGAGTATATAAGTTTGTGAGGCTACCAAAAGCTTTCCGTCACAAACTATTGTGACATTGGAGAGAAGAATGAAGAGCCACCAGCGGTTGCCGGAGATTCCTTTAGAACTCGTAACTGAGATTCTCACGAGACTTCCTGCTAAATCCCTTATGAGGTTCAAATCCGTCTCAAAGCACTGGTTATATTTGATTTGTTCCCGAAATTTCACCAACCTTTGCCTGAGGGTTTCATCATCCCCACCTCGTCTATACATGAGTTTGAGCTTCTTTGACAACAGCCACCTCAAAAAGATATTACTATCATCGTCTCCTAGTTGTGACTCGGACGGTACTACTATGTCTTCCTTTGACGGCGACCAAGATTTGACCATCCCAGCAATGAGAGGCTACACCTCTAACGTTTTTCGTGGATTGATGTGCTTTATCAATGGGCCAAGTGCACAAATATATAACACTACCACTAGGCAACTTGTAGTCTTACCGGACATAGAAGAATCTAGCATCATAGCTGAAGATGATCATAAGATTAAGGAGATCATGTGCTTTATGGGACACGATCCTGTTCATGATCAATATAAAGTGGTTTGTATAGCTTCAAGACGCAGTGACGAAGGTGGAGAGTACTCGTTCTTGTCAGAACATTGGGTCTTCCTACTAGAAGGAGATGGATCAACTCGATGGAAAAAGATATCATGCGGATCTCCACCACATCTTCCTTTAACACAAGCATTGAATATCAATGGGCGTATGCATTACCTCGCTGTGGTTCGTATGGATTTTGTGCTTGTGATTTTCGATATTCATTCTGAAGAAATTAGTGTGCTCCAAGTACCTAAAGATATATTTTGGCCTTATGCTGGTCTTCTAGAATACTGTGGAAATATAGCTCTTTTAAACTATCCCAATCTTGAAAAAGAAGGTGTGATAGAATTATGGGTTTTGGAAGATGAAGAGAAGAATATGTGGGGGAGTAAGACTTTGGTGTTGCATCCTTCTCAAATGCGCATGGTCAATAGCATTCGTCTGAGGGTCCAAGGTACAACTCGAAACGGCGAGGTTATCTTGGCACCTCGAGATAGAATTCTTTTCAACATTTTCCTCTACGACTTACAGAAGAATCATATGAGAAAAATCGAAATCAAAGGAACACCAAACCGCCATCTTACCAAATTTTGTGAAGTCGTTGGGATGGATGATGTTGAGAACTTAATCTATCTTTAAGTTCATCTGGTTTGTGAATTTTTTTTTTTTTTTTCAATCAGAAATTTTAGATGCTTTGTTATGCTACTTACCTAGTTACATTAGGAAGAATTCGAAAATATATCAAAGAAATTGACCACATTGTTAAACTGAAATATATTCATTTCACGACGAGGGAGGATTTCATCGAGAAACTGTAGGTATGCACTGATCTAGCCGACAAGATTACTTTAATATGTGTGATAATAATTTTCAATTCCATCCGTTGTTTGGTTGGACACAAACATTGAAAGCTTTAGGAATTTGGTTGCTTTGTGTTAGATGAACTCGCCTCTGGTCATCACTACTTGTTGACTGATTATGGATTTTGAATGTTTTGACTTCTCTTGTTTAGATGACTTGTCTAATTTTATACAAATATTTAGCCGTCATGATTATTGGTTTCCTTGTTAAAGTATTAACCAAATTTCCTCAACATGAAATTACTTCTTTTTTCTTCTAGGATTAATATTTGATTATAAAATTTCTTTATTATCATATTATACAATAAGATTGTATAATTTCATAATTCTTTTTTAATTCGAAGGAAAAAAAAGTAATCTTTTTCTTTTAGAATTAGTAGCTTTAAGTTAGAATTAGTAAATAATTTTTTATTTCTATTTTTATTCAATAAAATATATATAGTTTCCTTATAATTATCTTCTTTACTTTTAAAAATTGTTTTTTATAAGATATATATGTATAGTTACCTTATAATTTTTTTTCTTAAATTTCTATTTTTATTTCAAAAGATACATCTAGTTTCCTTATATTTATCTTCTTTAGATTTTTAGAATTGTTTTATATAAGATATTTGCGTATAATAATTTTCTTATAAATTTTTTCTAAACAAATATTTTTTTTGTTTTACACGTCGATAAATTTGACATGTGGGTATAGTTTCCTTATATTTTTTTTTTGAAAATATAAAAAGAAATTTCTATAATTTCCTTATATTTTTTTAAATAAATAAAAGGAAATTTTTGTTTAACCCGTGTCAAAATCTAAGATCGATAAATTTGACATGTGGCACGATCCTATGAGTTATTAACTTTGAAAACCATATTTTATATAATAAGATATCACATTCCATCAAACGAGGAATAACATAAAGACACCGAAGTTCGAAAGTTTTTCTGTGTTTTATTAAGAAGAGATTTACACACATATATAGGTGTTGTTTGTTTGCTTCCAAGAAAGGATAATTGTCTTTTGTCTCTGTTTCTTACAGAGTATCAAGAGAGATGACACACCTATCTTCTATGTTTATACAAAAGTTCTTATGTTTGTTGGATTTGAAGTGAAGCTTTACCATCTTATGGTGAATCATATCAATTTAGAACCATTGGATCTGCAGTTGATTTGTTTATCCATATAGCGTTTGTTGGTGGCTTTTCTCCGGATCGTTGTGTTGGGTAAACAGTTTACCAAAATTTCAGGGATAGTTTGTGCATAAAGTTGAAGAAAAGAAGAATTTTCCTTCGCGATTTTGAAAAGCCTTTTAGCCGTGATTTCAATTGTTTGGAGTTTCGATTCGCCTTGCAATCAGCTTTATCAGTGAAAATCAGAAGAATCAATGGTCGAATTTCAATCATCAGCGACGATTTTCTTCACTGGAATCGGAATCTCAGACGGCGGGAGTTGATGTCGGAAAGCTTTTAGAATTTTCATCCAACACGTGTACCACTTGTTGACACGTTTGTTAGGGTGAGACCAATGATAAACTTTCTTCATCCTTAAGCGATATATCTCTTTGAGCCTTTCTAAGCTGTAATTTGATTTGTAACCCATGTTGTTATGAATAAGATTTTAATCTTGTGAAAAAAGAAGATGAAAAACTACTTTTTGTTCTTTTTTTCCTAAACTGTAATTCCATGAATAAAGTTTATTAACGATGAAATTAAATTTTAGAAAAAAAAATGAATAAATAAGATTGTCTTTATAAATATTAGGAAATGCGCGCGGAGAAGTGAATTTTTTTCGGAAAAGAATAATGCTAACCCGTTTCATTTAGTAATTCGTTATTGTGAAGAACACATATAAATTTTGTATTGCTAATTTAGTTCAGTCTCTCTTTTCCTTTCTCTGCTAATTCGATCTCTTTTACTAACGCATATGCTTTAGTCTAGTCCCTTTTTTCTTCTTTTTTTTGTTTTTTGTTTTTGTTAAGAACCACTTTCATTGATTAGTGAGGAATGTGATCCACATGGAAGATGTTTACAATGAAAGGTGGAACAAAATATAGGATACAAAGTTGGAATGAGGAGCTAAAGGTTCCTTTGCTATGCGATCTGCAGCCTTGGTGCAACATCTCTTCATGCAAATAACTTCAGCACTTGTGAACTTCTTTTGCCAAAACCTGATTTAATTTCTCTTAACCAATTATGAAATTTGAAATTCTGCACATCTCCGTTTATTAGAGTCTGAACAAGTTTATTACCTCTTTCAAAGATGAGTTTCTTGTGTCCTTAAATAGACTCTAAGCGTTGTTGAGGCAAATTAAAAAAGAATATATGATAGAGAGAATTGAACAAAACTTCTTATAAATAACATACAACTTAAGCTAACAATCGTGTGAGAAAGTGAGTACAATAGAGGCAACCAAACCTATCCATATGAAGCCCACATAGAATTTCTTAAACGAAAACTAAAACTAAATTTCTTGAGTAAATTCAGCCCTTCAGGTTTCAAGTTTAATAGAAACACAATCAGAAGAGGGT
The DNA here is from genome assembly GCA_019202805.1 of Arabidopsis suecica. NCBI lineage: Eukaryota > Viridiplantae > Streptophyta > Magnoliopsida > Brassicales > Brassicaceae > Arabidopsis > Arabidopsis suecica. The sequence continues at coordinate 7,404,808 of CM032912.1, read as the reverse complement.
TATCTAAATTTAGGTTATCGTTTTTTTATAGAATGAATGTTCACGGTGTCTCTAGGTATATATGACGATGAATAGACAGAACGAAAAAGTGGTGAGAAGAGGGTTTTCCAGTCGGAGAAGTGATGCTTCATAAAAGAATGCGAACAAAAGGTTGCAACCTCAACAATTTATTAATCATTTATAGAAAATAAATTTAGTAAGTTAAGATATTGCTTTCACAAACTAAACCAAACCTTTTTTTATTTTATTTTCGTAAACCAAACCTTCATATAGTGATATGTCGTTTGTGGTCTCCCATTACCTTCAGCTCTTTCAATTTCCATTTAACAATAACCATTTAACGATAAACGATAAAATATTACCATGCTTATTAATTTTAGTTTTGGCATAGTTGTATCATAATCCAAAGTATATGGCAATATATAAACCATAGTACCATACAAACAGATTAAGAGGGGGAATAGAAAATAAATCCAAATTATCCTCAAAAACAGTACATTAGTTAACAATAATTTGTATCTGTAAAAACTATAGCGAGAAGTAGAACGAAACCAACGAAGGCATGGTGAACCACCAACAGACCAGGCAAGCTTCATCAAGGACATAGACAGCATTATTTGGAATCGCCTATCAACGCTGCAACGTCAAGGCAGCAAGTTCAGTGATGGACTTTGTGAATGGATCAGAGTAGCGAGAGAGAAGACCACAAGAGACTCCACCACAATCACAGATCCTATAACTGCAACCAAGTGACATAAAGGTATTAGAGATGTGTACCAAACCATTTTTCCAAGCAAAACTCAAAATGACCATTCCACCAATTACCTAACTATTTATTACATGTAGTCATGTACGTTCAAATATGCGTCTAATATGATATTCATGTTCAAAATGAATAACCGAACTAATCATATTTAGACTAAACAAAATGAAACCAAAATGAAACATCAACAAACTAAAAAGCTTAATTGAAGCCAAACTAAATTAATCAAACCATAGTTCTTTTGGTTATATAATTTGGCAAGGTTCCGTTAAGTTTGGTTTAATCTGTTTCATAAAAACCTTTGCCAAAACCAGCTTCAATCACACTTTGGATTCCATCTTCTGAATCAAACAGGTTGTCATCAGAAACCCGTCAGTGATTTCCACGGAAAACGTTACTAAGAAATGAGATTCACCACCTGACGACATTTTGCTTTTATCAGTCAAAAAAGGGATTGTTACTAGCTTGAAAGTGACCAAGAGTGAACATTACCAGGGAAATGAACAAGATCTGGATCTCCAACTGAAAAGTTGAACTTGTCTCTTTCCGGGTGAAAGATAAGTGACTCACTCCCATTACTCTCCAGCATTATATATTGAGGAACACTAATAAACGGTGGATCATTGACGGGTTCAACGAAAACCGGAACATCCATATGATTGATCCCATTCTTGTTCCATAGAAGTAGAACTAATGAATATTATGACAACAGAAGCAGCTGAAAAATTATCTAACTAAAAATGGCCTAAATTGGTCACTTAGAGAGGCTATCAAGAAACCAAGCAAACAGAGTGATATAGGATTAAGACGACACCGTTTTAAACCACGAAATCAAATCATACCAAACTAATGGTACAATTTCAAGATTTTTCAAAATTAAGACGGAACCGGCTGGTTTCGTGGTTAATAAAACAAAACCGTAATTTCTTGTTTTGTTCCGTTGTTCGGGAAGACTGTTTCTCTCTTGACTTAAAAGACTTGGATCAAACAAACTTGAGAGATCATTTTGGAATTTCAATCATCTGAGAAAATGGTTGCTCGCAAATTCGTCGTCCGCCATGAAGATTCAAGCTTCGATGTCGACTACGACACTGAAGATGGCCTTGAGGTTTCTTTCTCCCTCACTCTCTTTCTCTTTCCATCTCTAAACATAATCTTTTCTCGTCGTCTCCGATTCGAATAGATGCTGTCATGTTTCTCTGTAGGTTTTACGGTTTCAAATCTTCTCCCTAACTTTGGTTCCTCCTGAAGAACAAAAGGTAACTTAAATCAGATTTTGTTTTCTGGGTGTTGGAAAGAATCTTTCATGAGTTTTGTTATCAAAATTGGATATAGATCGTTGCGGAAGATGATAATCGATTGGTGTCTGATGAGTCTGATCTCGCTTCTATATCCGAGAGACTTCGATTGGTTTCAATTGAAGAAGATTCTGTAGAGAATTCAGATGCTGAAATGGTGAAATCAGATGAAGAATTGGCTCGAATGTTGCAGGTTTTGATGGGAATTTATGAACTGATTATGATGATGATGTTGAAGTAATTTTGGTTGTTGTTTTTGATTTTGTGTTTCCTTGGTTTCAGGCAGAAGAAGATGCGATGATGTTTCAACAGTTTGTTGCTGCACGAGTTAGCGGTGGATTCGAGGAGAGAATAAGGCCTTATATCAGCCAAGTCCTCATGGTGATATTTTTGAATCTTCGATTGCAATTTTTTGTGTATTGGCTGATGTGTTGATGTGTGATTGCAAATTTTTGTGTGTTCAGTATGAAGATCCAGTCCGTCAAGAAGCTGCTCGAAAGACTGTTCCTAAAGACGAGCTTGAGGAGAAAGCATTGGTTTCTTTGGCTAAGGTTTGAGTTTTATGTTCATTGATTAATAGAACTATAAATTCTGATACTTACGGTCTTATGTGACTTATCCAAGCTTTTAACATACATTCAGGAGGGGAATTTCGAGCCGTCGAAAAAGGAAAGAGACTATGCTTTCCTGCTTCAGCTTCTTTTCTGGTTCAAAAGATCCTTCAGGTTAAAGGAAGCTAGCTTTATCGTTTTCATTCTTAAACATCACGGATTCAGAGTATTTAGGTCCTCTTACTCTAGCTAAGGAAAATGAAGCTTTGGCTCGTATCATAGTGTAAAGTTGAAAAAACCACAGAATGATTACATCACGTTAGACTGAAATTTGGTTCATATGTTAGGCCTATGAATTATGAGTTACACTATTGAAATCCTTGATGGGATTTAGAATTGAAGATAAAAGGACTTCATATAATCTTCTCATTGGTTTGTTCTCTCTGTGCAGCATATTAAGTTGTAAGAATATATTTTGGCACAGTAGTTTCAGAGTACCTCTTTTCCAAAAAATTTTGAATTTGGTGATAATGCAGATGGGTCAATGAACCTCCATGTGACTTTTGTGGTAACAAAACCATAAGCCAGGGGATGGGAAACCCACTTACCTCGGAGCTTGCTTATGGAGCACATCGAGTTGAATTATATCGGTACGTGAATGAATTTGTACTGTAGTTTATATAGTTTATTCTGTACTCACGGGCTTTATTCCAGGAGAGAATTGTAGGACTTTAAAAGCTTAATCACTCGCATTTTTAGCTAGTATATTGGATTCTTACAGTACTTTATTTTCTGTTGTGAAACTTTAGTTTGACTTATCATTTCAATATAACTTATACAGCTGTACCATGTGTCCAACAATTACTCGATTCCCTCGGTACAACGATCCGCTAAAGGTAACTAAATAGCTTGTACATTGGAAGATATTATGTTCTTGACTTCACTGACAGGTTCCATTTTTCTTCCCTGTTCGTGCAGCTCGTAGAAACAAAGAAAGGTCGTTGTGGAGAGTGGGCGAACTGCTTTACGCTATACTGCCGCTCGTTTGGCTATGATTCTCGTTTGGTATTCTGCTAACTAACATTGTCTCTTCCCGCAAAATTTTGCTTTTGCTTTTATGTTTTGTAATGTGTTTTTATTCATTTACAGATAATGGACTTCACAGATCACGTCTGGACGGAATGCTATTCTCACTCTTTAAAGAGGTAAACTTCATGTGCCAAACAAATGTCTATTTATTTCCTTAGTATGAACTTTCAATTGTGAGGAAATTTTATACAGAGTAATTTGCGCCGTTTGTTTTCTTTCTGCAGATGGATCCATCTTGACCCTTGTGAAGGAGTGTATGACAAACCCATGTTGTATGAGAAAGGGTAAGTTTTCTTGCTTACCAGTTACCTCCTCTTTCCATGTTTTCCATTGAACAATCCCCATAATGGTCTGCCATATTCTCACAAAATCTCTGACTTCTAGATGGAATAAAAAATTGAATTATGTCATTGCGATTTCCAAGGACGGGGTTTGTGATGTTACCAAGCGATATACAAAGAAATGGCATGAGGTAATAATGCTACACGAAAACAGTCACGAAAGCAGTGACTTTCATTTATCACTCATGGTCTTGCTGTTGTTTTCCACTTTAGGTTTTATCTAGAAGAACTCTCACAACTGAATCATCTTTGCAAGATGGTCTTAGAACCCTTACAAGGGAACGGCGAAGTAGCTTAATGTATGAATCTTTACCTGAGCTTGAATTCCGAGACAGACAAGAGCAGGAAGAACTCGAGAGAAATCTGCATTCCCCAGATGATGCCTCAGTTTCTTTACCCGGAAGGCAAAGTGGGGACAGGGAATGGCGCATTATGAGATCAGAATTTGGTTCAGACGAAAACTCCTCTGTCAGCTCTTCCTCTTGCCCAGTTCGCAAATGTGTTGATGACCATGTGTTCAACATTTATGACTCGTTTCTGCCTATCCTGACTCAGTTCGTTGAGGACGGCTTACCCGTAGCAAGAGCAATTCAGGTACTTCAAATGATCAAGCAAGTCCTAGTGGATCTAAAGAATACGCCTTACAAAACGAGGAAGGCTCGCTTGACTTTAGATTCAGATAGCTCAAGTTCATTCCCGGAGCAGTTTCTGCCCGCACTAGGTGATTTGCTTCTCGCTCTTTCTTTAAAGAGCGAGCGAGACACAAACGATAAAAGTGTTACACTATGCTTGGACGGGAAACCTACAAAAACTGCTATAGCATTGCCAGTTGCATTGGACGCTTTGAGGGAACTGATTGCTGACCTCAGCAAATGCCAAAACGTAAACAAAGATTCACTGTCTTTTCCACTTCTTAAACAGAATAGGATATGCTCTGGTTCTGTCCTCGCAAGTGGTGAAGAGCTTCCTTCTGGCATTGTAAGTAGTATCCTATTAAATTATATTCAAAAGAAAAAATATACGTTTTTACAACTAGTGCATCGTTCTTAGATATAATTCGGCTGAAAAATAAAATTCAAAACAATGTAGAAAAATTTGTAGGCTTACCATTAATCAAACTCGTTTTGGTTATTCCTAAATAGCATGCCTCGCTTAATGCCTCAGGCAACCGCAGCTTTTGATGGAATCCAAGAGTCCAAATGGGAAGAACCAAATGGTGCAAAAGGTATGAAACAAAGCTTGATCCAAAATTCTGATATTTGTTACATTTTATAATGCGAAATACCGATCTCTCCTTGCACAGGCTGTTGGATCGTGTACAAAACACTCTACAACCAGATGCACCAACTCATAGCATACGAGATCATGTCTGCTAATGATGCCCCAGAGAGAGACCCCAAAGATTGGTAATGTTTTTTTCTTCCTATAATTCAAGTCTAAACATACACAATCGATGCTTTAACACTGTTTTTGTTGCCTCCACCAGGGTTCTTGAAGGGAGTAACGATGGTGGATCGTCATGGTGTGTTCTAGACAAGCAAACTAGTCAGGTATTCGAGGAGAGGTTCCAACGCAAATCCTACAAAATTACAACACCCGGATTCCAAGCAAATCTTTTCAGGTATATTAGATAACTTTTCCCTGATATAATCACAAATGTGTTTTGAATTGAGTTTGATAAGACAGAGTCCCATTTGCTTTTCTTTTTTTTCTTATGGTCATATCTAATGTGTATGTTGCAGGTTCCGGTTTTTAAGTGTACGAGACATGAATTCGACCTCGAGACTACAACTAGGGAGCATCGATCTGTACAGAAGCCACCAATAATTGAAGTATGCATATCAAATGTATAACTATTCCAAAAACATCAATTTGTTTTGTCCTCACTTTGTGCAGATTGATGTATTCCTTATTCGTGAGGGAATTGGCCTTTGTTATTTGATGTTTGACGGAAAGCTATTGTTATTATTAACCTGTAACTTTGTGAGAACACTTATGTAATTTTTATGCAACTTTGGTGTGTTTTACTTGGACTCTCTTTGTACTCTTCTATTTTTCAACATCAATTGAATCAGCAAAAAAAAAAAAACAATGTTTATTTGCTACATGAATTTTTAGAAAACATTGTAATTCAAAATATTTTTTTTATATAAATGACATGATGTATTTCCAACAAATCATGTAATTTTTACATGATTCATGTTATTTTTTAAAAGTACCCTATCACCACCTCCGTAACCGTCAACCACCACCATTGCCACGTCCATAACAATCACATGATATTCCTCTTTCTTTCAGGATGACATGCTAATTTCTTACATGACACTGTTTTTTCTTTTGATTATCATTGAATATCTCTCTTTCGTCGTCAGAATTTCAGTAGATTTTTTTATTTTTAGATTTTGTGTTATTAGTATTTATATCATGTTTCTTCTCCAAATTACAATACGTTTTTATATGTTTGTTTTTTGTTTGAGGGCTATTTTAAATTTTCGCAACTATGAAAAAACGTTAGTTTCCAAAGTTTTTTTGACTCATGGTTATTTCTTTGGGAGACTCACAAAAATGCCCCTTTTTCAATACCCCTTTTCAAAAATACCCCTTTTTAAAAACTTTATAAAAAATGCTCTTAAAAATATAAGATTTACCCAAATATGTATGTAATATTATTAAAACATACACAAACTACATTTCTATGTATCTAAAATCTTATAAATACTTTATAAATACCTTATAAATGCATTTTAAATACCTTTAAAAACCTTTAAAATATCTTGTAAAACCTTTGAAAAACCTTAAAAATCCTTAAAAATAACTTGTAAAACCTTTAAAAACACCTTATAAAACCTTATAAATATTTGGATCGAGTCTTCAAGTAGTAGTTACAATTCATAAGTACCTTATAAACCTAATAAAACTTTATAAAAATTTCAGATTTAAAAAGGGGCATTTTTGAAAATGGACATCTAAAAGGGGTATTTTTGAAAAGGGGCACACCAAAAGGGGTATTTTTAACAATTTCTCTATTTCTTAATTATTTTAGAGTCAAATGTTAGTTACTAATAATATCCTAAAAATAATTTATTACTTAAAAAAAAAAAAGCTTTACCAATAGAATGAAGTTAAAAAAATGGTGGTGTTTCTCAAGAAATTAGTTGCTTGGTGAGAAAATATGAGACGATCTATTTGTTTATATAGAAGTGAGTATTTCTAATTTTTTAATTGTAGGATTAATAACTGATTGTATAATTTTCTTAATCTTTTTAATATTTTTCAAAAACAAATTCTTGCATGTTTAGCATAATTTTATACTTTTGATTTTTATGGAAAATATACATATAATTTCCTTATATATACATATAGTTTCCTTATAATAATATTTATATTTTAAAACTATTTAAATTTATAATTTTGTTATAATTATCTTTTTATAATTTTCAAGTTGTTAAAAAACAAAAGTTTTGTTTGTCACATGGCAAAATCTCTTATGAGAATATAGTTATAGTTTTCTTATAATTATCTTTTTACATTTTAAAAGTGTTTAAATTTATAATTTTCTTATAATTATCTTTTAAATTTTTTAATTATTAAAAAGGTAAAAAAATTTTGACATATGGCAAAATCTCAGATTTAAAAATTTGAAACGTATAACAGTCTCGTGAGTTACTAACTTTGAAAACCATACTTTATATAATAAGATATAGTAAATATAATACTTTTACAAAATAATTGTAGCATATAGTAAACACATATTATATATCACATAACTTGTTTGTTTGATGATATAAATTACCATAATAGTTCAAATTCATATTATTTTGTAATTGACAAACTAAATTTGTTTTCTTATAAAATCATATAAACTTCAATATAAAGATTTTTTTTTTAAAAAAAAGATAACGTTTTTTTAATTTAATTTCACTCATCCATTTAAATTCTAGTGCTAAGTTTCATATTGAGGGTTTCATCTTTATAAGATTCAAATAAAATTAAATTTTGTTTATTTATAGTTTTTTTTTTCTATATTTCACTCCATTTAAGTATGAGTGATAGGTTTCATTCTAATGATTTTATTCTAATTTTCTATTCTAACTAAATTTAATTTTCATAAATAGTCCATTTTTTAACAATTCGCTCTTAATCTTAAAGACCAAATGTTTTTAATGAAGCTATTTTTGTTTTCGAGAAACACTACCTCAAATTTTAAATAAAATAAACATTATAAAGATCTTTATATAATTATCTATTTGATCATAAAAACTAAATATAATGATACATATATTAAAAATAAATTACAAAAATTTATGTGAGATAAGGAAGAGGTAAAAAATATTATTTGATAAATGTACTACAATAATTTATTTTATTAAATATTGCATAATTAAAAAACAAATACAAGAACATGTTAGAAAATAATCAAACGTCCAAAGTATAAAAAGGAGATGCATCTTTTCAACTTCATTTTCCTTGTTGTGGGATGATTGGAGTTGATATTTTCAACTCTCCATCACCAATAAACTTGAGATTAATTAAATGACTTAAAAATAGAAACAAACAACATTTTCAACTTCACTTATATGACATTTCATTAAATTAATTAACTTGAGATTATAATTATTTACTTTTGATCTATAACTATAAGTTTGCTTCTATTTTTTTTTTTTTTGATAATTCGAGTTTGTTAGAAATTAGAGAATAGATGGACAAAAAACGAGTTATTTTGCTTTTAAAAACATTTTTAGAATACCTTTGAAATATCACAAAGCTTTTTACAAATAACTTGCAAATTTGTGAATATGAACAATGATTAGAAAATTCTGATTACTTGCAAGAAATTCAATTTGGAATGATACACAAAAACTTAAATGTTTGAGTAGTTGACACAAACTTAAATGTTTTAGAAGGTAAGAGAAATGATAAACGATACTAAAACACTTAAAAAGGGTATAAAATAGCTGTAAGAGAAAACAATAAAAAAAGAATTTAGAATCACGTTTTATGCTATCGCTTTTGTGACTGATAATTGTTAAAGAATTAAAGTTTGGTTAAAATACCCACCCTAGTCGTTGCAGCCTCAACCAAAGAGGGTTTGGTATAAGATAAAACAAGATTAGTCAGATTGATTTATGCAATCTCAGTTTTGGTTAAACTTAAACCGAATGGAGACAAAATCTTTCATATTCAATTTTATCTAAATCCAAATACAAAATTCGTAAAGTTTCCAGATATCGATTCAATTTTATATGAACAACATAAATTTCAAATCTTTGTATTGGATTTTACATAACAGCAACGAAAAAGGAAGAACTTGGGGAGTGGGGACACATCATAGAGCAAGTGTATAGATTAGAAACCAAAAAAGTATTGATTTTTAAGCAAATTTCCACAGGAGCTCACTTAAATTTAAACAAACCATTTGATATACAATAAACGGTCAACGAAAGTTTAGTGTTTAGACCACAAACTCCAAAAGAAGCAAACATTAATGTCAATGCAATTGCTAACACGAAACAATCCGACCATTCTGATTTGGCTGTTTCGTAGTAAAACGGTAAACCACAACACCGATTCTAGAACCTTGTTGAGGAACATCAGAGTGGATAACCTCAACATCGAAGAGCTTTCGAGCTTTCTTGAAGAAGACAGATTCTTTCTTCCATCTCCTTAGATGAGCCATAAGGAAAATGAACCTCTTCCCCTCTAGCTGCATCAAACACAGCGTTTTGAGGAGAGGCTCATAGAGATGGTCATGATACACCACGTCCGAAGCCAGAATCAAGTCAACGTTCCGACCTAGAACCTCCTCCACGTCATCAGCTTCTCCCCATCGGAGTGGTGCCACGTTGACTTTCCCGCCGAATCTCTCAACAGTTTCAGCGTTTGCTTCGGCGTTGAAGTTGAGATTATCTAAGACGTGTGGGAGATCCGTCACCGTGACGTTAGCAGAGAGAGTGATTGCCGCAGCGATCCCGACGACGCCGGTTCCAGATCCGAGCTCGAGTATGTTCAACGGCGATGATGGTTTCAGCGACGAGAGTGTGGCGGTGAGTGGACTGTTGCTAGGGTCACGTCGGTAGTTATCAAGCAACGTGACGAAAGAAGAAGCGGCTGGCCATAGCTGAAAGGAGAGACCTTGTGACGTTAGCTCACGAATCACGACTGTTGACTCGATGGAGCGGATGTTGTACTGCTTAAGCTCCGGTGCACCGTCACGCAGAAGAGTAGGAGGTAAACTCTCACCGTCGATGAGGAGCATTTTAGCTTCGTATGTGTCGTTTTCCTCATCGTCGTCTCGCGCAGAGAGAGAACTCATTCTACTTTTTTGCGGCGCCGATGTTGTCGCTCGCTTGTTCACTTTCCATTTTCGTTGTTTAGGGCACTTTCCATATTTGTTTATGGATTTTTAGGTTAAGCTACACGTGGAGGGTTATTATTCGTTGATAACAACTGTGTCCATGCCTCTGTCTAAGTCAGAGGTTTCAGAGCAATAGCAAACAACTTACACATGAGAGTTAACATTGCACAGTCTGAGATTATCCTCGCTAGATTCTTTTCAAGTCTTGAAGAACAACATGTGCAGCGTTTCTTCCAGGTGCACCCATAACTCCGCCTCCAGGATGAGCTCCGCTGCCGCACAAGTAGAGACCTTTCAAAGGGCTTCTGTAATTTGACCTGTGTCACATTCCAACAAAGTTTTGAATCATATAATCATCAATCGTACAGACTGTTTTGAGTACTGAGAGTCGCGTACCATCCTTTCACAGGGCGCATCAAGAAGAGAGAGTCTAATCCCATGGCACCGTGAAAGATGTTTCCGCCTGCAGAATACAAATGAGCAGTAATGTCAATATGGTTTGGCCATGTCGCATTTACTTGGGATCTTTTTCACTTTATATACCTGTTAGACCAATTTCTCGTTCCAGGTCCGGAGGAGTCAACATGTCGTAGCTAATGATAGATGAGCTAAACCCGGGCGCATATTCATCAATCAGTTTGAAACACCTTTGTGCAAATGCTTCCTGATTTTACACAAGCAAAAGCAAATCCGGATGGGTTTGGCATGTCTTGTAAGTGTGAAGGAATGTTTAGCCAAGAGTGTATAACCAACTAACTCGGTAAGTAGGATCTTCCCAGTTTCCATCTGATGGCTTGTAAGGAGTGTATTGGATGAACAAGTTGATTACATGCTTCCCTACATACAAAATCACATTCAGAGTTCTAATCCTAAACAAGCAAAAGGGGGAGAATGTGTACCTGGGGGAGAAATGGTGTTGTCTAGTGTGGATGGAATAGTCATTTCGATCACTGGTCTTCTCGATGGCAAGCCATTTTCAGAATCATGACATGCTGAGTGAACCTCGTCCATGCTGACAGAGAGAAGATAGAACAGAGCCATTGATCACTTTTACTTGTATTTTATTTGTTCTTGGAGATACAAATAGCGAGGAACAAATTAGCACCAAGGATACCTCTCTGCACCAATGTGTATAGTGCCAAAATGCTCTGGACCTGGACTTGAATGATTTGTGTTGCAGCACTGGAAGTGTGGTAACTTGTCAACAGCCAAGTTTATTTTGGTAGTTGCCTGTTCACAACAATTAAACAACCAATCACCAGATAATTAGCTAGATGGTGTAATTTATCCAGAGAATGAGGGACTTAAACGACATGGAATCCTTACAGAGCTGTAATCTGAGTTCTTAATAGCCCCAACGAAATTTTCAGGAAGAACATTGGTCGGAACCAACTCCTGTTATCCAAGACAGAAAGAACAAACGTAAATTTGTTAGCAAACAACACAATATTAACTGACATATACTGGGAGTTTTGAACTTAGAAAAAAAAATGACTTAAAAAGATTTACCACATAAGTTCTGTAAGGGGTAGCATTGGACAATATAGCCGATGACTCCACCCGTGTACCATCAGCAAGCAAAACCTTATACCAGGTAATGTCATATCAGTTTGATTCACGTTTTCACTTCATCCACAAATCATTGAAGACAAACTAACCCCTTTAACGATGCTAGAGTCCTCAGTTAGTATTTCAGAAACCTGGAAAATATGAATGTATTAAGCTACTCTGATTTCTGATGAGAGAAATGATACTAGAACTCCACTGTTTTGCATATCGTAGGAAAGAGAGATAACCTCAAAATGATCTAGACTTTAATACCTCTGCGTTTGTGAAAATCTCAGCACCAGCTTCCTTTGCAGCATTGGCTATAGCCATGGAGACAGAGCCCATCCCACCTTCAACATAACTGCATATTATTTTCTTACCAGTTACTCACGATAGCCAGGCCTTGTTTTCTTAAAAAGATAATCTTGCGCTCTTCATTTACACTTTACATAGATGCATGTTTACTAATATCTGGTAAGATAGTTCTTCAATTGCTTATGCATCAACACTTATGTAAAACATACACCGCTGTTTCAACATTCCCAAATTATCAAGAGAAAATACAAATTAAATAATCCAGATACGTACGACCAAATGCCTTTCTCTCCATCTGTTTCTCCCATCACATGATGTAGGAGGACATATCCACTTCCCGGAGTATGGACACTAGCCTGTGAATTAATGTTCAGATCACTACATTAAGCCCCCAATATAGTATGAGTACGATATTAGGAAGGTCAATTACCGTAGATCCAATCACAGCATCTGTCGCAAGAGTCGCCTTCAGGACATCAGACTTCAAGCATAAGGCCAACACAAAACGTGTGTCAATACAACATCAGACTACTTGCTAATGCTAGTTGTAGAACCAATAGGTGCTAAGATAAGAAAAGCACCTCAAACCAGTTGTTCAAAACTTTTGAAGCTGGGGCCAATAAAAGATCCATAAAATCCCTTCATGAGATAAAAAAAACATTCCCGCATTAAAGAGCATTCTGATAAAAAATGCAGACTTGTTTGATAAAAATCAACAAATTGCACTACTTAGTGAGCATCTAAACAAAATCTGCTTAATCTTTTAAAAAAAGAAGATCATACACCATATCTTTATGCCCCAAAGAAACCGCCTGCCGGAGACAACGAGCCCAAAAAGCAGATTTGTACATTTTGTTGCTCAACTTATCATTAAAAGAAGAGGCACCTTGCAGCGATTCAGGTGGAGTTGCATCCAAAAGAGGATCCATGAATCCACAAAACCTCTCTAGCTGCTTCTCGTATCTGTAAAGCAAAACAAATAGAATTGTAACGCCCCAACCGCCCCTACCAGTGAGCACCCACGTATTTAAAAAAAAATCACCTTGGGTAAGCATGAGCATCATGTTTGGAGAACTTTGAAATCTCCGAATGATTAAGATCTTGATCAGGTCCAAGAAGAAGATAACGACCATCCAAACAAGGTGTAAACGATGAAGGACTTCTCTTCAGAAGCTTAAGTCCATGTCTACCTAACTCTAATTCTCTTTGGAATCCAAAATCAAAATTACAATCCATGAACACGATCAGAACAAAATCAAAACAAGGTTAATTCAAACGTACCTAATGATACAAGGACGAAGTAAGCTCTGAAGGTAACTGCAGCGTGAGAATTTGAATCCAGGAACGATCTCCTCCGTCACTGCCGCGCCACCGATGACATGACGGCGCTCGAGAACAGCGACGGAGAGACCTCCGCGTGCCAGGTAAGCCGCGGCTGTTAATCCGTTGTGGCCACCTCCGATCACTACCGCGTCCCATTGCTTCTTCGGTAATGTACTGAAGCTCCGGCGCCACATTGTAGTCTTCTTCACTAGTCAGTCGCACGTTTCAACTCAAAAGTCTTTGTGTCGCAAGTTCTATCTTTTACTTTCGCCCCCAATAGTCCTAGTATTTACAAAGTATTTACAAAATAGTCCTAGTAGTTGTACGATTTACAAAAATAGCTTCCACATGTTTGAGAGGGCTGGCCGGCTGGGGAAAAAACCGGAACCAAGTACCCGAACCGGAACGGACCCAAAAAATTCGATCCGTTTTTGAACTAGAAAATATAGATCTATCCTACTGGGTCCTAATCTCATATATTCGAAAATCCGAACCCGAATCCTACCCGAATCCGAACCCATAAATATCCGAATGTTTTATTCGAAAACCAGAAATTTGAATTTTTATCCGAAATTCGAATATTTACGGATTTACCCAAAACCTTGGTACCCGAAAATCCGAGAATTTATCCGAACATTTATATAGAGGGTATTTAGCGGTTCTGAAATCTATATCTGAACCAATCCGAATCCGAAAAACTCGAACCGAAACCGAATTAATTTTTTTTTATTTATGCTATTGGATCCTAAACTCTTTTCCCGAAAAATTCTTACCCGATTGAGTTTTACCCGAATCCGATCCACGTACCCGAATGTCCAGCTCAATGAGATTATGAGAAGTTCATAGGCCCCAGGGTATTTATTTATGGTTGCAACCCCTTTTAAAAACTGATTGATTGTTGTTGTCTTTACGAGAAGAAGTATCTATCCTCATCAATGGCGGATTCACGAGATGATCTAGCTGAATCGCTACAGAATCTATTCACGAGTGTTTCATCAATGGTCAAATCCGAGCTCCAGGTGAAAAATATCAATCCGAAATTTTATAGATTAATAATCCAAAACTATTTGTTTCCCAGATCTGAAAATTGAATTGGATTAAAAATAGGGAACGAACAATCATCTAGATCTATTGGAGAAGATGAATCAGAGAGTTGCGTCGGAGTACGATGATATGGGTGACGTGGCAGCTGGGCTCAGAGTTTTCGCAGAGCAGATGAAATCAAAAAGTGGTGGCTTGGATGAATTTGTCGGACAAATGGATGCAATCGAGAAACAAGTGTCGGAATTTGAAGCTGTGATCTCTGTTCTAGATCGATATGTCTCTGTCTTAGAATCTAAAATCCGAGCTGAGTATCGTCATCCTCATCATCATCGTCGCTCTAATGACTCTGTTGTTACAGATTGATTAATTAGCACCATTATAACAATAATTAATTATCGCTCCTGAGATTGTTGGAAGAAATCTGGAATGCTATTTTGGATTTAGTTGAAATTGAAGCTAGATACGACGAAAGATTTTGTCTACATTCGGTTTAAGTTTAACCAAAACTGTAATTTGCATAAATCAATCTGGAACCAAACCATCAGTGGTAGTGGCGGCTGCAGTAACCGAATTTAAATCCATGCCCAAACTGTTGGTTTTAAGCTTTTTCTCAAACCAAACCAAATTACCACCGTATGCTTCTTTTAGTTGTTTTGTTTACATATTTGAGTTTTACATTTTTTGTTCAATACGGGTGTATCGCTTTTGTAGCAAGCAATCGTAGTATATATACTAAAGCCCTGTTCGTTTGTTCATCCGGCGAAAAAGATGATGAAAGAGGAGTAGCCGAGTGAGAAAATCCTAAATCTCATTTCTCTTCTTTTGTCTATGAATTAGAGAAGATAAAAAGAGATTAGTGTAATTTTTTTTAATTAAGCGAGAGTATTTTAGACATTTTGCATTTTTGGCTGAACCTGCTACTGCCAAAAGCACCATTTCAACTGGATTTTCTGTGTTTCTTTAATAAATTTTATAAAAGTCATCCAACTACTTCATCTAATTGTTTTACTAAATTGTCTTTAACAAACATCATTTATCATCTGCATCCAGATGAATCATCTGACTGAACAAACGTAAAAACCTAAATTTTTTGGTACCTATACTTCATACTTCTATAACAGTTTATCGTTCTCTCTTTAATAAATTGTTTTAGTGTTTTGTTAAACATAAACCTAAGCAAAGTAATCCAAACCGAACTAGATTCAGTTTAAATTTAGCTATAAACTTGCAACAAACTGAGCTGCTCACCTTTAGTGGTAACAATTGTTGAAATGAACTTTTTTTTAATCACAAATTGTGATATATAATCATGTTATCCGTTTCAATATCAAGAAATTTTACTAGCATAGTTGGAGTGTTTGTTAATTTTGGATAGTAGTGGACATTCCGGTTTAAGGTTTGGTTCCGGTTCGATTTTCTGGTTTATATATTACTTTTTTTTGTCTGTGTGTTCTTTTTTGGGCTAAAAAAACTCTGATTGGCTTTAGAGAGATTTACGAGTACTCGTCTGTTGTTCTCTGATCTCTTTCTCTCTCAAATTGGCTCATCCATTCCATTAATTCCTCCCAAGTACCAAGCAAGCTACTTCGATCTTCTTCTTACTACTCTCGTTTCTAATTGTAAGTCTTTTTCAATTCCTTTTCCAAAGTTTATGTAGATCTCAAAATAGTAGATCGGAATTGCTTAAGAGATCGATAAAACCCAGATCGATTAATCATAGGTTGCTCCCACTCTCTTGTAGGAACTACTTAAGAGATAATCGTAAATTCTTAACCTTTAGGAATCGAATTTATCATGATGTTTAGATAGCGAAACCCGGTTATTGAATCAAGTAGAAACCCCTAATTTTCCACAGGAAAATTTGCTGAAAAATCAATTCTTTTTAGGTTTTCTAATCTATACACTCACTCTATGTTACATACAATATAAAGATTTGAAATTTCTCTTGTTTCAGATTGTTGCTATCTTAAATGGGTTCATCTGAGAAGAGATCAAAGGATATCATGAGTGACATTCCAACTTTCAGTGCAGAGAATTTGCAGAACAATTTGAAAGTTATTCAAAACAGGTCTGATTCAATACAATTCTGTCTCTTTTGTTTTCTTAAAAAGATGATGGTTCTCGTTTTTTTGATGATGTTGTTTTGTCGCTAATTTTTTTTCTTGTTTGCAGCCGGACGTTTCTGTCTATCATCGCTGGTGTTCTTGCAGGAATAATTGGATTCAATGGCTTGACTGGTTTTGTATTTTACTTTGTGGTGATGTTGATCACATCAGTTGGGCTCATGGCTAAGGCAGGATTCTCAGCTGACTTGTACTTTGATTCGTGGAATCGGGTCCTTTTTGACGGCTTTCTTGGTGGCCTTATGGTATATCATCATTTCCTTTTCTTACATTGTTTGTTGCTTCAAGATACAAGTTGTTGATTCAACCTGTTGGTAATCTCATAATGATTGCGGTGTTGTTTTCTTTTTGGCAGTCGTTTGTGCTGTTCTGGACGTATCCTTAAAACTCAATTTGGTGGTCATACTCATTTTATGAAAATGTGAATAACTAAATCAAAGGTTGATTAGCTTTATGAAAGAACATATATGGTATGGTGAAGGTAAAAAGGATTAGCTTCTTAAGAACCTGTGATTAGCATAGAAATGGCCTTTTTGGTTTTAGTAAATGGTAACTTCATATAGAGATTGCGCACCCGAAAACATCTCTCTTTTGTTTCTATTTATCTCAGTAGGTTTCCTTAACAATGGAGTAGATTTGCTTATGACTTGGTGCACATATTCTGAGAGAACTTCAGCTGCAAAGGAGGATGGTGAAACGACACACAAGATTGAATTCGGGTTTGCAGCCTCTTCAAGTAACTGAATTAGATTGACAATGTTTCTCTGGTTCCCGTTTTGAATAACAGATTATGAGTTCTTATTACTTTTTTTTTGTTTCAAATTTACTTGAGTTCACATCAACTGTGATAACCTTTAGACTGAACAGTTTCAAGTATTTACACTTTCTTCCGATTTGATGTTTCCATTGTTGTTTTCTTTTTTAAAATTCTTGCATGTAAAATATATCTGAAGAGCTTAAGTTTTCAATAGAAAACATTAGGACTCTCTCTGTCAAGTTTGAAGCTCTTTCTGAGCAATGCAATGCCTCTCCAATCAACAAATGTCTAATCCAGCTTTTGTAACTTAGTCGTCTATGTGTGCTGTTTAGTTCTTTTGTTGTTTCTCATGTTATTTTCCCCTGTTGGTGTGGCCAACTCTAGTTGAGTAATAGAAAAAGGTTGTTTGATTTCAAAAAGGGAAAACAAAATAAAAATCCCTCAAAATTACTGAACCGTTTACAAAATGAGTTCTTAGGATATATCAAAATTTATAGATCATTAAAATCTAGTCATGATGATTTGTGAGTAATGATAACTCATCATCGAGCTTTCTGTAAAACCCATCCTGAAGAGTTGGTTTCACAGAGATCGTGCATCACCTGTGACAACACACAGAGTTTAGGACTAAAACCACACTTTGGTCGAAACACAAAAAAGTCGAAAGAGAGCTCAAGTGAAGACCTTTATATATTCGTTGTTGGTGATTTCACGATTAAGTTCGTTCCTGCCTGCTGCAAATACTTCAGCCTTCATAAGCTTTGCTCCAGGTCCAGTTCCGCAAAAAAGGCTAATCACCACTCCCCTGATGATAAAAAAACAGAGAAATTAGAGATTCGACAGAAACATAAAGAACCAATATGATCATGTTCCAACAACAAATAACCTCAAAGAATCGTATTCAGGATGGTCTGGAGATGATATGGAGACATAAGACCCGTGAATGTTAGCAGCCACTTCACTTATAACGTCTTTGAGCTCGTCCTGGTAAGCATCCACGGCTAACGCCACATTCACTGCCATTCCTGAATCAGCTTTTGGATTATTTGATGTCGAAACTGCAAGATCCCTAAGTCCTTGGCAGATCGTCTCATACCTGCACAAAAATCCATACGAAATCCAAGAAAGAGGTTACTCACACGTAATGTCTGATTCTAACAGTTTTAGTTTCACAATGGCTTTTTCTTTTTGAGGGTCACTTAAACTACTTAGCCATAAGTTTCTGTAATTAACTCTCGTTCCTTTTTTGTAAGAAATTCACATGTTATGAAAGAAACAAAATCTGAAAATTTCAAAGTTTAGATAATTGCAGAGTATAATTCTCAAGAATCCCACCTGCAAACTTTGTGAGTTTGAAACACCTTTTTCAAAGCCTTTGGTAACGCCCACCGAAGTTCTTCTGGCATTTTTTGTCCAACAACACGAGGTATCGTATTTCTTGAACTTCCTCCTTTGTCCGAGAGGGTTGTTGGAACCTCCGGTTTAACTGTAACTGAAGAATTTTTGCCAACAACATTCCTCCTATTATCAGCTCTACTTTTTCCTCCTTGGGTGGTTATTATTGACTCTATAATCTTTTTCCTATTCGTCCATAAAATATCTTGCTCCTTAACAATCTCCGGGTAGGATTTTATAAATGAGACATCAGTGGGCTCTTTGAACTTCCAATCGTTTAGCAGAGGCCTTTCTTTGGCAAATACTGTCAACATAGCTATCAAAGTTTTCAACTTCTCGCCTTGAAAACCCGTTGCTTCAACTTCAGAGTACTTTATAGTTGTATTCTGGCTGAACAGAGACAGGACATAATCCCTGGAACCTTCATACTTTTTATCTAGTCGCCCGTTTCGATTTAGTAGCCAAGTTTTGGGAGTCCATAAACCTTGAACTAACCAGCCATCTTCTTGGAGGGCCCCTAAGAAATCCTCGTCTGAGAACTCAGGGGCATAATGCTTAAGAACACTGTATCGAAGCAACGGAGATCCCTGTTATGATTCGAACGAGTTAGACAAATGGCTTATATTTTATTCAAAACTAAAGGCAGGAACCATATAACCTTCATCTTGAAAAACAGAAAATAACAGAATAACATGATGCTGATTACAATATTACCAACCTCGCAGAGCAACTTTTTCACACGTTCTTCAAGTGGTAGGGAAAGCAAGACCCTGAAAGCAGAAGACTATATCTTAAGAAAGGGTGTAAATGTTGACTAGATGACACAGATGACCAGGCATTGGTAAAGCAACAGTGATTTCATTTCGATGATTAGATGACAAATTAACTAGATGACCCTGATATATTGTACCTTTTCGATGTTTCTTTCGATTCAGAGTTTCTGCTGCTTCCCCCACGGCACAGTTCGTTGATATAAACGTCCCTTCAAGAAAATACAAGAAGATATTAAGAAAAAAGAAAAAAGTTTAAACTAAGCAGGAAACCCCAAAATTATCTCACGCGAACTCAGTGAAAGGAAGACATCATACGGGCTCATGTTGAAATCTAATGAAGAGTTCCCATTCGCCATCATCCCGTTAAGATATGTGGAGCAATATTCAGATTGAAGTCCATGATACTTGAGTGCAACCCAAGTCTAAAGGAAGAAGAAAGATAGCAGCTTAAGTTTACATAACCACCAACAAACCAAAGAAAAGAAAGGATCACATAAAAACAAAATAAAACCAAATCTCATACTTCTTCGTTAATTGGTTTCTGATCCGTCGAAGCCTGCACTCCCTTGTTCTGCCACAGATGAAATATATGGACTCAAAACTAGTATCATATAAACGGTGGCACAAGTAGCCAATCTACTCGGGCATATCTTAGACACAGCAGAAAGAAGAAGTGAAATAGAAATAAGACTGAGCGATAATGCTAAATCTACAGCGCTTTAAAAACTGAACCAAGATCGATACATGTCAATTCTTTCGCAAATGTTGGATCATGATCTATACCTGTTTTTTGGATGTTCCGACAGAGTCTTCAGTAGATTCTTCTTGTTTTTTTTTGCCGTTGGATGAAAGATACTGCATAGACGGCCGGAGCTGAGCAACAGCATGAACAGGATTCAAGTGTAACTGCAAGTCAACAAGTTCAATTCAATAAGATATCTAGTCCACACTACACAACAATGTTATCAAGCTTTCGAAAACGAAGAAAAAATACCTTATCACCTGAAAGAATCCCAACAGCATAATCCAAAGTAGGAGGCTGTTTCCATGTTGTTTTCAAGGTCTACCCAAAAGAACAAAAAAACAAGAAAAATGAAGTTGCATCAAAAAGATTAAACTTGAATCAAGCTTAGAACTAAAAACACTACCTGCTTAGTCATATTTAGTCCAAAATTGGAGTCATAGTTCTTCGAATGAACATCCATAGACAAATCAATTTCCACTTGCGATGTAGAAGGATTCACTCTAACCTTAAAGACACATATATAAACAAAAAGATTAGAACCAAGAAAAATGCAGATCAAGTAATAGCAATACACAAAGTGGAACACTCACTTCTTCGCATCGTTCATCCATTTCGTATGGACGCCAAGACGGTCTTAGAGGATATTGTAGAACATAAAGCTGTCACATTTAACAAACACACATTAATCAAAAGTCTAAGAACGTTTAGCAAAATCAAAATGTTGTTTGAAGAATCTAATCCAATAGACCTGAGTATTAGCATCAATAGACGGATTGAAGAAAACATCGATCTCACGAACAACAACATCTTCTTCTTCTTCTTCTTCCTCATCCTTCTCCTCTTGCAATGGAAGCTGCTCATCTTCCTCAATCAACTCAGTTTCCATGAACTCTAGCTCTTTATCCACTTTTGAATCAATCTCCATTTTAACAGAGCCATTATAAACCTCAGTTTCAACCTTAGGGCCAACGGATTCAGCATCAACGTCATGCTCACTCTTGCTCACAGACTCACTTTGTGACAGCGGCGGTTCGGGTTTCTGTGCAGTGGGTTCCGGTTTAGGTTTCGGTTTAGACTTTCCGGCACGGCAAGGAGCGAATCTACGGGTTTTGGTAACCTCTTTTGGTTTGTCTTCATCATCAAAGTCCATCTTTTTACTTCCTGTGACAATGCAAATTAAGGTTTTTTTTCATTGACAATTCAACAAAACAATACACCGATCAAACCCAAGTCGTTAAACATAACAAAGTTCATGAGCCAAGATTAAAACTTGTCTAATCACTAAAAAAAAACCGATACTTTCAGAAAAACTAGTCGATAAATCTTGAGCTGATAGAAACGGAACTGCATAAGAAAGAAAGAAAGAGGGCAAGAACCTGAAAATCAAGTAGAGAGAGAGGAGAAATAGTCGGCTCCTCCGGGCAATCGGCGAAGAAGGGAAGGGAAGAAGAAAGTGAAAACGAGAAAGAAAAAAAAAATGAAACCTTTACGATTCGAACCAGAGATGCGAATGAAAACAATTAACACTAATTATCCAACAGAGCTACCAGACTTTTTAGGGTTTTTATTTACAAAAATATATATATTCCTAACGTTTGTGTGCTCCTGATTGAATTATAAACTTCTTTAATATATAAAATGATTTTAGAAAGTTCAAAACTACACTAAATTGAATTCTTATAATTAGTGTATTTTAAATATTAAAAAATCATTATTAGAATTGACGTAAATAAATATTATTAGATCAAATATGATAAATTTTTTTGTCTCTTATATATAAATCTATAATTGTATGTAGTAAGTTTATAATCAAGAATTAATACGATGAACTAGAAAATTTCATTATGAACTGTATTGGAGATATCTTGGGGAGCAAGATGTGTATCTTGCGGACCAAGTACTTTGGGTTATGAAAACCCGTGTAGAAGTGAAACCCGTGAACCCGAAAGACGAATTCTCTAGATCTCGAATATTGTCTTACCATATTTACTTTATATGTTTGGGAAAGTTTACATCATATAGATGTTAGCATTATGTTAATGTTACCACTATATATATATGTATTTGTATTCTGATATTAAACACAACCCGTCTATTAAACACTCGAACCTATATGGGTTTGGGTCGGGTCGGGTCGGGTTACCCATTTTGACACCCCTATCTGAAAGGGTTCTAAAAGTGATCCTGGCTTGGAATCAGATTATCAGAAATCATATACACAATTCGTTATTGTCCTAAAATGTTATTCAAATTCAATCCTCAAAAGAAAAGAAAAACACATCACACTATCTTTACTTTCTACTAGTTATGAATATAATTTTTGAATAACTTTATCGAGTAAGAATCATAAACAAATAAAGAAAGAGACTCATCGTGCTTCACTCTCTTTGAAGGTCCATTCGCACATGAATATAATTATATAAGTCACGTAACTCACGTTATACAAGCACGTCATTATCCAATCTCAAATCATAGCTACGAGACAGTTTTATACAAATTAATGTTTATATATAGTTCTTTCTATCTACTATTTTATATTTGTCACATACGCTAAACGCAAACGAAATAAAATATTTATATTTGTATCTGGCATTTTGGTGTACGTTGTAAAAAAAAAATATGAAAACCTGAATTTTTGTTGGGTTTTATAAATCAATTGTAAAATTTGACACCAAAAACTTAAAATTTTAAGAAAATGGGGCCTATTTTTGCAATCAAAAATATATTTAGGAGCCTAATTTTGCAACAAAAGTTTTGGGAGTCCCAAGCAATTGTTTCATGTTGTTGTGCTCAGAGACGGCCCTGAATAAGAGCGGATTTTGTTTGTCGTACGTGCTAGGTTGGAATGAATACCATTTTCAAAATGTTGGTAATTAAGCTCAAAGAACCTAAGATCAATTTTCTTTGTACATCCAAAAACATAATTGAATGCTAGCTAGTGCCTAAATTTTCCTTTAAATGAATTGGACACATATAGTAGTAATACTGACAGAAGACAATGATCATTAATGATAATCAGCCACTAAAGCAATTACAGTGGGACAAACACAAGAAAACCCAATGGAAGCATGAAACACGTTCGGATGAATATGGGACCAAAATATCGACAAGTTTTTAACTTTTGTCCTTACAAAAAGAAAGGTGATCTTTTGTAACAGTAGTCCAAGACCTACTTTGGTATGAACAAATTTATTTTCTTTATATTTCCTATATATAATGTTTGAATAAATTATATAGTTTTTCAATTATTCAGCTCAAGATAAATACGTAATTTCACTCTTCCTTTATATTCAACGTGTTATTGGATATCCAAATTTTCAAAATGGATAATTTGTGGAATCTGGTCCTACAAACTTAAGATATTTTGTGGACTTAGATACGTTAAACATTAGAAAATTATTAAAAGAATGACCTCTAAATCAAAACCACTTGTCATAAACAGTGACTCACAGCATTATTTTAATAAATTCTCATCTTTTGTTTTTAGCTTTCTTGCAAAAACATAACAGAGAAGAACCCAGAAGAAAGATTGTATAAACCAAAAGAACCCAAAACTAGAAAACAGAACAGAAGAAGAGAGCAAAACTTGGTGATGTCAGCTTCCCGATGGACGTTGATGGATCTACCGTCGTATCTGTCGTCATCGTGGGCATTCCGGTGGCCGGAGGTGAATCTTTCATCCCTGAGCTCCGGTTGGAACATGAGATTGTTGTCTTTGTCGGGTAATCTCTCCATAATTGATGATCTTTTGTGGAGTTTTGTCTCGATCGTTGAATCTTTAGCTATTGTTACTACGATCTGTTGCTTCTTCATATTTTGTGGTTGTACCCTTTAATTCCTTCTTTTTTTCATTATTTGATTTTCCATATTTAGTTCCGAATTTATTAACGAATTAAAATCTCTGTAAATAAAATAATCAATGAATTTCGGGACTTTTCTAGCATTTTCCTTAGCCGTCACTTGAGTTCTTGAGTCTTCTTTCATAGATGAAAAAATAGATCAACAAAAGAAAATGAATGACATTTTATTTATAGATCAAAGTGATAAGTAACTAATACCAATTTGGTTTTGTTATAACATTCTCTAATCTCTTCCCAGTTTTGAGTGAGATTATTTTAGTCCTGTTATTCTTGGTCAAAGGTTTCTTTAGTACTTAAATGATGATCTAAGTACTATCTAATAGTTGACAAAACAGGGTACTATCTTATACTTAAATGTACACTAAATTTTTGTTTAGACACTATTGAAGTGGAAAGATGTTTTTCCTTTAATTTTCTCCGGGTTTGTTCGGTTTTATATGAGTTTTACCCAGGTTTACTATGGTATTGGTTCAAATGTGCAATATATACCATCTGAGATTGAGCTTCAGCTTGATCATTATCGTTTTCGATATATCTAAGCGATATATGGAGACTCGAAGCACTGATATTTTGTGTGTATATATGAAATTATAAGAGATAGTAGAATCAAGTATTCAAGTTCACCATATCTCTGTTTTGGAAAAGATATACATATAATGGTTGCAAAATACATAGCAAGTTCACTATATCTATATATGGATAATTGGATGTATAGAAGATGAAGCATGAGACCTTTGCAATATCATTTTGTCACATGGAGAGTGGAAGGTTATACATATATTAAGAAGAGTCATATATTCAATTGCTTTGAAGTAAATGCAATTACAGAAGCTATTCGAATAAGAGGCATCAAGCTTGTTCGTTGTTCCTACGTCAAAGTTTCAGTTGGGCACTGAAGGGATATGAAACTTTGCAACAAGGAACATAAAAGCAGAAATTATAGGAAAAAAGATATTTTCCACATAAATTCATTGACAAAAGGTCATATGAACTTTGAAATGGTAAAGTACATTCGTACAAATACCTAAGACTATGGGGTGCTTAGCAATTGTCGCAATAGCACTTCATAAAAAGATAAAAATCAGACCTACGAAGGTGGATTGTTGATTCGTCGAATATGCACATTAGTAGTGCTTATCTCGATGAGGGAAACAAATTAGTGCGAGCATCATGTGTACATCATGATAGTTAATGGACTATAGCTTGGGCTAAGTTTTGTGTATAGTGATTTTTTCATGTCTTTTACTAAAGATGACATGAATTCATTCGACAACTGATCTCAAATTTTGTAATCTCACTAGATTGTATCAAATTTTGCTGAGAACCTAGGATCCATTTATTAAAGGTATGTCACAAGATCAAGTTTTGGAATCATCGAAAAGAATAAGTTTAAAGCCTATGACTTAACATGATGTTTGACGGATACCCCACATACTTGACTAGAGATCCCAGTATATCAGCTCAAAGCGAAAACCAAATCAAGCAAAATATGATAAAGCACTAAAAGATGTCATATCAATACCCAATTTTCCAAATGATCAACATTGTTTCCACGAGTATATGAGGTTAAGCGTTGCTTTTAATGAATAAATCGATAGCTTTCATATATGCAGAGTATTACATGATATTTTAATATATGACAAGGGCGAGTGGAAATCACTTAATGAGTGTGAAATGGGACCATTTATAGGAGAATGAAGATGAGACTATATTCTTCAAGTTCACTCATGAAGAAACCAGGCAAATTCAAGACCACAGTGAAAGGCTGAATGCAATAGAACACTTAGTTCTACGAAGAAAAGAAAAATGGGTTATACATATTGTCTTAGTCAACATAAAAATATAGGTGGTTCAAGGCCCAATAAAACTAAAACCTTTAGGCAAAAGTAATTTTGGGCCATTTCATCAAAATTTACACTAAAAAGTTTCAACTTTTTGGACTTTTATCTACATTACAATTTATTTTTGGGCCACTATTCTAATTATATTTGTTTCCCAAAAAATGAGCCATTTTATATATATAAATTTCTGAAATGAGGATGGGCTTTAGAACCTGTGCACTTATGTTCACCCATGTATTCGTTTGTATGAAAAATATCAAAACATATCAGACAACATAATATAAAATATTGGATCATAGATGATATTTCTATAGAATATTTTTATTTTTTGGGTAAACCATATTAGTTTTCTTTAAAAGGTTTCATATGAAGTTTTTTTAAAACCTAATATTCTATCTTTCAACTTAAAAACCTATGAATACAATGATACGTGAGCACAAAAAATTACTCAAATATTTATAATACTTGACAGAAAATCGACAACATACATTTCTAATGCATAATTGATTTCGGTATCTTGTCAATGATACGGTCGAGATCTCCTCCTTCCTCTCTGAGATAAATAACCGAACCAAGATTTTGGTTGTTCCGTTCAGCTTTGGCTATAGGTCTTAAACTGGTCGACAAAATGTTAAAGTTATTTTGAATAACCGGATTATACCACAATTAGACCGGTTTTACTAAATCTAAACCAGTTTTCTCCAATAACTAAACTGAACCGAATCGAATTACCTAAATTTAACCCGAAAAAAAAAACGAATTTTTCCAGAAGTAACCACGAAAAACCGAATATATCAAAATTAATTTTTATGTTTAGTTTTGAAACAAAATAGAAATAAAAGCAACCAACAATGTATAGCAAGGGCCATAATACTAGTATTTTTACAATCTCTAAGTCAAATTAGACCTTTCTTTAATTTTGGTTAAATTTGATTTTTTTTTTTTTGTTAAATTTTGGGCATGTTCAATTAGATTTTTCTTTTTTCACACCTCATTTGCTACACATATAGTGCGCTTATTTTTTTGTTCACTAAATATTTAATCCATTTAAGTTATAAAAACTAATTTAGTCCATTTTTTTTGGGTAAAATTGATAGTTTACATTATATTCGTAAGTTGTAGTAGTATTTTTTTTTTTTTTTTTTTTTTTGTGAACCGTAAGTTGTAGTAGTATAAGTTTTCGAATTACAATGTAAAACTATGAATTTTACCCCAAAAATAAATTACGGTCACCATTTAAGACCCTAACATAACTGCTGCCAATAATAAATGGACTAACGTATACGTGTACAAGGGTGTGTCGTGTGTTTGTAACTTTATATTTGTGTGTAACTTTTACGGGATGGTACGATTAAAGAAACACATTAGCAATAAGTAATAACTCTCCATAATATACAAAGCATGCTTTGTTTTGATACTTAGTTGGTGATGGAATAGGGTTGATGAGTAGCCTGTTAGAACTCCTTCTGTTTCTATTTTTTTAGTGATTAAAAGACAGACCATTATGGACATTACTAACTCTATGCCTTTTTTCATTTACTTTTATATTTAATATCAGCCATACATGACTTGCGTAGCTATCGCCTTCCTGAAAAAGACCTAAATCATATACGCACGCATATATATACCTCCATACATCAACTTTATGATTGATATATATATATATATATATATATATATATGTGTGTGTGTGTGTGTGTGTTAATTAAATGTCAAAGGAGAAGTATAAAACGGATATTATGAATTATAAAGACATTAGTTTAATTATATACCACAACATTTCAAATTTTTTATATTGTAATGAATCATATACTTGAAAAAAGCTTATGATAGAAATAATACAGTTTGCATTTGGTTAAGGAAAAAGAGAAATAAAAAAAATGATGTTGATTATGTTAAAATCAAATATGGTCAATATGACCATATCTACAAGACTACAACTAATGGGTGGGTCAAGTACGCATGTAGACATAAACAGTGTGCTCGCTAATCCTAAAAGTCGTTTTGAATATTATTTGTGATGATTGAAGACTAACATAAAAGTCGCAGTGAAGAAAACTATAAAAGAGACTGAGAGTTTAAGGCTAAAAGTTCTCTCTTTAATCTTTATATAAAGATAAATATAAAGCGAACATTTAGTACCCATATGACTAATTAGATATGAAATATATCTTGTATTATTTAGGCTTTTTTAGTTATCATTTTTAAAATTATATGTAGATGATCGTTTCAGTATATATACATTTAAATAATTAAGTATGAGGGAAATTATAGTAGTTATGAAAATTGGGCATATGACAACATTTAATCAAGTATTTAGTTTCATATATCTAGCCAAGGATCACATTAGGTCATATAAGATGATTTGTGTGTGAGTGTGTGTGTGTGTCATAGCATTGAATCTTGACTATAGTAGAAATTAAAACTGAAGTTAAATATTGTATTATCTATGTAACTATACGAATATATATATATATATATATATATATATATGTATATATATATATATATATATATATATATATATATCATCTATGCAAAACCGGGATATCTTTGTATATAATTTACATCGAATGGGATGGATAGAAATAGAATAAAATGTAAGATTTTGAGCCGGGCTAGTGAGATCATAGTATGATTACAAATTAAATTAGATGATCTAGAAACACTATAATACAACTAAATACATACTATATAACTAGATTAAACTCTTCTCTCTCCGAAGTCTTAAAAAGTAAACGATACATCTTTATTAATACTCAAAAAAAAAAATGAAGTTATACCTATATTACATATGCTACAAACCTCTGTTCCTACTTAGCGTCGATTGTTTATTTCGTGGTGATTAAACAAAGCCGTTGCTAAATGTAATGAAAAAAAAAAACATTAGAAAGCCAGCAACATCGGTTTACCTAAACCGGCCAAAAACTCCTCATGAAACCTATCATCCGGATCCGGCCAAAAGAAAAAAACAATTGCCCCGGGAAAAAAAAAGTTGTTCATTTCTTGACCTCTTCATTGGTTTGAGTGTTAATAGTATCGGATCTGATCTGCGAAGGAAGAATATCTTGAAGCAATCCATGATCTCTAATGGAAGAAGAAGTTGAAGCAGAAGCTTGAGACATATCATAACCAAACCCGGGGAATGATGATGATGACCCTGGATTTGTGAAAGTACCATCGGATGAGCTTCTATTGATCATACTTAGAGAGTTGTTGTTGTTATACATGTTGTAGGGTTGATGATGTTGAGTCAGCAAGTAACGTGGCTGAGGGATGGAGAATGATGATGATGACGCGGTGGTTGCACCGTGGTCTAGGATTGGTGATGTCAGCATTCCGATGTGTCCACGTGGAGTCATGGGGAAAGGGTGAGTGTGTTGACCTTCGTAGGTTGTCATGACGATTGAAGGATCATCGGAGGATCTCTCCACTCTCTTCTTCACTCCGCAAGCCACTGTGGTGCAACGATAGTAGCTTCTGTTTTTTCACATTAGAAAAAATATTAAATAATAATACATTTTCAAACAAAATAATACATTTTCAAAAGATCTCTTTTTTTTGGTATCAAAAGATCTCTTATCTATTTTAGTTTGAAACATGGAAGATATACAGAGAAACAGAAGATCTCGAGATCTGCGATGAAGTTTGGAACAAGATGAAACAGAAATCTTCCGACACAAGCAACATAAATTAAGGAAAGAAAAACACAAAACACAGAAACTTCAAGGAATGGAACAAAAGAAAAGATATTCTCGAAAACAAAAATTTAAACGTTTTTTTGACCCTACCAAAAACGCGTATTAGGTATATACAGTCGTTATATATTAATATATAGTGAATGCTATGATTGAATAGACTCTGCATATGTAGAGAACACTGAATCTAGGGCTACTCTATACACAACTAAATATAAATAAATTTGTATATATGACTAGAGATATATATGGTGTGTTATATATCTGAATGAACATGTATAGTGTACAATATGTAGAAAATGTTGATGATCTTTATAATGAATTGGATAAACCCGATCTAGTGAAATATACTTACATATATGCATATAAAGTAGATGTGCATATATATATATATATATATATATATATATTTACATATAAAGTATATGTAAACACATGCATATATAGTGAGGATGGTCTAAACGGATCTAGCTAGGGCTGCAATATATATGTATATACAGAGTTATATGTGTGTATACCTGGGATAAGGACTGTTTTTGACAGCTTTTTGGCCGTATTTTCTCCACCTATAACCGTCGTCAAGATTATCAATATCACTCTTCGTCAGAAACGCAAACCTAGCTTCTCTAGCTTTCTTTTGATTCTTCTTCTTTGCCTTCAACCTTTAAAAAAAAAAAAAATATAACAATAATTAATAAAAATCTAACACAAATCAAAATTAAAATGGAGAGTTAATGAATCACTTACTGTGGCTTAGTACCCTTTTGCTCTTGTTGTTGATCTCCTTCTTCTTGATCTTTAACAGTAACTTCTTTTCCACTGTTGTTATCATTTGCAGCTTCGTTAGAGGAAGATGAGACTGAGGTTGAGTTTGGAGAAGTCGGTGTTGTGTTCACAACTTCTGATGACTCAGCTTGAGGCAAGGGCAAATCCGTAAAAAAAGAGTTGTTGTTGTTGGGAAGAGGAAAGGCATCGAATGAAAAAGAAGAGGAATTAGAGGAAGAAGCAAATTGATGATCTTGTCGGAGCAAGTCAAGGAAAGAATTGGGATTATTAGAAGAGTGATCTTCGAAATAAGAATAAGGAAAAGGTAAAGATGAAGTATCGAAGATGCTTGAGAGATTTCCAGCTAGCTCCAACTGATGATGATCTGATGACGTAACTAGATTCGCCATGTTTGATGATGATGATGCTTGAGAGATTTCTTGTTTCTGTTCTTGTTCGATCTTTGTCTCTGTGTTCTTTATCTCCTTTTGTTGTTGTTGTAGTTGTTGTTGATGATGATGATGATGATGATGATCCTCTTCTTTCTTATTCTCCATGTAATAGAAAAGATGGAATCTATGAGATGATACTTTTATAGATATATCATCTTCTGAGATTTCGTGAGGGAAAAAAGGAAAACTTTTCTTTAGCTTTCTGGGTGATTATATGTTTTTTTATTTTGTAATGGTTATAAGATTTGAGATAAGAGAGAGAGGTGTGAATATAACTTTTGTGGAGTTTTGGGTTCTTCTGGAAAACAGCTTGGATTTAGGAGGTTTCCCATTTGTTTTTTTTTTTTATAATTATTTATTATTTCGTCTCATTTACGCGGGCAAAAGAATATAAAATAAAATGGAATTAAAATATAATAGAAAGGAGAAAGAAAAAAAAAACACTGGTCACCGGTAAACGCCGGTGATGGGTGTGGCGTACGGTTGTGAATGGATCAAGACGGTGCCGTCCTCTGCCGGGCATTTAATTTTTGTCCCTTCATTTCAGTTTTTTCTTCTTCTTTATTCCCACATTGTGTCGTGTCTCCAAACGGCATCGTTATAATTTGGTCTCTAATTCTTGAATATAACTTGACTTCTTCTAGTCCAAACATAATTCGGGCTCGTTACATTTCATTTTTTCTATGAACGTGTGACATAAGCTACGGATGGAATACCGTTTGATGAGTTTTCAAATATTTCAATTATTTTTGATAAAATTACAAAATATATTTACATTTTGTATTAACTAAAATAACGCCTTAACCCGTAAACCGATATAGAGAAATATCTTTGTTTTTTTTTTTTTTTTTTTTTTTGAAAAAAAAATATCTTTGTTTTAGTCTTTGTAAACAAGTTTTTTTATTGATTTTATATACCACATGGCTAGCCATAACTATTAATTTTATGTTACATCTATCCAAAACATTATAATAAAGTGTTTAGAATCATGCAACAAGCGTTTAACACAATATAATCTAATCAGTGAAAACTATATATCAACCTGGATCAATAATATTATTAAAAGAATAATTTAATAAAAACACTAAATGAAATATGAATAAAAGTTTAGATAGATTTCTTTTTTTCTAGAAATAATTATAAAATATGATGAAATGTAAGATATGATAAATTTTGTTCTAGAAAACTATTTTAATCGCTTTCAAATAATTTTTTTAAGATAATTTTTGTACCAAGTCGAATTATATGACTGCACCAAGTTGTAATGGATTAATAGTTTTCGTTTAAAATCTTGATTTTTTTATATATAGATCAGATATTGATTCTCTCTTAAAATTATGTTTGATTGATTATCCTAATACATTTTTAATGATAAAAAATTTGAAATTTTATGAATTTTAAAAATTAGTTTGGATTTCTTGCATATAAATTTGTCTAGTAAAAAAAAAAAAATCTTTGACAGAATGGTGACCGTTGTTTTGACGCGTAGACAAAGAAATAACCGGTTAAAACAGTAAGACCAAGGGATACGAGGAAAGGCGCGTGAGGGAAGAGAAGACACGTACGAAACCAAAAGGTGTGGGACTGCCGCATCTGATTATTGCTCTTTTTACTTTTATTTTGTATTTTTAAACTCCTCGCGGCTTTGTTTGATTTTTAACTTTTAACGACAACTTGTCTTTTCCAATATAATTGTTTTTATACGGGAAAAGAAATTTGTTTGTGATCCTCTCCTGACGTAAAATTTTATATTTCGCCTAATTCTATTTTGACTTGAACGTCTTGTCGCCGATTCTTTTCATATTACACTTGCAATAGTTAATTTCTCTTTTCTTAGTAAAGATTAAATTAAGGACCAACTATAATTAGATTAATCACTACAATAACTATGACAAGCTCACTAGTGATAAACACGCAGTTTTTAGTAATTTTTTTAATTTGAGCGCATTTATCAATGTGAGAGAACATAGTATTAATGTGAGACTTTAAACTGATTACATTTTCTACAAAATTAATATTCCCTTATGATACATAAATATACTAAGCTAACGGCAATTCCTATAAAGAATTTCAATTATAAAAAATTTGAAAACAACGTGAGCACATACTTTCACGTAGATAGAGAGTATAAGATGAGAAAATGTGCTCAGAGGGAAAGATAAAACCAACAGAAAGAGACAAAATTAGTGGAAATTCAAGTTAATAAATTAATTATTTGAATACATAGAGAAACAGTAAATTTAGAAAAGTAAATGAAAAATTGATTAAAAATAAGGAATAACGCGTAAGAAAGAAGCTTCGAAAATAAGCTGACACAAAGCATACGTCAGCAGAGAGTTTGCTTCTTCTCCGACAAGTCATTGGTCATCAAATCTCGTTAACTATTTATTGTTCCACGCCTCCACCCATCATTTCTATTTTTGTTAATTTCTAATACTCTCCGTTTTAAAATGTAAGACGTTTTATTAATTTTTAATATTTTAAAATATAAGACGTTTTGAAGTATTATTTTTGTTTCAAAATGTAAGACGTTTTCAAGTTTCTATGCAAATTATATATTAATTTAATATTTTCTGATTATTTCTATTATGCAGTCTCATTCATGATTTGTTAAACTTTTTAAAAGTAAATATTTTTTAATTTGTGTGTTTTTAACTAAAACGTCTTATATTTTGAAACGGAGAGAACGGTAGTATAAGGACGATTTTTCAAAAATCTTTTATTAAAATCATTTATTACTTTGTATCAAACCAAATATACTCGACTTATAGTTAATAGTTTAATGGCGAATTTGAAATTGGTTAAAGGATTCAAACAGTTATCGTTGAACAAATGGTACAGAATATGTGAAACGGTATATTTTAAATGCAGTGAAACAAAATCAATGGTGATTTTTAAATGTTATCATTAATTACTAGTAAAATTTTAATTAATTTCTTACTATTTTGATTTTTCTAAATGATTTTTTAATTTGATCGATAAAACTGAATTACTAAAAATCAGTAAAGTGGTATAAAAGATTTATAGCTTTGTATAAAAGATTTACTGCTTTGTATCTTACCATTTTGTGTTTTGTTTTCTTCGTTACAAAATCATGAAAACTTTTGTTGGGAGGTGGGGATTACACGCTTTTCTCAGAACATAACCTTTTTTGTGTCTGATGAGAATGGAGTGTCAAGGTCATGGACCCATCCGACCCGGCCCGACCCAAAAGCTTAACACTGTAAAATCGTATATCAAGCAGCTGTTACTATGACATGTGTGGTTGATCAAACGGCCAAAATATCACAAAAGAGAAGGTTGTCATAAGCACGTGTGGTTATAACGCGTTATTAGCTGTTTTATTATCCCTACCCTCAATCCCTCATGTCGGTTGCTTCCTACTCAAGCCATTCTCCTTTTGTTTTTTGAGTAAACACGTTACTTTAATAGTTATAGGTTAATGAATGATATTGGATCATTAGTACGAATGATTAATTAATTAGTAGATAATATGTGGTGAAAAATGAGAAAACGCGTGATCAAATGCTACGTTACTTTTTAACCCAAATATTTTAAAATGCTACTTTGCTAATTCATACTTACCATTTAAAAAATGTTATAAATCCGCATGTGGTAGGGTGTGGTTATAAAGATTTTGGTTTCAGGGTGTAAATTTGTAAAAGTTATGTGTTCGTTTCCACTTTAAAGTTAAAACAAAAGTCGTTGACACGTTGTAGTGTAGCCATTTAGACTCTTTGATTTTGTTATGAATATATTAGATGCGGCTGGTTTTTGAAAATCTCTTGCAAAATATTTATTCACCTCGAATTAGTAGGGTTTGATATATATGTTGCAAATACTTACCATCTATCGATCCATTTCAAAATGTATGTTTCAATGTTTCACGCAGACGTACAAAACCTCACAATTGCTAATACTTACCATCGATCTCAAAAAGTACATTTGAGTGTTTCAAGCATACGTACCAAACGTACGTGACGTGTGAGGTTGTGTGTGTACATGTGTGTGTAGACGCGTGCACTGTTCTTTTGTACGAAAAGATATGTAATGTGCCGTCTTGAGGTGATTGATATATACACAAATGAATGATTAATGAAACTAATTAATGGAAACCAAATCTCATTAATATAAAAACTGGTTTGACATGGTCCACTCGTAAAAAGTTTAGCAGCCGCAAACTAAGGACGTACGTCCACACACTCCCTTTTCTTACGTTTTACTTTAAAAGATAAAACAATTCGAAATCGCCAAATTGCTAATACATTACTTGTTACCACAATAAACCACTCGGTCCTTCTTTATTATATTCCCATTTTATACACATATATCAACATCTGTGTACGCAACGACTCCGATTCCTACATATATATTTAATTGGTTATTCTCTTTTTTCCTCGAAAAGAAATATACTAAAAAATAGAAAGGTATTGTATCTTCACTACTAACATATAATAATTAATTATGGTTCACACAAACATATCTAAGTGTAGTGCGATTAGTTAGACTAAAAGGGTCTAATACTTCATTATGTCATATAAAAACATACTATTTTAGTTCCTATACTGACTTTAATCTCACATTCCAAAACTATATATTATATATATATGCTAGATATGTAGCATGTATGTCGTATGCATGTGTGTGCACATGGGACATGGATGAGATCGGGGTTTGTTAATTAAGTTTGAATTTGTAAAGTTAGTATATTATACGGCGAATAAAACTATTGCTTCTCAAAGCTGAAAAAATAAAGACAATGGGTATGATTGACCACAGGATCATAGCTAGCTAACTGCTAAAGTTCACGAGACCAGATCTAAGAAGATGTATATATATTTCATTATGGGTGAGAAGAAGTGGTCAAAAGTCAAAGGTGTTGACCATCAATTGTTCAACCAAGCTTTTACACTCGAGTTATCCTAAATAATTTCAGATTTTCGGTTGCAAGTTGATCACATGTAGGCATTTTTTCTCACACTTGATGGTAAAAGTTTTTTTTAGCATTCCAGAAAATTAAAATTGAATTTTAGATCAACAAAAGTACAATTTCACAACTACATACAATTTCTTAGAGCTTGATAGTAAAAAAATAAAAATCAGGAGAAGGTGGTGGCATAATGTCCCACCCTAATATCTTAGGTTTATTCCAATCACACAAATGTGGTTGAACTGCCTTCCCCAATAGGAGTTTAAATAGACTATAACTTTTTGGTCAATTGGTAAAATATGCATGTTCCAACATCAGCATATGGGGTGATAAGGATTGTAGAAATTTGTATAATGCATGAAAGCTTAATTCACAACATTGAACTAATATCTAAAAGTAATTAATCTTTTGATTTTAAAAATAGTTATAGTCAGAAACCTCTAATTACAACATATAAGCTTACAACAAAAATTCATTTTATTAAAATCGGGCACTACACTTCGAACCAATCACTCGCTATATATAATGAGTAGCTGACTTATCTATATTGATATAATATCCTTTGACCATATATACAATTTCAAAACCCAAATGCTTTAAAATTAAATTTATAAAGCTAAAATTTATAAAGTTTTGAAAAAGATTGTCATGTCACTTGTCACGCTGAAAGGAATAAAGGACAAAAGAGTTAGCTATCGTCGGTCCAAGCCAAATGAGCCATGTGTGTGTTTGTATAATAAGGTCCTCATGTAACTGAATTCATTGACTTTGAAATCGGATGTATATATGTTCTAAAGCAGGTGTTTTATACATTTGTAAGGATATATACATGATTGATCACATCAAACTGGCATCAGAGCAAACCAACTTATAAGATAATAAGATATAGAGATTTTCGAGACAAATTTCGAATATCATACTATATATGAAACAAGACTAGTGCAAGTGATTTTGAGGCAAAAATTATTGGTAGTGGTCAGAAGTACCAACCTAAACAAAACGACATATATACAAATGGTTTTAGACACAAAAAAAAAAAAAGTTTTCTCCGTACTAATCCAATTTATAAAAGTATATGAATTTGGTAGATCTCAGATGTCTAAATGATATACTAGTAATGTAGATTTGGTTAGAAAGATAATTTTAAAAATATACAATGTAGATCCTCTAGTCGATTATTGTAAATTAAACAAAAAAAATGAAGAATAAAGGTCAAGATTCGTTCTGAGTAAAATGCAGGAGGGCGGGAAAACAACCTGTTGACTTAGAAAAATCAGTTTTTTCTTATAAAAGAAATGTCAAGTGAGAACATCTACCGATGATTGCGGCCTCGCTGATGTTTATATTTTTATTACATACCAAAAATTTAATTTTAATAGTTATAATTTTTGTCCCAAGAAGAAAAGAAAAGGTCAAAGTCAACAGATGAGTATGTTTGATTTGATTAAAAATGGAATAATAATAATAAAGTGTAACGCAAAACCCTAAAACGCGTTATTTTTGGGCACAAAGAGACAAAACCACTTTAATAAGTCTGAGAGGGGACAGACACACACAGCTTTGCTTCTCCAAAATCCCCCTCTTTTTCCGTGTACGCTTCTCTCTTCTCTCACACTATTTTGAGATTACGATATTTATCTACAATTCTATTTCTAAATTCTAATAATACAAATTTTAAAATATTTTGTGCCATTTTTATTTTCTAGATTTAAATAAATTTTTTGTCCTTCTCATTTTTATATTTCTATGTTTTATTATGGAACATATGGAATAATACCGTTATTCCAAATCAAATAACCAAATTTCAATTCAAAGCATCGTTCGATTTCTATCTTGAGTTTTTGGATTGAATAGGTTTGGTTTATCCAAATTAAACAACACTACTAATTTTAATATAGTTAAGTAAGTCATTGAAAATCTTAACATAATCACTTATTTACGCGATCAAATAATGTTTTATATACTTAACAATTATGAATGTTGCTATCATATCGATTTTATGTATTGATTATAAACATTAAAAAAATAGTATGGTATACGTCTATAAGAAAGTCAACTTGAGTCAATTCGAATATTAACTACGTCTAATGCATCCAACGTTGAATAAAATAGGGAAAACACCCCAAAATTTACAAATTCTTTGAATTGTAATGAGAGTTGAAATTTCATGTCCGTATATATATCAAAGTTGTTAGACCCAAAAAATGTCTTTTGTGGGAGAGCTATAAATGCATTTACATGTCATTATCAACATATACACAATATAACCTAAATCTTCATGGTCCATGTATTCCCAAACTATTCTATGTTTAACCAGTCACCGATATACATCAATATCGAGATCGTATATAATCATAAGAAGAAGCTTTTTCGGACATTAGATGTACGATATATCAAGCTAGTGTAATAGAAAATATTGATGTAAAGAGTGGTTTAAAAGAGGCCAAATATGAAGGATATATTTGGAGGAAAAATAAAGAAATAAAATAAATAAAAAGTTGTCAAAAAAAACAAGTGAAAGTCAATAAGTGAAATATGGACCATCATTAATTGAGAGGTCCATTTTCTATGGGTCAACTCAAGCCCTAACCATCAACAAAAAAACTCTTCTCCATTTACATTTTTTTTTGTTTGCTCTCTCTTAATAATATTCTTTATTTGGATACGACGGAAATCTCAAAATGATCATAATATACTCTCAACTTGTTAAAGGGATTATACAGAACATGGTACCCAAATTGATGCCTAAAAAAACTATATCCAAATTATTTTAATATGGCAATGATCATTATCCTTTTTAGTACATGAACAAAAATCATAATTTCTGACCAAATCATCAAATAAGAGTTTTACTGTGATTTTATAATGGTTGGTTAAATCCTCACAAAATATTTACTGTAAAAATGTCGCATCAGTGACAAGAAAATATGTTATATTCAGAAAATGAATCTTATTCTTCAAATGGATATGCACTAATGAGAAAAGCAAATAAAAAGGTTCGGTTTGATCACGTTTTGTTTATCGTTTCCACTTTTTGCTAACCAAAAGCATAAGCCATCACCAATATTGAACCTAAAAAATTTCCGAGAAAATGACACAACTTGACTTTTGGTAATTTCTCATCCTTTTACTTCTAGAAACATATCTTATTAACACTTAGAAGTTGGAACACTGATCAAGACTGCCAGATTCTGCAAATAGTTTGATATATCTATAACATCCTTACAAAAGTAATACCTCAATAGCGGAAACACAAGCTGATCTCAAAACTCGACAGATATGTAGCGAGAAACGGAAGGCAAACGATGATAACAATGCTAATGTTCTATTCTTACGTTGTTCGCAGAAACAAAATTTCATCAAGATAGCAAAGATTAAGAGTTACAAACAACCCGATTAGGGCAAAAGGTGTCCCAATAATCATATTACCTCGTTTAAGCCCACACGATTATAATTTGGATCTGTAGTTCATGAATCTGCAGCAGCAATAGCAGTAGGGGTAACTTGTTTAACCCTCCTTTGATGAACATCCCAGTTATAAACACGCGCAATCGTTACCTGTCCATCATAAAAAATCCTAGTCAAGAACGATAAACTACTCTTACTCAGTCTTTCTATCTACGATACGGGTTGCCTAAATTGCAGTTTTCTGGTTGTTTGATGATTTACAGTTATGTTAAAGTAAGATCAGCCCCTTACTTATATATAACATATCGCGAATTAGGTGCCAACTCAACTGAAATGAGATATTTTTACAAGTATCTATCTACCTGAGTAACTGTGACTTGATCCCTTAAGAACTGTAAATCAGCTACGAGAACCTCCAGGCTGGCTTTAGCATTTTCCAGATTGTTTTTCAGAAGAGCTGAAGCCTGTTGGAACAACAAAGATAATAAGAACTTATTCTATGGTCCCGGAGATTTAAAATATCGCAGAGCATATGTTTTCAGGATAATGGACCTCTTCACAGGAATATTCCAGCATGACATTAGCTCCCAACCACAAACACACTGAGTCTGTGTCTTCAATGCAGGCCCGTGAATAAATTCCTTCAGACACCTCAAAATCGGCTAAAAGCGCCTGCATTGTAAGAAAAATTCCATGTGAAAAAATAATGATGAAGAACACAAGAATCAACAGTAAGTCTAAACATCAAAGCAACTTTCATATAAAAAAGATGAAACATCGCCCACTACTATCTATGTGTCAGTGATTTTTCCAGTGAAGCTAGATCTCAACATTGTTCTGCTGTTACCATCAAACACGACTTTAAGACACTAATTTAAAGGCCCATAGGAACAAACAAGAAAGCTGATTAGTGAGTTAGACATTGTCTTTCCAAACCAATCAACCTCGATCTTCAAAAACAGATTCTAAGGAAATGTTTTAAGTAAGCCTGACTCGCACAAAGAGAAAAGGAAAAAATCTTCACATGGACACCAAGTTGGCAAGCTAACATTGGTAAGAAATCAAAGCACAACAAAGTTCAATCTTATAAAATTAAAATTCAGGATTCCAGATTCAAAATTTCAAACAACATTTACATTTAGTCATCATCCACCTCAAAAATAGCAGCAAGAGACTGATCACAACATCAAAACTAAACATAAAAAAAAACAGAACAGCATTTACACAAAAACAAATGAAGAAAGACTAATAAAGTATAACTCTGAACTACTAGAGACTTCTTTAAAACTAAACAAATGAAAATGAACAACAACGAACCTCACCAGTACCCTTCCTTGCTTCCAAAGTAGCAACAACCTCTAAACACTTCTCAATATCTGGGATTTTAGCCTACACATTTATCAACACTAGTAAGATATCATCACTTGTGCCATCAAAAGCTAGAGACAAATAAAAAGACAAGTGAACCTGAAGATCTCTTTGCTGAGCAAGAAGCTTCATCTCAACAACTTTATATTGCTGAAGCCTAAAACCACAGAAAAGGAATCACTAATATAATAAGCATGAAGGAATCAATCACAAGTAATGATTTTGTATTCAACTGAAATCACTAGCATAAGCATGAAGGAATCAATCAAAAGTAATGATTTTGGATTCAATTGATTATAAATCCGCAGGAGATCTGGGATTTGAGCTTAAGTAGAACAAACCCAGATAAATGTGAGTGAAAATGAGAGTAGAGAGTGAGAGAGATATGAAAAAGGAGAAACCTTTCTTGATGGAAGGCAAGAGCAGAGTTAGGATCGAGACCAGACTGAGAGAGATAAGTCTCCACATCTTGAATGAATTTGGCGGCAGGAATTCCTCTTCTCTCAGTCAAATCGCTACCGCTTCCACTCGGAGAAGACGAAGACATCTTCGAATCGGATTCCGATTTGGGGATTTAGGGTTTTAAAAGCTTGGACTTGGTTTCTCGATTGTTTTCGAATCTGTCGACTTTGGGACGAGAGAGAGTGAAACCAGCGAGCGACGGGCCAAGAGTCGGAAATACGACGTCGTATCAAGAGCAGTCAAACGACGCTGTTTTGAAGTGGGCTTAAGGCCTTGCTTATGATGAATTAGCCCATTATAATAAATGTCGTCGTTTTAAAGTTTTTCTTTTTTAATGATGAAATTGTACCATTGGTTTGACACAATTTAAATTTATACTAGACAATGCAAAACTTTTTTGAATGATATTCAACTTAAATCTAATTTCCAGGGGTTAGCCGTTGAATTTTGGAGGATTATTTTGCTTTAGTACTAAGTATGTAAGATCAATAAATTCGTTTTGTGTGTGCTTGATTCCTAAATATAAAGGGATTTTAGCTTAAAGATTGCTTTTAACTCCAAATACACTAGTTATAAACAAGAAAAAGTGTTCTCACTTCACTTTAAACGTCTACCCCAATATTCAACAATAGGAAATCACTCCTCGTACCAATTGAAGAAGAAGAATATGAATCAAGTATAGTTATACTCTAACTTCTATATGGTTTTTGAGTCTATGGTTGCTACTTGCTAGAGCTTTCTTAGTCTTTTGATGTTGTTAATTTTAGTCATGTGTGGTTGTTATGTAGTTTAATTTTCTGAGTAATGATGTTGTTATATTTACATGTATGGTATGAATTCCTATCCAATCAAAAGAGCAGTTTAGGTGTGCAAAAGTTTCTTATCCCTTCTAACGGGAAATCAGTATTATAGTTAGTAATCACAAAACATAATTTCACAAAACTCACACACGACATGGTTTCAATCATATATATCTATATTTTTTGTTGATACGTTCAAATCATATATATATATAACACTTTATATTATTACTTTTTATAAAAAATACTATATAATTAAAGAGACCCTAAAATGTAAACAAGAAAACAAAATAATGAAATATACAACGTAACAAAAAAAAGATTGTGCAAAACATAACAAAATATAAAGGAAAAAATGTGAATAGAGAATGTATGAATAAAAAATTAGATGACTAGCTAGACTTTTTTTTTCATTTTAAATTTCCATTAATAAGTTTAAAACAATACAAGCCAAAAGGCCAAACAAAGGCACGCAGGCCCCAACAAATTACAAGACAAAAGGTGTCCCAAAAAGGCACACAGGCCCAATAACAAGAAACAGGCAAGAAGGAAGAAGGCCCATACCTGACCCAAGAAGAAGACAACTACGGGAAGAACCTGAACCAAGTAGAGAGGAGAGAAGAACCAGGAGCAGCATTACGTTGTTTCCGAGCAAGAGGATCAAGGCGATTAATTTAAAAAATGTGGTTAAGGCTCTCGTTCAGGTTTAGGCTAAAACACTGGCACATTCTCAAGCTCCCTTTCAATGGACTCTGTCAATACACAATACACGACAACTTGTGTAGCGATTTATTGGAAGGCGATATAAGCGTTTCTTCAGGAAAGAGTCATACCAACCTTAACACATTGATTTTCAATGGGCCCGTAATTTTATTGAGCAACTTTAACGTGTGATAGAACTTTGACATTGACATTGCAAGTCCAGCAAGGCAGCAACAAAGCAAACCTTTGCGGGTTGAAGGCTATGTCCGGGACGCCCGTCCGTTCGTTGAATTTTGCTACAGTGTCCTCTCTTTTTTTTGAATGAAAACAGTGTCCTCTCTTTGTTATTGAGTTTCCTTTTGTTTAACCAAAAATGTTATTTATATGTCCTTGATTATTTTTGTTTTTGTTTTTGTAGTTACTTGATGGAGCTTTCACTATGAGAAGCACTTGGAGCTGGTCCATTTTACGGATTTTTTCACAGATCGAAGATTATGAGCGCTCTAATTCTACTAATTTTCATGAATTCAAGACCTAAGAAATCAACTAGTTTTTTTTTTTTGCTGGACCCTTTAAGAAATCAATTAAAAAAATTTTAGTCCTTGCAAGAAAAGTCACACGACACTATGTCGACAGGGCATAAGAGATACTAAGTACAAACATAAGCCTGATTTTTCAGCCACAAAGATATTTTTTTTGGTCATGCTTCTGTTGTAATATGATTTATCATTGTGGTTAGCTACCAAATTTAATTTAGTAAAGATTTTCAATAAGTTGATTAAAGATATTTTCCTTTTCTTCTCTGAGTAGATTTATATTAATAAACATGACTCTGGACATGAAACTACAAATACAAAGCATAGAAACAGAACACAAATATTTATCAATAAACCAAACTGAAACAGAACCAGTTTGAGTTCGATCAATTTCCCTCATATATGGAAACTGATCGAGATCAAACCAGACCCTTCATTCATTACATTTATATCTCTAACCAAAATTAACCGAATCAATACATACAAAAAAAGAAGTAATTAGAAGTTAATTTGAAAATTGCAGAGAGAATATCTTCAAAGTGCTGCAATAGTGTTTGCAAAGTCGTGGAAAAAATCAGAGAATCGTCGATCATCTCCATCCAAACATCTCTGAAACACCAAATCTGAATCTTCAAGGCCCTCAAAATCAGAAAACAGATTTGGATCCACCGAGACATGATCATCAACAACAGCTTCAGAATTGGTCAAAAGGCTTGCACTGGTAGTCTCCTGATGAGTGTTTTCCGAAAACCAATCATCGAGGGAGCTTTCAAAAGGCGTATCGAAATCAATGAGTTGATCAATATCCATGTCTTGATCATAATCCAAGTTTGCTTCAGGTAAAGCATTGTTGGTGTTGTTGTTGTCCGTAACACAAAAACTTTCACAAATCGAGAGAATCTGATCTTGTTCTTCTGTGATCTCGTTGTAAGTTGCAGGTGATTCATCAGGGACGCAAAAAATTGCAGAACTACTAGACTGAATATCTAGGGTTTGATCTGGCTCTTGAGTGATCTCGTTGACACTTTGTGGTAAATCATCAGGGATGCAACAGATTGCAGAAGTGGACTGAAGATTTAGGGTTTGATCTTGAGTTCGGCGTTGTAAAACAACATCGTTCTTCTCGTTCTTCTTCAAGTCCTCGTGATCATTGACGAAAGCTTCCTCGGCACGCAATTCCTTGAGACTACTCAACAACGTCCACATCGAATCGATAGCGTCACTAAGCTCTTGAGGATTCTCCGATCTGGCAAGTCTCTCGTTATTCCACCAAAACCCTAACCCTAGATTCTTACGAGTCAAACAGATACCAACGTCCTCCCTCATCTCTTTGGTATCCTCCGGAACAGGAACAGGACGTTGTCCGGAGAGAAAAGAAGAGACAACCGCATCAACTGAGGAGTGACCAAAGGAGTAGAAGGAGACGTTGGATTCAGAAGAAGGAGGAGTCGCTAAGATGGCTATTTGTGCACCGGAGAGAAGACAAAGCTGAGAGGCTTTGCTAAAGAGACCTTCACGGCGTTTGGTGCAAGTAACCCTAAGAGAATCTCTCTTCTGTATCATCTCAATCGCAATCTTCCTCTTCGTGCCTCCTTTTTTCACCATTCTGATTTTCTCAATTTTCACCACAGCGAGACTTCAGAGAGATAGAGAGTGTTTTATAATGCGTGTGGAGAAAGAGGGGTGACAAGTGAAAGCCACTATTTCTCATATAAATAAGGAAA
The DNA here is from genome assembly GCA_019202805.1 of Arabidopsis suecica. Lineage (NCBI taxonomy): Eukaryota > Viridiplantae > Streptophyta > Magnoliopsida > Brassicales > Brassicaceae > Arabidopsis > Arabidopsis suecica. The sequence continues at coordinate 7,359,842 of CM032912.1, read as the reverse complement.
TATGGAAACCCCATCATCCTCCTAAACCAATTTCGACCAGGGTTCACTTTAAACCGATACCGTTTCCATAAAACCTAATTATGAGCCAAACCAATTCTATTTTTAACGGTTAACATAGTTACTAACCCGAATAAACCATCGCTCCTAAGTTGGCCAAAATCAAATGAGTTACGGAACTTACTAAGCCCCACCCATTTGCTCATAATATTGTTTCTACACAGTCATAGTAAGTTACCGGAATGTTGTCTCTCTCTCAATTTACTATGACATAACTAATCAGTTTCGTTCTTCAAATTCATCACCATTATAGCTTTCCAAAAAACAAATGAAAGATATCAAATTTTTTTATTACATTGTGTTCCATGTCAAACTTAAATAATCATATTCTACCTAAATTTATATTTGACAATAATAATACATATAAATTAATAGGCCCGATTTTAAGGGTGTGCCAACAGTGCCAAAGCAGAGGGTCCCACCAATTTACATTATTTTTTTTTTAGCATTTTAGGGCTCTAATTTCTTTAGATTTATATAAACGAGGGTCTAAAATTTTCAAAAATTGGATTAACTTTTTTACTTTGGCACAAGGACCAAAATTTTTTTGAGCCGCGCCTGAAATTAATATCCTTTATATTTGTCTCCTCACGGATCGGAGGCGCTTCAATGTCTGTGACTTCGCACACCATCCTCGTCATATGAGCAAGACAAGAGGAACATTAGTCACCCCATATGATGTTTTTGTAGGTTGCAACAGCAGTTACCCCACAAGAAATAGCTACAAACTCACTCCCCCAACTGTCAGAATTGTGGAGAGTAGGGCGTTAGAGAAGCCTAGATCCTAGATCCTCCAATAGACTAAACAACTGTCAGAATTGTGGAGAGTAGGGCGTTAGAGAAGCCTAGATCCTAGATCCTCCAATAGACTAAACAACTGTCAGAATTGTGGAGAGTAATTCTTCATTGCTTGTTTATCTTACTTAAGGGGTACTCTATGAGAAGAAAAACACTTTGTATATGATTTAATTAGCTTGGAGCGTTTCTCTTCTCATAAAGTATCCCTTAAGTAAGATAAACAAGCAATCAAGCATTACATTAAGTCTATTCAAAACATTCATTTAATTTAGGTTAAATACAAAACAAAAACAATTAAATAGAATGAATTAAAAATAGTAAAATTAATTGACAAAATAGTAAATACGACACAAAGAAGTGTTTTATTAAAATAATAGAATGTCTTTATCAATTTTAGAATGGTAAAATAATTAATAGCAAAAGCTTAACATAATTCTTTTAAGGGAAAAAAATAAAAAAAATAAAAAAATAAAATAATTCTTTTAGGAAAATCTCTTGAACGGTAAAAGGAAAGACTAATTTAACCAAAGCGTAATTGTAAATTTTCTTATTCAATTAATCCAGGTCACGTGCTTCTCACATGATTTGCTAAATCTTCTTCTTTGTTTGTTGCTCATGAATTCGTGGCTTCATTTTCAATTCCACTAACACAAACTTGTGATTCCTTCTCAAACCTTTCTTCAATTTGTGATTTTTTATTTTCTAGCATAATCAAAGAATTTGGTGAGATTCCAACAATCTCGTTGGAATTTGCAGATAATTCATCAGGGACGCAACAAATTGCAGAAGTGTTGGACTTAAGATTTAGGGTTTGATCTTGAGTTCCGTGTTGTAAAACAACATCGCTCTTCTCATTCTTCTTCAAGTCCTTGTGATCGTTAACCAAAGCTTCCTCCGCACTCAATTCCTTGAGATTACTCAACAACGTCCACATGGAATCGATCGCATCACTAATCTCTTGAGGATTCTCCGATTTGTTAAGGCTCTCGTTGTTCCACCAAAACCCTAACCCTAGATTTTTACGAGACAAGCAGATACCAACGTCCTCCCTCGTCTCTTTGGTATCCTCCTGAACAGGAACAGGACGAGGACGTTGTCCGGAGAGAAAAGAAGAGACAACGGCATCAACGGAGGAGTGACCGAAGGAGTAGAAGGAGACGTTAGATTCAGAAGAAGGAGGAGTCGCTAAGATAGCGATTTGTGCATCGGAGAGAAGACAAAGCTGAGAGGCTTTGCTAAAGAGACCTTCACGGCGTTTGGTGCAAGTAACCCTAAGGTAATCACTCTTCTGTATCATCTCAATCGCAATCTTCCTCTTAGTGCCTCCTTTTTTCACCATTCTGATTTTCTCAATTTTCACCACAGAGAGGGTTTTTTGTGTGTGGAGAAAGATAATTTACAAGTGAAGGCAATTGTCTCTCAATCTCATATAAATAAAGAAATTTCGAATCTCTTTGTCCAAAAAAAAAAAGGAAATATCGAATCTCATATAAATAAGTAAATATCGAATCTCATATAAATAAGGAAATATCGAATCTCGTCAAAATAAGGAAATATCGAAATCCCATCATCCACCTAAACCATTCGACTACAAACCGATATCGTTCCAACAAAACCTAATTCTGAACCAAACCAATTTGATTTCAATCTGTAACGGTTCACGTAACTACTAAACCGATTAAACCATCGAACGTAATATTGTATGGGCTATAAGCCCAACTATCCACCAGAATCCTCTTTTTTTTTTTTTTTTTTTTTTTGCATCCTTATATAAATTAAAAATATTCTACATCATGGGTTGTGTGATTGTGTCTACCTATATGAATCACATGGTCTTCCTTGTGCTCGCTTGCAAAGTTTTCAGAATACCTCTATACAAATAATGAAGAGAACGGGTCCCGTTGTTACACAGTTTTTTTTTTTTTTTTTTTTTTTTTTTTTTTTATCCAGTTAGTCCAAACTATATGGAAACCTAGTATTATCAAAACCCCACGAAGAAAATCCAATTTAATTCGACTATACAACTTTATTCATGTCGCTTTTAACCATTGTATCGCAATGTTTTTGATCGTTGGATTTTCGAAGATAGTTGAGTAATTGTAAGCCCGAAAAGTTTTGTAAACAAAGGTCCATATTTCTGAAAATTGGTAAACGAGTGCCCAAAATTCTCAATTTATACATTAAAAACATTCATCTAAATTTTCTTAGTTATGCATTGGGCCCAAAAGACTTTTGTTCCAACAATAATTTTCTCACATTTTTATAACAACAAAAAAAAAACAAAATCTTGGTGGACACAAATACACCTCTGCAAACAAACAAACAAACAAAACTGAGAAAAAAAATAAAGTTGGAAAATCTGCGGTGTTAAAAAAAACGAATTTTAAAACAAACTTTTTTTTTCAACACCCGAAAATCTTAAGCAAACCGTCGAACGAAACGCCGTCGTTTAAATCACCACCGGCTAATCGAATCATAGCTTTAATTTCATCATCGGAAACAGCTAAACCAGCCGAATCCATATAACTTTTCAGATCACCGTAACTCAACCTCCCATCTCCGTCTTTATCCATCACCTTAAACACATCTTTCATCAATCCATCGTCTCCTCCGTTACCAGATCTACACAACAACGGCGTCGTTTCTAGAACTTTCTCGAACTCATCAAACTCAACGAATCCGTCTTTGTTCGCGTCCGCTACTGATATCATCGTTCCGATCATCGTCTCGTCGTTGTTTTCACCGGAAGAGATTCCGGCGTAGAATGCACGGAGATCGTCGCTGCTGATTTTACCGTCGTGATCTGTGTCGATGATTTCGAAAGCTGGTCGGAAATCTGAATTCGCGGTGGTGGTTATCGGAATCGCGATTCTACCGGAAGGACACATCTCTCTATGAGCTTTTTGAAATTTGAAAATGGCTTTTGAGATTGTGAAGGAAGGCTTTAAGATTTTTTAGAGAGGACGTGTGTGAGCGTAGGGTTTATATAAGGGACGAGAGGTGGCTCAAAAAGTCAAATGTTTGACTGTTCTATAAAGCTTGCTTTGAAAGGTTGGTTACTTTACTTATTTTTCTCCCAATTATTTTTGGTTGTTATTTATTTTATGTTTTTGATCAAAATTTGGTTGTTTGTATTTTATACTGTTTTTTTTCCTAAAACTATTTAATGCTTAGCTATAAATAGACCATTTTCTTAAACTAAACATTTTCTCTATAGTTATGAATCAGTAGTAATTCAACAATTCTGATATTCTTAATTAATAGATTTTGAAATTTAGAATTTAGTGTATGATTTTAACAAAAAAAAAATGTAATTTTGACATGTTTCACATAAATTAAGAAAACTATATAAATTTCTATTGAATCCTATAGAAATACACTAAAAAGCTTTATCTTTCAATTAATAAGTTAAAGTAATAGGGATAAAAAAAATGAGATTTAGTTTATAAAACTGCATTGAAATTGCAAAATGATACTCCCTCCGTCCCACAAAGATGAATGTTTTAGAAAAAAAATTTGTCCCACATAGATAGAAGTTTTGGGTTTCCAATACCAAATTTAATACAGTTTACCTATTTTACCCTCATTAAACAACAATAAATAATATATTTTTAAAAATGTATTAAATGATTAAAAGGTTAAAATTGTCATTATACATTATTTCTTAAAGAATGTGAAATTCCCAAAAAAATCTATCTTTGTGGGACGGAGGGAGTATTTATTTGTGAAATGGAATGAGTAATATTTGATAAAATAAAAAACAGAGAAATTTTATTTTTATAGACCAAAGATTTACCTCTTAAGTGGGTGTTGTACATTGTAAACAAAAGTGGGTGTTGTAAACAAAAATATTCATTTTATTTATGTTTAAGTTTTTGTGATTACATATTATTAATCACAGTTAATATCAAATGAATCTAAAATAAGTTAAAAAAAAATTGTTTTTGTTTTTGGTTTTATTTTTATATCATTTAATTTTATTTTGCAAATTAATAAAAACGAGAAATACATATAGTCGTTAATAAAACACATACATTGACGAGAAACTTAAAATACAATACAATAAGCACACAACACAAGTAAGGAAATACTCATAACTTAATGACTACCATAACGTGGTTGATCACAGATTGCGAGCCACTCTTTTATATATTTGAAATTTCCATTACTAGCATTTGAATATAGTTCATGCGCTTTCGCCAATACATCATCCTCCGACCACCCGCTTTGTTGCATGCGTTTAGCATTATCGTAAGCGCCAACCCATTTGCCCAAGCTTTTGTTCACGTAGTTGTAGTGATTTCTACACGAAACTCCATCACGCGGAGTATCAAATGAGCCATGCTCATTACATATACTCAGCAATTTTACCCCAATATGAATCACCTTTTTGGTTTCTACCTACGATGCTATCTGTTCCATATTTAATCTACCCACTCAGTAGCACCAAATTTTGCTCAGTGGTCCAAATTAAAAGAGTTTATGAAAGCTAATAGCAAAAATATAGTAAAAAAGATGATTTTTTTTTGTGTGTCCAAATTAAGTGAAACAAGTCTCTATCTATAGAATATGAAAAATGATGAATTTTGGTACAAAAATATTAAAATAAAATTTAATATTTTATGACATAATTGATCTTAAATAGTTGGGTTGGATAAGAAATATCTAAATCTCAGCATCCAATAAAAACTATACACATGTTTTATCCAAATATTATCATATAATTAAAAAAATTGCCCAATCAATGTCTGCCATTTGTCACCATGAGACCCATTTCTTTTGTTTCAACACTGTTGAATCTTTACAAATGTGTTAACTCCACTTCATCATTTGTCTTTTATTCAACACATTATTGGAGTGAATCAACAGTTGAAATAATTATTCAACTGTTTAAAAACTCACCATTGTATCTAGTCTTAAGAAGGAAATGAGTACTATTTTAGACATGACTCATCACAAAGATATTAGTACATATATAAAGAGGGAACCAAATCTTTTCATTATAAAAATACAAAAAGAGGAAACCAAAAAAAATACGAGTTTTTAATTAGAAAAAAAAGAGAGTCGGTTACGAATAAATAACATTAATGGAAGTGAAATTTGTGGTAAGATATTTGGATTGGGAAGTACGTAGTGCATGACATCACCAAAGTAGTGACTGGTATCTGATTCGTAGACAAAGTTGATTTTGTCTTTTCATGTTAGAATCAACTTTAAGGTCTCTCTTGCGAGCAATAGGATCCTCAAAATTTAAATGGACCCATTTTATAGTGTCTTCTAGTAAGAAGGTATCTTCGTTTTCATCACTAGCTAGAATCTTTTTCATGTGGACTAAATTTTTGTGGATGGGAGACCAAAAACTGCAATTTGATTCACGTGTCCAATATTAATGGTCTACGGTTACCACACGTTCGATAATTTGTTTTCTTGTAAGGTCCAAATTTTGTAAATGTTAGGTTAGTATTATATTAGCCACCATGCAAAAAAAGGACCAGTCGTCGATAAGAAACTTAAGAACATCTTTTTCTGATTGTTAGGATCAATAACGTGTACGATCAGATCTTTTTGTGAGATTTTTACAAAGATTTATAGTTATTTATTTATATTGTTTGCATTATATTTGTAGTTTTGGCTGTTATACTGCTCGTCACATTCTCTTAATTTCAACTACTAGATACTATACAATATACAAACTCTTAGTAATTAAAAAATATATATACTATACAATCTATATATATGGATTATTTAAATCACATTTTTTGTATCGGAAAAAAAAAATTCCAAAGGCACCCGACCCTAAGAAAATGCTAATATTATATTATAAGTGTCTTAAAGACAATAACAAATTTAATCAAAGTGTCTTCATTAAGACATTTTAGACATGGTGTCTCACATTCTCCAATAATATTAGTATTTCTTTTTCAATTATAAATTAAGACACCTTCTTCAAATATGTCTAATGGAGATGCTCTAAGTGGTTCATTCAAGTTTGCTTTTTGGTGTGTAGAGATTTTTTGCTTTTTGGTGTGTAGAGTCGTAGAGAGACTGGTTCTTTCAAGATCAACACATGGGACGTTGATGTTATCATGAACGAACTTGAGGCTAGCATCTTCATTTTCTTTTAAACTCATCACAAGCATCAAAAACGTTATTGAAATTGGTTGTTGTAAATTAGGAGAAGAGCCTATTTTCAACATGTATAATTTTCGTCGTGCCTTTTTATTTACCAATTTTGATACCGTACCAGTTTTAATCTGAACAAAACCTTTTTCCTAATAATTACTACATGAACTACTAAACAAAACGAAAATCAACATAGACCGAAATGGTGTTAGTCAACCATGCTGAGTCAAATGCTACATACACAATTTTTGTTGAGTGTGGTGACACATGTACATTTTATGTTGAGTCAGTTGCAATGTGTGTCAATTGTTTTTGTTAGTCGCAACATATATACTTGTAAATTCTACATGTTGAAATAGGCCATTCACCCATATCTTCATCAGAAATCCATCACAAGCATCAACAACATTTTGCATGTCTTGCCACAATAACAAAAGACTAATCTAATGTGTAACAGTGACATGTATATACAAAATAAAATATGTTGCAAGCTACATTTTCATTAACGAAACATGTAGACCCAATCCAAAATTCAGATATCTAGTATATGGGTGTTCTTTTGTGAATCGCTGCGACCAATACTAGCGACTTAAAGTTTTAAGGAAAAGAAGAAGAAGAGATGAGGTGAGGGGAATAAGAGAGTCGCGTCGCAGCGACACATCTAAAGTGAGAGAAAAGGAGGAACTTGAATCGCTGGAATTTCGGGCGACTCCGATATCGTTGAATTACAGTCGCTGCGACAGAGATGAGGGAGAGGAGAAGGGGAGGTGAAGGAGAAGCAAATGCTTTTTTTTTTATCGCTCGTACCTGTCGCTGCGTCTCTCCACCAAACAGAGCCTATGTTGGGTATTTTAGATCTATAGATTTATATAACTATAACACTTAAGAGTAGAGCTAAACTAGTCTATAAACCCGCTTTCACATATTGGAAGATGGTCCAATAAGAAATTCAATTACCAAGTCAAATTGTAAAAATCCAAACACTAAAGTGCATGATTAATCAAGGCTCTTACTCGTGAAACTCCCAAACCTGAGTTCGATTCTCCCTGGAAACAAAAACACATTTGTTTGGGAAGTCTGTCAGTTGGGCCTTGGCCCAATTGGTTTACCTGGTAGCCAGAAATGCAGGCGGCCTGACTACCCCCTGGCACTTAGTCGGAAGGCATTCCAAACTCGGGATAGGCAGAGTGGTAGCCCGTAAGGACCTAACCGCTAACACGGTGGACCAGTCCACTATGTAGCACCTCGGTGCGTTCCTACCGGGGCCGACCGGATAGCCGATAGGGTTTATCAAAAAAAAAAAAAAAAAAGAATTCTGGAATACACGAATCCTTCATTGCATCTGTTGCCATTCTCATGAGCCTCACAGAGAGAGTTCGAGCCAGTGTCATGATAATAAACAAAGCATAGATAATAAACTGGAAAAAACAATTTTTTTTTGTTATTTTCAGCTTGAGAACTAGAAGCTTTCCTTGTGTGACAAGTTTCAACCTTGTTTCCATTTTTGATAAAAAAAATCTTTTCCATGAGTTTGCTTTTTCTAAAGTTTCCTTTTTGTTTGGTTGTTCAATCTCTATGTATAAGAGACTCACGTTCTTTCTTTTGTTTCAGGCTTTTAGAACTTTCTTCTCAAACCATTCCTTGAATTCGCTTTAGAGAATCAACGTCTTCGAGAAGACTACTTCGCAGACATTCGAGTGAGTTAATTTCTACTTTGTTTATTTTATTTTTACTTGTGTATAAAGCAAGGGTTAAATAGGTTTATTTAAAACCCTAATAAATATCTAACTTACTGTCGTAGCTTTCCCCTCTGTAAGATCGATGCCAGAAATCACAAGAGAAACAACGATGATCTTCGATCTTCCACAGGATCTGATAGATGAGATATTTCTTAGGGTTCCGATGATATCTCTGAGACGACTACGGTCTACATGCAAACGTTTAAACGATCTATTCAAAGATCCGAGATTCATCGAAAAGCAAATTGCTAATGCTAAAACTACAAGGCAGTATCATGTTCTTGTGGTGGTAAAATTTAGGGTTTATGCAATGTGCTCCTATATGGATGAAATTAGCATGAACGTTGCTCCCTTGTTTAAACGTGGACTTAACCTAATCGATCCCTATCGTAATTCAGAAGTCGATTTATCTCATGCCTTTCACTGTGATGGCATATTGCTATGCACCACCAAAGGAAACATGTTTGTGGTTTGGAACCTGTTTTCGGGGCAAACTCAATGGATCAATCCGAAAAATCATCTCAGGATAAACAATGACTATGCTCTCGGATATGACAAGAATGAATTGTGCCATAGCTACAAAATCTTGAATCTGGATAGATACAACAAAAAATTGGAAATCTATGAGTTTAGCTCTGATTCTTGGAGCAATCTTCATGTCATCATTCCTAAAGGCTGCTTGAAATCTCGTGGCGTGTCTTTGAAAGGAAATGTTTATTGGTTGTTTAAACGAAGAGGAGACATTGAGTACTCTCTACTTAGTTTTGATTTTTCGACGGAAAGATTCCAACTTTTGTGGGTTCCCTTTCATCAGGAAACAGATTGTTTCGATGATGATTATTCCTTTGAAGTATTTTTGGATGATGATTATTCCTATGACGGTTGTTTGGATGATGCTATGGCTCTATCGGTTGTTAGAGAAGAACATCTTTCGTTGTTATTTCAGAGTGTTGTGACACAAAAGATGGATATATGGATAACCAATGAGATTGAGACCACATATGTGTCATGGAACAAGTTCTTAACAGTGGATTTTAAACCTCATCCTCATATGTTTTCACGTAGCATGAGTTTTTTCATTGACGAGGAGAAGAAAGTTGCCGTGTGTTGTGAGAAAGACCAAAAGAAGAAGATATTCAACAAGGTATACATTGTTGGAGAAGATGAATACAAAGTATCTCCCGGTTTTGGTTTTATTGATTATAGAGGCATATATAGTTGCCCAACTATGTTTGGTTATGTTCCAAGACTACTTTAAAATCTAGTAATATTATTTCTTATGTAGTCAAGACGTTCTTTTCGGCTCAAATGATGCATTAGTATACTCCAAAGTTAGCTCTTCACGGATCACAGTTATATGATTCGTGATTCTGAAACTATCAAATAATAGCCAAATTGAAAATTGGTGTAACCGTGTAAGACTCTAGTTCAAAACCGAGTCCACAAACCTCGAAAGAGTCTTATACGAAATTGATAACCCGACTCCAAATGCACAAACAATAACGAGGCGTGTTCCAATAAAAAGTGGCAATATTTACTCAAAATCACTGTTCCAAATCTTGATTCTATCTCAAACTTTCCCACCTGTACAGACTATTCTTAAAAAAATTGGGTCTGTATCAGGCATAATGGTTTTATATAAATAACCTCTCTAGCTCGCCTCGCAAGCACATGACGTTTTCAGAATCAATTCCATACAAAAGAATGGCTCTTGTAAAGAGAGAGAATATATTCGCATATACCAAAACTCTTTCTTGTTGGTGCTTTTCGTCATTGCGCTTCAACACAAACATGAGACACCTTTCTGCTTTGCTTACGTAGCTCAGCCTCATCAACGCATAAATGCATAATCAGATTCTGCCCTGTCCATTTAATGGTTTATTTTTCCTTGAGGGCAGAGTTTTCTATTGATGCAGCACGAGCCGCCTGGAACTGTATTGTGTACTTTCTTTGAAGCTCTCTTAGTTTCTCCATGATTTCTTGAAACGATGGTCTGTGCTGCGGTTCACTGCAAAAATTATCTTACTAACATTAGCTGCTGCTTCATTTACTACAAAGACACATTAATCAAACATAGCTGTGTAAGTGTTTAAGAATGTTTATCAGCTATTTGTTTAGGTAAAAGAGTTTAAATATCTATTCTATAATACCTTCCTGCGGTTCGGTTGAAAGAAAAAACTACAAAAGATCAAAAATGACACCAAAGTTACACTAATCATGGTAACAATCTTTCTTGTTTAAAAGATCAAAAATGACACCATACTTATACTCATCAAACTTTTGTTTACTTAAAGGTTTCTTTAACGTTATCAACTATTCCAAAGTTTGCATTGTATGAGTTTCAAGCATATTTACTTTCTTTCTCTGTTAGATACAATAAACACGCTAACAAACAAAAAAAATCAGTTTTATCTACTCATTCTTCAGTGAAATGACACAAACTTTCAGCATCTACTGCAGAAAGCAGAGACTGTGGCATATGATGTAAGTGTTTCTGAAAAAACCAGGTTTTGGTCCCTCCTTTATGCAACACAATGGAGGCTACGTTTTTCTAGCAAGGTATATGTAATGTTAAGTGTGTTATACATACCTATGCCAGCAGCTTTCCATTAAAGAAATCCACTGAGGATCAACATTCTTCGGGACTTCCAGCCTCTGGTTCATGAACCCCACAGCTCCAATCACCTGCAAGTATCCTAAATAGACTTCTCTTCATATTACGTTTTAGGAACTAAGAGGAGACATAATATGCAAACTTTCTTAAACAGGAGAGATGTTTTGCGATGGAACAAGACCTCTAACTCGTACAAATGTATCCTTTTCATTTGACAGAAAAAGATCATCAAGTCACTGAACTTGCAGTTATAGGCAGGTGTTTTTTATAGTAAGATAATACTGATTTTTTTACATTAATATTAGTATATTACAATACACAAGTGTGTCATATGCTTTCCCAACATACTTTACTGAGTAAGGGTTGATGGAAGCTAGATGTTGTAGCAGCAACCAAATTTCTGCAGTATTTGTACCATTGAGATTCTTCCTTGGACTAATATGGCCTTGTATAGCTTTAAGACATGACTGCAATTTAGATTCCCCTAGTCCAATTTTTATTTGGGGACAATTCTTGACAATTTTTACCTAAATGTGGAAATTATACCTGCATGGGATTTAGATTTTCCCACGGGATCTTCTCAGTCACAAGCTCCCATAGTATTACTCCAAAGCTGTAAACGTCGGACCTGTCATTTAACGAGTCGGAGGAACATTGTCAGAGATAAAGGCTAGAACAGCAATCAGGAAAGGAACTTAACTAAGCAGTAAATGGGAATATACTTTTCATCAGCAGCCTCATTTCGAAGAACTTCTGGTGCCATCCATTGAGGCTGCAACACAGGTAAAAGGCAATGGAATTTTCATCCTGAGAGAATTGACTTCATAAAAAAAGGAATCAATTCGGTAAGAGTCTATGTTAAGTACCGTTCCCCTTCCAGTCTTAGTAGTGAGGTATGTCTCATGCTTGATACGCGAAAGACCAAAATCAGCAACCTGTTAGAGATGACACGGTAAGTTAACTATGACAAGCAGAGCCTTTGTTTTGGTCAATATTAATTTCTCGTTCTGCAATCAAGATCCAAGCCTCTCTTTTCTGGTATATTCACAACGAATCATTATCTAAAGCTTCATTTGCTGAATAGAATATATTTATCTGATTTTCCATTTTGCGTTAAAGTCCGATGAGTAGAACGTCAATGCTTATAGGTTTCTCATACAACTTCTCAGTTCTGACAAAACAGAGTAAACCTAATAACTTTCGTGTATCGAGTTATAAGTTTCTTATACAACTTCTCAGTTCTAAAACAACAGAATTAGTAGACCTAATAACTTTATTACGTTGTACCTAGACTAATATATTCAACCCATGTCACAACAAAATGAAATAAATCAAAATTCACTGGAGACATCCATATCTATTTCATCCACTGAAATTCGATGAAGGTGGAAATGAAAACAATACCTTCACGGTCCAGTTTCGATCAACCAGTAGATTTGACGACTTCAGATCTCGGTGAATGATGGGTGGAGTACAATGGTGAAGATAATTCATGCCACGAGCCTGTGGGAAGAAGTATGTAAGAAAAACTATGTAACATGTTGTAGAAGAGATACAGTGGCTGAATCTTAGAAAGGAAAAAAATGATATGCAAGACAGATGCAAGTAAGAACAAAAAAAGAGCAGCTTAATTTACTTAGAAAACAGTGGGTATGCAATTATCAATGGTCACACAACTGGAAAATACGTGTGTGAGTAATACTCACAATGTCCGAGGCCATATGGATACGTCGCCTCCAATCCAGTTTTGACGTGTTCCTCTGCAGCAAACGGAAGAGACTTCCACTGCATATGTTAATTTGATAAATTTAGGGGTGAGTTAGAGTTTTGGCCCCGGATTTTAAAAAGCAAAAAAGGACGTGTAATATTAGCCAAAGAGATGAGACCGAACCGTGGAAGGAACTCTGTTACTATACAGAGACGCTGAGGCGACGTCACAGCTCCCATAAATAGCAAAACGTTCGGATGTCTAAGTCTTTTCATCAATGATACCTGCAGAAAGAAAGTCCACCATATGTACTTCAAAATTAGAATGAGTAGCTAAGCTGGTTTCAGAAATGATTAATTTTCTGAGTAGATGAAGTTCGGAAGAAGATTACATATGGGAAAACTGTGGTAGTTTAGGGACAAAATTTTCTAACGAAAGAAACTAAGAAAGATGGGAAGGCAGGTGTGGCTCACTAAAAAAACCAAATAAAAAATCAATTTTCTTTTACCAAACATGCTTAGAGAATCGATAGAAAACATAATACCTCTTGTCTAAAAGATGTTATGATCTCTTCTGAATATTCTTGTTTGGAAAACACCTTTACAGCCACATCCTGCAGTGACATTAGCAACTCTTAGTAATATTCTTGTTTGGAAAACACCTTTGCTCATGATTTTCTCAAGGAGACTTGTAAATATCGATGATGCATATTCTACAACATCTATAGAAGGCAAGAACGTACAGATCCAAACCACAGACCGTGATAGACAGTCCCGCATGAACCTGTATGTATAAAAAGGGAAAACTGTCTTAACATCTTAGCAGAACAGAGACAAGAAAACCACATAAATCGTAAGATGTCTTGAAGGATGGATTTTTTTGCAAAAGTGTTCATCTTTCTCAAATGAGTTCATCACCTTGCCCGATTTGTTCTCCAATTGTCAAGTCCTCCCATAAGATTTCATAATCCAAGCAGTCACTATCCATATCGACCTTGTTCATAACACTGCTGCTGGTACTTCCGCAGCTGCTACTACTGCTTGTGCTGTTCACATTAACGGAGGAAGACCAAAACCCCATAGGCTCGTTACTGGAAGCCTTAATACTTTCACATGCCTGGCTTTCAGACTTAACACTGTGATTAGAATTAGTTTGATAAGCCTGTTCTTTTTGTTGTTCATTCTGCATCCAAGGCCACACAGAATGACTACGCCTTCCTTCCAAACCTTCCCTTTCATTCCCTTTCCACGGCCATGATAATCCTTTCTTTGCCATCCACTCTTCAGCTTTTGAGGTCAGTGTTTTAGGGATAACAGAGTTTCCATCATTTTCATCACTGGAATCTCTGAAGGGCTTTGAAGAAGCCTTCTCATCGCTACGTAAGAATACACCAAATGGAGATTGGATAAAATCCCCCCTAGGTGTATCAGCACCACTTGTTGCTGCATCCTCCCTCCGGTCAGAGATAGCAGCATCAAAGAAACCCTGATCGGACTGATGACTGTCCCCACTTCCACCCTCAAGATTTGCAGCATTATTATCACCTGCTCGCATTTTTGACTTGACCTTGTTGCCCACCTTAGATGCCTGAAATGTTGACCACCCTAGTCAAAACGACAGTATACTAAAAGATGAGAATTTGCAACCTACAATTAAAACTAACCAAATCTGATATCTTTGAAGCTATAGCAACTTGTATAGGCTGCTGAGAATCAAGTCCGAGTTTCGATACAACAGCCTCTTTCGAGTCAAGACCAAGCTTAGATGCAACACTACTAGTCACCCGGCTAAAGCTCGTCTCCCCTTCTTGCCCCCTAGTCTTAGCCGGAGAGCCTCTCGGGTCTTGAAAGAGCGCCGAATCATTTGTGATACATATGATCCCAATAAGTGAACCATCATCATCATAAGAAGGAGACATCGTAGTCACAACTGAAAACCTCTCTCCCGCTTTGTTCTTGACAGGAAACTCACCAGTCCAACTCTCTCCACTACTGCAACGCCGAGTGATATTCTGTGCAACCGAAGCATCCTGACCATCTACAAGAATATCAATCGGATCCTTCCCAAGTGCTTCAGCAGCTGAGAATCCATAAAGCCTTTCCGCCATTGAGTTCCTGGAATTTCGAATCTGAATATCAGTTGGTACATATCAGCTACTAATAATACATATACATTACAAACAAAACGAGCTCAACAACGAAACTATAGGAATCAAAATCTAACTAATACTCACCAAAAGATAATTTGGCCATTTAGATCGAATACATGAACAGCTTGAGCCATAGACTGCAAAATATTCAAATACTGTTTATCGGTGAACTTGCCTGCCGATTGTCCCTCGCCGCCGGCAACTTTCGCATGGCTCTCCTTACGCAACGGCGAAGCATGACGAAACGAAGCCGCACCGCTTTTTCTCCACATCGGAGTTCCGTCTCCACTATTTCTCCTCACAGGCCGTTGCGGTGACGCTGAATGCGAACGCTGCTTCATCTCCGCCGATACTTTAAGTCTCGACATCTCTCGCTTTAGATGCTCTTGGCTTTCTTCTAACTCTCGTATCTTCTTTAGAAGCTCCTCCGCTGGTGGAGTCGTCTTCTCCATTGCGAAAAAAAAACGCAGTCAAATCAAATCAAATCAAATCAAATCCAGTGTAGAGGAAAACATAAACGGAGATCAAATCTGAGTTTGAATCGGAGATTGTAGTGGAAGCTGAATCACTGCGAAAATGGTGGAAAAAGCTTGAGAGATGGATTTAGGAAGAAGAAGAAACAGAATCTGGAGAGAGTCAACAATGAAGGAAAACTTCTGTGCTTATCTTTCTTTGTTTTGATTCCTTTTTTTCTGGTTTTAGGTTTCTCATTTTGTTCTTATTTTTTTCAATTTTTATTTTGCTTGTTATAGATTTTTTTTTCTTCCTAAATAAACGATTAAAGTTGATTAACATCTACTTAAGTTGTTTATTATAATGGGGAGATTATGTAATTAAATAATCTAGATTTTTGTTTCTAAATACAAACAAAAATAGTTAATAACCTGCTTAATGATACTTAGGAGCTTTTGGATTTAGTGATAAATGTTAATTAGATTCAAATTTAATTAAGTTTGGCTGCTTTTTTGGTATAAGTAGGTTTTTTTTTTTGGTTTTTCCTTTATAAGAGAAAATAAAGAAAAAGTGAAGACCTTTTAAAAAACAAAACAGATAAGATGGAAATAGATTGATTTGTCGTGAGTGTTTTTAGGCAGCCTATAATTTGACAAAAAAATGTTCTTAATTTTAAAATTAATAATTCATTTTCCAGTTGAATGATAAATTTATTAAAATACTCGTACAGAATATAATTATTAAAAAAATTATGATAAAACACACAAAAAAATTCAACAGAACTATTTATAAAATAATTTTTGATTTTTTCTGTGAAATCTTATACTACTACTAGACTAACAAAATTCTCTAATCCATCCACACACATAATTACGCTCAATAAATGAGAAATCTCGTAAGTATTTAGTGTAATGATATAGTACTATACTTTAGCTATCATTAAATAAAAGACCCCACACAATTAATTTTGCATGCAAACCATTTCCATTAATTACTCAAGAAAAAAAAGTTATCTTTTTGGTAAGCTCAAATTTAAAGTCTCCCATTGGTTAGTTTTTCTTTGTTCTATTGTGAGTTTGTGACCGTACAAATCATTATCATTTTTTTTTTTTTTTGATAAAAACAAATACAAATCATTATCGATGTGAAACTTTTTTTGTCGTTCATGTTATTTCATAACTTACGTTTTTTTTTTCTATCAGTTATTTCTAAAATTATTATTTTTCTATAGCTTAGTTTAGTAATAAACACTTCCGTTTTAGAAACTCTCGGAGTATGCTATTTTGTAGGCCTGGGCACGAATCGGATATCCGGAAATTTTGTGATATTTGATATTCGATTCGTCTCAACCGAATACTTGATTTTGTGATTTGCTTTGATTCGGAAATTTCCGGATATCCGGAAATTCGAATATCCGATTTTTTTTGTGATATTTGCGGATATCCGCTTTGATACATCTAAATATTTTAAAAAAAACCGTAGACTATATAAAATAACAAAATATCATATATTCAAAGTTCTCGTTTGACATGTTTTAAAAAATAAGTTCCAAAAAAACAAATGTAACCATTACCAATCAAGAACATGCCTTCAAACTAATTCCAAAAACCATAACCCGATAGTTTAAAATGCCACTGATCAAAACATAACATAAAAAAAAAAGATCAAACTAACATCTTAACATAAAAAAACATAAAGGTAGCAACAATGCCAACAAAATAGATAAATATAGCTTTTCCATCTCTGGCAACGCAAATCTGCTCACAAATCATATTCAAATTAAAAATAAAGATTAAAAAAACACAAACCCAAAAGATAAAAAAAAAAAAAACACAAGCCCAAAATATACAAATACACAAGTTATATTATGATATGTATATATATATACATAATTATATATTCTAATACATATAAGAAAATACGGATCGAAGCGGATATCCAACTTTTTAAAAAACAGTATTTGGTATTTGCTCCGGTTTTTACGAATATTATATTTCTCTATTTGCTTTGCTCCAAAATCTTATGGATATTCGGATTTTTCGAATCAAATTAAATCGAATACCGAATCGAAGCGGATCAAACGAATATTTTGCCCAGGCCTACTATTTTGAAGAATTGACGATAATAAAACATGCTTTTGTAATAGAAATTTGACTTTCAAAATAAAGAATAGATACAGTTACAAATTAAAATGAACTATATACTCAAAAAAATAAACAGATAAACAGAAATAATCAAAACAGTTACAAATTAAAATGAACTATATACTCAAAAAAATAGCATATTCAATAAAATATAAAAAAAAAACTCTAGGATATTTTCTAGATCTTTATTTGTTCGTTTTTCTTGTAAAAATTGATTGGTATTAATTGTTTATTTTGTATCTATGTCCCAACATAAATCTAATAATTAAAAATATATGTTTCTATTTAGCTTTGATATGCAAAATTTTCGTTCTTTTCTGATGAAAATATTTTTTTTTTTTTGTTAAAAAATGAAAATATTATTTCTCCATCGGGTTAGCTTTGATATACAAATTAACGTCGTTATCACTACAATGAACATGCTTAATTAATTCACACAAAGAATACACTTAATATAATTTAACTAAATCTTGTGATCGCCTGCATCGGAGCTCTTATTGGCTCCAAATGTCAACTCTTTCCCACTCTCTCTCAATTTTCTCCATCTTATCATTAATTTTTTGGGCGTTTTAAATCAACTATATGAGTATGGATATAATCCGGTGACCATTCTTGTTACATGTTTTAAAACTCGCAATAATGTCATTGTAAATATCTACATACATTCATTTATAACCAAACTTTTGAAAATTAAGTCACGGATACTTCAAAGATTCGACAGTTCGACACCCATCCTAATCAAAATTAATTTCTCTAGTGAGTGGTGAGGAAACAACAAGATCCCATTTTAGTATTTATTTGGGCCTTAGAAAGATATTTGACCAAATATATATGTTTTCCTCATATAAGATAACAATTAAAAAAAAAAAAATAGAGTAGTTTGGTAAAAAAAAAAAAAAAAAAGGTATGGCACCAAACAAACTACGTGTCTGAAAATAGAAACTTAACCTAATCAGGGAAAAGGTGGGATGTTTTGTTTTATTCATATAATTTAAGTTTAGACATGTAAAAAAAAACTAATCACTTGAAAAATCAGAATACAAAAGATCATATATGGTTTGATGGTTGTTATATTGCCACATATATGAGTGTTAAAATAAAGAACGTCGTCGACGCATCTATATTTATAAACAGAGGAGAGGTTCAAGATTCTTTGAGTTGGTAATTTATTATATCGTCGCCTTGATATTGGACAACAAATTGGTAGTTGGTAGATCACCAACAATTTGAAGGACAAATCGCGATTAAGGTATAGACATGCATGACTCATAATAATCAAACTTGATCATATTTTTATTTTATTTATATACTTTTGGCTCGAATATCCACGAGAAGCAGTATATATTATGATTTTATTTGAGTTAAGGAGAGAACTTTCTCTTTTTGGAAACTTTAAATCAAACAAAGCTATTATTAAGCTAAAACATTTCATATAGAAGATTGGTTTATATGAATGGAAAAAAAGAAGAAGTAAACAAACAAACGTGACAACAAAAGAGACAGAAGAGCATATAGATATGCATTTTTTTTAGTAAACATCTCTTAGAAGAATTTTAAAAAGGCTAATTAATTGGAATAATAATAACAAAAATAGGATTGAGATGAGTTTACTTGGTGTATAACACATCTTCCCATGGGTGACGATACAGAGGCTGCTTCAATCTCTTCTGATCAAACGTGTGCCCGATCAAACCGATGGAGCGAGCAAGAACAAAGAGACCGTTGAGATAACCGATCTGAACTATCTCGTCGATCTCTTGCTTAGTGAACATCCCACTTCCAGCTAGAAGGTCCAAGAAGAGAGATCCTATGGCTCCATCAACGTTGAGTACGAGGTTGTTTGCCTTTGATAGCGTGTATGTCTCCACTGTCACTGCGTACTCCATGTACTTCACTGATGGGAAGTTGGACCGAGCAAATTTCTGTAGCAGCTCCACTCTTTTGTCTCTGTTGTCTCTGCTCTTGATCCTACCAACAAAAAAGAAAACAGGTTTCAGACAAGACAAGCTGTGTGGATTTGCTTGTTTCTTTCGTACAATGTTCTGTTTTCTACCTGTGTCCAATCCCAGGGACTCGGATTCCTTTCTTCTTCATTCCCTCAACGAATTCATAAGGTGTGAGATTCTGAAACAAGCAACCAATGAGAGATCAGTTTCAAGAATTTATATCCTCTTTTGGGAGAAAATGAAATAGCCTTTTACCCTGTCACACGCGTCCTTGAAGTATCGAGCAGCGTCATCAATGGCACCACCAAATCGTGGACCAATGGTTAGTAAACCTGTTCGAAAAATTCAAGACTTTGAGAATATTTCACGATAAAGAAAACTGATGTGTTTGGTGGGGGAAAAAGATGTTGACTGACCTGAAACAAGACTTGAGACAAGGTCTTTGCCTGCTCTTGCTGTTACAATGGTGTTGTGAGCGCCAGAGACGCATGGACCGTGATCAGCACACAGCATTATGCATATCTAATTCAGAGGAATTCAAAAGTGGCAGACCAGAGAGAGATGAGAACATTGTTTATTGAGAACGAATAGATTAATAAGCCAAAGAGAGAAACCGATACCTCAATGAATTTTGTACAGTAACGAGGTAGACTACGTTTGAACCATAGAAGAGAAATAACATCACCCACTCCATAGCCTTGTTCGATGATGGAAGACATTGGAACACCAGCATAGCATGGTTCCTCCCCTGAATTAATATGTGATGACAAATATTGTAATCAAGTATCAGAAAATGGGCTTAAAGAGGCATATGAACTCGTTTTCCAATTTATCTGTGTTTTAACTCAGTAGACTATCATTAGTTTACACAACAATACCTCTGTCATCAGAGATGGTGGAGATTATGTGAGTAGGAGCCCGAACTTTCCCGCTCTTAATTGCGGAATTGAGATCCTCGGGAATTTGTGGAGGAGTGACTTCCTTGATAGGAGAGACCTTTCCTTCTTCAACCTTTTAAGAGGAATCGAAAAGAACACATAAGAGTGCAACAAAAGACAATGCTAGCTAGCTAAGAACACGGGAAAACTAACCAGTTTCTCAAAAGTCTCTTTGATTGCAGCTTCGAGGGCTTCAAATGAAGTGGGAACAATAGCTCCAGCATCCATGAGAGCTTGATTCTTGGCTTGTGCAGACTCCATCTCGCCGCCACTTTTGGCCCCCTATTAATAAACATGTTCAAGAACTATTTTGATTTGCACAACAGACAAAAAGGCATTGCTTTGAAAGTTCTTCCGCGCCACTTACTGCATGACCAAACTGTACTTCAGACTTAAAGAGCCGTGCACAAGTTCCGCTGACCCAAGCAACCACAGGTTTATTGACTTTTCCCTCTTTCAAAGCTTCAACAAGAGAGTATTCATCTCTTCCTCCAAGCTCTCCAAGAACAACCATCATTTTTATCTGCAATGTAGCTCTTGAATTAAGGCATAGTTGAACTGAAAGAGTGGAATATAAGATCAATTTGTAACATTAAAACTCCACCAGAGGGGGTTCCAGTGAGCGGGATGTTAAACAATTAAAGATCGGTATATACCTGTGGGATGTTGTTAAACCGAAGGATGTGGTCAGATAAAGTGGATCCTGGGAACACGTCTCCACCAATTGCAATGCCTATAACAACATTCCCAGATATAAAACCGTCTTCATAATCTTCAGCTTAATACACCATTAGTCGATTACTTTACATCAAAACTCACCTTCATAGATCCCATCAGTCACACGGGCAACAGTATTGTACATTTCATTAGACATTCCACCCTGCCGGAAAAGAAGAGTAATGAATAAAACTCTCAGACATCACAGTGAGCTTTAGGCAGAATATGAAGTTCTGAAAAATAAGCACATACAGATTTGGAGACAAAACCAACAGATCCAGGTCTGTATAGCTTGCACTGGATAATGTTATCAATTGTTCCTGCAGTGTCACCAATCTTAAAGGCTCCAGCTTGAATACCTCCAACAGTAGCCGGTCCAATAACAACCTGAACCAACCCAATCAGTCTCACAAGCTCAGACTACAATCAGTCTCACAAGCTAATCATCACACAAAACACACCTTATTGTTTGCACGAGCATAAGCAATCAGATGCTTAGTGTCTGATTCTGGAACACCTTCAGCTATAATTGCCACAACTTTAATAGTTGGTTGCTTCAAAGCAGCCATGGACGAAGCAGCAGCACTAAAAAACAGAAGAAACAATAAAAACATCAACAAAACTATCACAAAGAGAGTCATGCTAAGTTTGTTCCATGAAATTCTCATAACAAACCTCCTGAAAGATGCAAAGTTGATGAATACATCCGCGGTTGGATGCGCAGCACAAGCTGCCTCAATGCTATATAACAAAAAAACAAGTTAAAAACAAGATTTGCACATACTTAATTCCTCTCAAGAATCTACATGACATTCTTAAAAACTTACGCGGCATGAACAGGGATAGCGATTTCCTCCTGCCCGAAAAAGAGCTTTTGAAAACCTTCAGAACCAGGATTTATGATTCCAGCAACAGAAGGCGTTTCACGTCCTGTAAAAGCAAATGATCATTGATACCAAAATCTCAAACAAACTTAAACTTGACAATGTAGATTGTTATATTACCACAAAGAAAGTCGAAATCGAGCATTCGTTGAACAGGAAGCTGCTTATAGTTATAGAACAAAGCTTGTGTAGTCTTCGAAAAAAGCTGTCCCGTTGCCATAGCTCAATAGAAAAACTGAGAATCACAACAAACAAAGAGACAATGATCAGATCCACAAGGTATAAATTATTCCTATTTCAATGTTCGAAATTAGGCTACTTTACACTAATTCGATAATCACTAAGAAACAGATCTCATTACTACATCATTAACGAATCTAAGATTGAGAAAAAAGTTTCGATTTTTACGCGACCCTCCTCGTAAATATCGAAACTTTGGTATCAAAAACACGGATCAGAATCAAGACAGATCTAAAAAAAAGGTGACGAATTGTTCGATCCAAATCAAGAAGAGAACAGACCTGGTCACGACCCGAGTCGAGTCAGTGATGAGGGAGAGATTAAAAATGGAGGCAGAGAGAGAGAGAGAGAGGAATGGTTTAGAGGAGAAGCACCATTAATATAGAGAAATGGGAGGGAAACAAAAGCTTCTCATGGCAGTGATGGTCATGTGGCTTTAGTTATATTGGTAGGTAGTTAGTTCACAACTTCTTTCTACCCAAAATTGATTTCTCTATCTACATTGACAAAGAAAAACACCTAACAGTTTATACAAATTTGTTTGTAACCTCATTTGTTTTTTTTCCCGCAGAACACCATTTTATATCGAAGATTTTCTTTTCGAGATAGCCAATCCGGAACCGAAATGCTTATATGGAAAAGTAAAGAATCGCGTGTTCTTGTCTTTTTAACTAGATAATCGATACAAACATTGTTACAACGCGGGACATATCTAATATGAAAGGATAAGAAAACGTATAATACGATCCCACATATAAAAAACTTGAGATTGGTATACAAAGAAATTGATTTTTCTACCTATAAAGAAAAACAAAACACCTAACAGTTTATACAAATTTGTTTGTAACATCATTTGTTTTATTAATTGCAATTTTGGTTTGCTTTAAGACGTGATGTTCGTTAAAATGTCGTCCTTGCTGGTAGTGAGTGTTAATGGGTTGTTTTGTCTTCAAGATTCAGCAACGTTTTGGTTCAACATTGTTTAATGTTTTCTTGAAGTATTTGAAAAGTTAGAAAGTGTTACTAGTTATTCTATGATATATTATCACAAACATATATAAATGTAACGAAAAATGACTTTAGGAAGAAATGAATACTTGGAGAGAATGATAGAAAGAGAGGACTCTTTGTCTTTATACTTTCTTATAGAAGTGAGTCAAGTGGTGGTGAATCAATTACAATAAAACTTACGTTCGTATATATAGAAGTAAAGTGATAAAGATTTATTGTGCATATATAGATGAGCTCCACACGAATATGTCACTTTCTCGGACTCGATCTAGAACGTTATCATACTAAGATTACTTTTTACCGATTTTTTTTTGTTTTCTGACTAGTTATGTGGTATATTTTCTGATTTAAGCATTAGAGAATCATCGGGATGATAATTTTACGCCATCTTGAGGTTTCATGACGACTGTTGTAGTTGCATATCTCATTCGCTTCTAAAGAACATATATATTCGACGAACTGTTTCAGTTTAAGGAGGCGACTTTTTAAGAAACTGACCAACATATCAATAGAGCTAAAAGTTCATCTCGAACATATTTGAAATATTTGAATTTTATGATTTATGATAGTTAATATATTGTTCTATACATTGAATATAATATATATCAAAACCTATTTTTTTATCATGTTTCTCGGTTTTGATTCGAAACTACATTATTTGTGGTACCGAAACCTCTATTTTTTTGTGTATCTAAAAAAAAACGTTGAAGACATGGGAAGAATAGGAACATGTTGCAAAAGTTTTTCTAAGTTGGTCACAAACCTTGAAGACAAAGTTATTGTTCGAGGGAATGGTATTTAATAGGCTCGTGGAACGTGACCGGCCATACAATTTATGGTTTCATGGTTTTGGTTTTATAGTTTTAATATTAGGATACCATTGCTTTTATGATTACCTTCGCCTTATTTTTGTTTGACTAGATAGACTCAAATCATGTGGCGTTTTCTTATAAATACTGTGAGAATTTAATGAGAAAGGTTATGAGAATTATTAATCACAAACGGTTTGTATCATTGTCTTTTAGCTCTTGATTGGGACCTATCACTTTTAGAGCAGTTAAAATCATTTAAACCCTTAGTGTTTGAAATACTCCATGTTGAAAAAGATAGAAAAAATCTCATAATTTTCATTCAATGACATTTCATTCATTTAGGGTCTTCAATGGTTACCATTTGTTGACGTCAAAACGTGATTCCGCTATTTTTACTACTCAAAATATTCATCAAGTTTTTATGTTTTCACACGTTTTGAAAAAATGATTATGTTATATACTACTAACATATTAAAATGTAACTAAAAAACAAACGTGATAAATCTACTAAAACTAGCTTTTTATCATAGTCATTCTACAGAAACTTTTTTTTAGTTCATTTCATTCAGCTAACAATGATTTAGTTATTCTATTATTCAACTATTCATCTGACATACCAAGTAGATCTATTGAAAAGAGAAAACTCTAAACTAAGAAGTAAGGACTTGACTGGTAGTCAGATGAAAAACTGAATAATAAAATAGCGGAATTATTAGAAAGATAAAATTCAAAAGAGAATAAACTTAATTAACACACCAAAAAGCTACTACTTAACAAATAAACAATGTTTTGTCTAAACTAGTTAAAAAATTAACAAATACAAAATAGATTGGAAAATATCTTATTAATTTTCACGTTTTATCATATCGTGTTTATTATTGTGAATGGTATGTATCATATCATTCAAGCCTATGTTATTTTCGGAAAAACGGTCTATTTCCCCCCGATAACTATCGCATCATAACAGATGGAGCCCAAACTTTAACCACGGTTCTAATGTCCCTGAAATGGAACTTCAAGTCCTAGTTCCCCCCGAATCGGAAGTTCACTTGTTATTTCTCTCCGAATCAAATGTTCGAGAGTTAGAACCACACGAATCTGGGTTTAATCGGTTTACTGTATTGAAAACCCAATGCTAAACCGATTAAATGTTTTATTAACCAGATTAAACCCTAATGTACCCAATTCAACCCGATTTCACTAACTTAACCAAAACCCACCCCGATTTAACCCCAAAATCGAAAACACAAACCCTAAAATCAGAAATCAAAAGAAATCCCCAAATATTTCCGACGAACCCTAGAGAGAAAATTTGAGTGATCGAAGCTTCCAATCTTTGCAATCGAAGGATGTCTGTAGTTGTTCGTGACCCCGATATTGGTGATGTCGATCCTGAAGCTGAAGACAGAGACCAATTTCACATCGAAGAAATGTTGAATGAGTGGAATGACGAACCTCCGATTCGCCATGATGTGTACCCAGAGAGCGATGCTGAAGAGAATGGCGATGGTCCTGAGAGAGTTCATACTCATATCAGGCGAGGCGAATGTCATTTGTACCCGAAGCAAACATGATCATCATCCGATTAATTTGTTGAATCCAATCATGATCATACACCCTATCACAACGACAATCATCATCTTCTTAGTGCTTCATTTGGCTTCAGACAAAGCATCTTCAACCTTCTCAAATATCTCCTTCTCTATCTTCATTTCGACCTTCTCGCAAACGATCTTCTCAATCTCCAAACTCTTTGTCTTAAGCTTTGTAAGCTCCTTCTCAAGTTCAACATTCTTTTCTTTCAATGTATCTATCTCATTGAGCAAGGCTTCATCAACCCATTTGAACGTGTGTTCATCGTTCCTTAGCTACAAATTAACAGTCATTGGTCCATTAGGAGAATCTTAAACAAGATACAATACAAAACAGTTGAAACACAAGCATGAAATTACCCTAAGTTTAGCAGCAACACCACAACGATAGTATCTCCGGCAAGGATTGGAATCGGATTTTGAATTTAGTGCCACAATTTCTTCCCCGCACCAACATCTCTTTGGCACCCCGACGATTCTGCCTCTTCCACGAGGACCTGTAGATCCCGACGAACTCATTGACATATTGCTCATCTTGCAGCAACTCGATTTCTGGGTTAATCGAAATTTTAGAATTTAGGGTTCTTCAATTGGGGAAAAACGATTTCGAATTTGGGGATTTTGATTTTGGGGTTTAAAAGCATTAGTGGGTCGGGTAAAAATATGGAATCGGTTTTTTTTTGGTTAAGTTACGACCAAAATCTGGTTTGGTCTCGGGTCAACGCACCAAACCGACGAAACCCAGACATGGAGACATTTAGATGGTGAACTTCCGATTCGGGGGGAACTAGGACTCGAAGTTCCATTTCAGGGACATTATTGCATGATTATTAGTAGTATCTTAGAAATAAATCTTAGGAATATTTAAGTAATATATTTGTAAAAGTGATAGGT
This sequence comes from Arabidopsis suecica, assembly GCA_019202805.1. NCBI lineage: Eukaryota > Viridiplantae > Streptophyta > Magnoliopsida > Brassicales > Brassicaceae > Arabidopsis > Arabidopsis suecica. The sequence goes on along the minus strand of CM032912.1, from coordinate 7,333,023 downwards.
AAGAGATAGTATTTTTGGGTTAAGATTTTTGTGTGATTAATGGTAGTAATGGTAGGTTCTTAACATGTGGTTCTTAGAAAAAAAAATATTAATATAAAAATAAAATTTATATACTTTAACCAATCACAATGTGACACCTTGCAACATCTTAAGTTAAGAAAAACATCTTAACTTAGATACAAATCTTAGCTTTAAGATGTTGGTTTGATTATTTTTAATCAACTTTAATCCTAAGATTTGTCTAAGATACTCAACATTTCAACCGATATTCATGCTCTTAGAACCGGGGTTAAAGTTTGGGCTCCATCTGTTATGATGCGATAGTTATTGGGGGGAAATAGACCGTTTTTCCGTTATTTTCAATTATCCATAAAATTACAAATTTAACACAAAAATCGTGAATCAAAGCAATTTTTTATCGGTCGGGTCTACTACAAATAGTAAATGATTAGATCAATCATAGGTTAATTAGGAGATTACGTTTTCTACTTATGTAAAGTATATATTGTCATTTACTTCTTTAGAATACCCTAGCTAATCTTGTATGTGTATATATTTGTGTTCTGGGAATCAATACAAATCATCCTTTGAACATACATTCATATCTATTTCCACAATTGATCATACTCAAAACATATTACTTCCCCACTTTTTGCTTCAATTTAAATTACTTCACCAATACTCTCATTTACATGTAAGATACCAAAAATCTTTTTTGGGTCAACCACTAAAAATCATTTGACGTTATATGAAAATGTTGAAAACAAGAACAAAAGCAATTGTATCAGAGTATGTAGTGAGAAGAAACAATTCAATATAAAAGATTACAAACTAGATAAATTACCACAGTAAAAACAACACAGTAATGCACAAATCTCATGTCTTAAAGGACGCGATTGGTTGTAGAGAATCACAACTCAATTTCCACGGTCTACGTCTACAATCTCCAACCGCTATTTCCGCGTTTGCGTTTTGATCATCACCGCAATCGCCACCGCCACCACCACCACCACCATTCTGCGTCAGCGTTAAACTCGTCGTAGCAATCATATTCTCTAAATCGCTAACGTAACTCGAAAGCCAAATCTTCTCCGACTTAAGAACCGCGTTCTCCGATTCGACCAAGTCAAGCCTCTGTTTCACAACACGACATCTCTCGCTGTTCTCTTTGATTCGTCGTTCAAGACTCGAGATCTCATGAATCGTGTCTTCCATTAACTTTTGTTTCTTCAAACGCGACCTCCTAGCTGATTCGCGGTTAGATAATTTGCGTTTTCTTTTCTTCTCATCTATGTCGGAACCTGAACTTGTCCTCTCTGCGTTTGCCATGTTTTGTACGAGAAAATGTTACCAAAAAAAAAAAATTAAGAGATAACGTAAAACCAGTGAAGAATCACAACGGATATAGAATGATAAACAAGGAATCGTGAAAATTGGTTGAGATTTATCATTTCATAACTCTGTCCATTGTCATTTCATAATAACTCAAGAACTTCAAGAAAAGAAAAAAAGAATTTCAAGAATCTGTGATTTGACGAGGATCTTGAGAAATTAAACAAGAAGATCTTTATGATTAGGATGATATTTAAGAGAGATTAGTTAAAAGAGAAATAGAACAAGGAAGAGGATAAGGATAAGATCGAAAATAAGGAAAGTGGGAGAAGTTGTTCGTCTTAGGTTGCTCTTATTTATGGGAAAATTGGAAATAAAGGATATCTACTTAAAAATTTGTCCATATACACCTTTTTTGTGAGATTGTCAGTTTGGATGATTTTACCCCTACACCCTAATTTAAATGTTTTTTTAAAAAAATAATCATAAAAACAGGTAAATATACAAGAGTAGAGGTGATTTGAAGTGAAATTTTTTAGATTTGGTTTAAAAAAAGTTGATTTTTTGATAGATAAAGTTTCATCTAATTTTGGTAGAACACGTTTTCTAGAGTTTTGCGAAACTCAGAATGTGTATTCTGCATTTTTGTACATGTTCTACATATTTCAGATTAGATTTCTCTTCTGAGAATTTTAGAAATCCGAAAATCATAAATCTAAAATATTTAGAACATGCATTCTACGTTTTTCTCTATGTTCTAAATATTTTAGAATAGACGTTCTAATAATTTCTACATCTTCTGCCATCGTTAGAAATTGTAATCTGAGTTTAGAATGTAAATTCTACGGTATTGCAGATTTCGATTTCTGTAATTTTTAGAATGCTCTAAATATAGAAAGTAAATCTTCAGAAAAGGAAACAAAATATTTTTTTTAGATTATTTTTTTATTTTTTGTTTTTTTAGATTATTGTTGTTCAAGTCACAATATTTTTTTAAAACTCACCAAATTGAAACCTCTAATCGAGTTTCACGAATTCAAAGATATTAACAACTCTACATGCAAATTGAAATTGTGACTTGCAACTAAATCGAGAGAACAAAAAGATTCACATCGATTTACAAGTCTCAAATCTAATTTGTGTTTATATGAACGCAAATCTCTAAACGAGTAACAAAAATTGTGACTTGAGATGAGAAAAAGACATAATTTCAATCACAAAAAAGAGTAGAGCAACGTATTGACAAAAAAAAAAAGAGTAGAGCAACGTACCTATTGATTCAGTCTTTAATCGTCGCCCAGATGAACACCGGAGGACCAACGATGCCGGAAAACACGCAGTCGGTGGAGATACGGCGGTGGGCTCGTTTGAGAGAGAGTAGGGTCCTTTTTGTTTTACCTCGACATGTTCATCTACGACAGGAAAAAAAAATAGTTAATATGGTCTAGGTGATTGAGAGACTCTTTCACAAGTGGAAGGTTTAGATTTCTATTTAATTTTTGTAAATAGATTACAAAGTTTTATTTTTAAAATCAATTTTTATTAATTTAAGAGAGAAAATGAGGGTAAAATTGGGTTTTTTATTTTCAAAAAACCTATTTGACCAATCTACAAGAAGAAGGGATATATGGACAAATTTTTAAGTAGATATCCTTTATTTCCAATTTTCCCCTTATTTATAGATTACATTAAAAAAAAAAATCTCGAAGGTTTTTTATTTTGTTACATTAGAAAAGATTATCCAAAATTGTTATAAAAAAGGAAGATTCATCGAATATGACGAATAGGAAAAGAAAGAGATTTTTGGTCAAACGTAATATTTGATTTTTTTTTTACTTTTTTGGTTATTGTGTTTTTATTTTATTTTTATTAGGACATAACAGCTAAATAGGTGTTGGTGTTGTTCCTTAATAGGAAGACCAGTAATTACTGGAGTATTTTTTGCTTTTTTGCATTTAAATTGTTGGTTTGTTGTGTATTTAGTTGTCACAGTCGTAGGATAATTCTAGAAATATCCAACGAAAACTAGATTCTGTAACTTTCTAATTATGTATACTTGTCCAAATTTAATTCCTCGTTTTGTACCAAGTTCCTTTTTCCGCAACTCCAATGAAAATCGAACATGATTGTCTAAAATCAGAACGCTGTGAAAAAAGTACGAAACTGGATCTGGATCAGTTCATGTCCGTGGGTAATAAATGGCAAAACCGCAAAAGTATGTAAGAAAAAAGAACATGTTCCGATCATTTTTTCCTCTTAGTTCGATTTTAACTACTAATAAAGCATTTAAAAAGGGACAAAACCATTTTAAAATTTTAATTGTTAATTAATGGGACAAAGATACCTCATTTAGAAAGAATCATACGTACGTAAACTATTTCGTCAATGAAACACGAAGAAGTTCTTTTGGAATTGGACAGGTTAAACGTGGAGCAATGACGACTATTTTAGTATTTTCAATTTTGTGGATTTAGAGATTACGCTTAACATGGTTTGACAATTTTATCAATAAAGAAAATTATCCATCTTGAAAGCAAAATTCTATTTGATTTTACTTTTGTGCGGGTCTTATCTCAAATGAGAAAATAAAGTAAACTAATAAAAAGAGACTGTATGTATTGGTAAGCCAGCCTTACTTTCTTTTCAAATGAACAAAATACAAAACAATAGAAGATGGCGATATATACAGCATCCTTATCCGCTCACTGATTCTCTATATATTATTTTTTATTTATCAGATAAAATAAAATATTTCTATATCATTATTAAAAAAACAAAAGTAGATGCACTTCATTGGTCGGCTAGTTTTAGAAATTTGTTTAGGTTCTACACATCTTTTGTCCAGTGATATTTGGGGTTTTGAACAAACTAGAAAAAATGAAAACAAAACCAGAAACCTAAGTACATTGAAATGCTGTTTATTGTTATTTTATTTTAAGTATTTATAACGCAACAAAATAAATTTAAAGTTTTATCTAAGTAACAGATTTAATTTGCCACCATTGTTATTTAAATGACAGTTTTTTTTCTTTGTTTTTCATGCAATTTTGTTATATTTGTTATTAAATGAAAATAACCATTTACATGATATATTTAGGCCCTGTTCGTTTCTCCATTCAGATGGATCATCTGGATGGAGATGAAAAATGATGTTCGTTTTTTACAATTTAACAGATCATTTGGATGAATTAGTTGGATGGATCATCTGAATGAGTTTGTAATTTTAAGCAAATTTGTCAAACTCATCTGGATGAACATGATTGGAGCATTTGGATGGAGATGATTCAGTCAAAAATAACAAATGAAAAATATACCCTCATTTATAATCATAAATCAAATAATGTTTATTTTCCATAGATTTTTCATTTTATATTCTAAAAATTACATATTTGAACCAAATAAAATCTCTAAAAATCGTGAAATCAATGATTATCATTTTAGAGCAATAATCAAATTAATATAGCTTAGATTTAAAATATAAGTAAATTAAAGTATGAGTATTTTAGTCATTTTCTTGTTAAAGTCATCTAGATGGAGATAAAGATTTGTAAAAATTAAACAAACAAAAAAAAATTCATTCAAATGTTCCATCCAAATGAACATCCAAAAATTGAAACGAACAATATTCAGATGGAGCATTTGGATGGAACATTTAAATGGACCATTTGGATGGAAATAGTAGATGATGAAACGAACGGACCCTAGAGTATGCCACCCATCTTAAAAAAATTCACAAGAATTATCATCTTCGACTAAGTTTTGCATACGCACATTTATATAATCCTTTAATGTGTTCTGATAATTGCTGATCCAACAATTTGTATATTTTCGTAGTTATCACGATTCATGATGATGACGATTACATCATCCAGTTTTGTTAAACAATTTGGCATTGCCTAATCTATGGATGACATCTGATAAATAGAGTGAGAAGTTTGCTTAACGCTTACGTACGTATCTACATTGATGATTTATGATTACAAGCATATTATAGTTACATTTTCTTTAATTGTTATTTATCATGTATTTGTTAATTAATAATGTTTACAATATCTTATTTTTCAAATTAATAAAAATTTGCAATATGTAGTATATATGCCATATAGAAAAGCTTACCCCAATTTCTTTTCCTTTTTTTTGGCATTAATTCTTTCTTTATTACAAAAAAAGAAGAGATCATGTTACAAAGAAGAGAACATTGGCTCCGACTGGTAACACGCGTTAGTAAAATTGAGTTGCAGTAGATGTTGCAATTTGATGTAACTTGCTGTAAAAATTATGTGGTAAAAACTGCAGTTTGATGTCATAATTTGCTGTAGAAATATGAGTTGAGATTTTTCTTAAAACAACTGACTGGTAACGTTTATGATGTACCAGATGCAGTATATATTATAAAAAATAAGAATGACATTAAAAAAAAATTAATAAGTAAAATAGATTAAATAAATGGTAATAATTAAAAAATCATGACATAAAACTAAAAGAAACAACTAACGACGTACATTCCATAACATATTCGCAATCTCATCTCGTATGTTATTCATATATTGGCAATCAAGAAGCTCCAAATATATTCTGATATACTCATCGTCCCATATAATTAATTTCTACAAAATACATTAATAAAATACTAAACACCCAAAGTTTTAAAATTGAGCATGTGACAAGTATATTACCTTACGACGGCTACTTCCACTTCCACCGACATCATCATCACCAGCTGTACCTCCATCACCACCACCTTCATTAGACATCTTCATCCAAAGCAAATAAAATTAATTAGTAATAATTACTAATTAATAGCTTTAAAATATATATATATATAAAGTTGATGGATCAAGAGTAGAAGTAAGAAAACAATCATACCGTAAATTCTCAAGAGTGCTTATATTTAGTACTGACTAATGAGCTTTAGACACCTCTATATATAGTCAAATTTTGTGTACGTTGTAGAAAAATATGATAAACAAAATCAACAACTAACTAGATCATAGGAACAACTTTGTTTGAAAGAGTTTGAAAGAGTCAAATAGATTAAACTAGAGTTTGAATGAAAAATCTTTGACCAAGTTGCTTAGCAATCCACATGGAGAATTGCCGTAAAAACAAAAAAAAACAATCATTTGAATTAATTAATTAAAAACTCATAACTCAACTCTAACTCATGCCATTTTCCATTATGTCGAATAATCTTTTGAGTTAACAATTTTTCAAATGACACAACTCAAAATTGTTATTCAACCATAACACATTGTAACTCAAGCTTAACTTCAAAAAAAATATTTTAATTCGTGATTGGTAACATTTTTGTGTTATCTATGAGTTATGTCTATAACTCAACTTAACTCAATGATAACTCATGTTACCAATCAAAGCCATTAATTGTTTAAGTCTTGCGTAATCTAGCCAACTCAAACTCTGCTTAGTTTATTCTACCATAATATAATAGGGATGCAAACGACATCATTAATGTCTATTGATGGATTATGGATAGAAGATAACATCATCGCTCACATTTAGTTAGGCAAAGTATTTTATTATATAGATGAAAGAGTCTTTCTACTTTGTAGAGTCCGATATGTGACAACATTTTCTAAATATAGTAATAGGTTGCAAACTTCAACTAATCAATTTTATATTTTTTTTACTTATTAAATATATATTTTTTTTAATTTTTTGTCTAAATTCTATATATCTTGCTATTTTAATAATAATAAAATAAACTCTTAAGATTTAAAAACGCAGGAATCAATCTAAATTTTGTATATTGAAAAAAGTACTAATTAAACAGACTAAAGTATTAGTAAATTTTTTAAAGTTCCATAATCTATTTATTTTGCATGATATCAGTAAAAATGGGTTCACTACATATGTAAAATTATATAAATATATCAAATTCATATTTTTTGTTAATATGTAGAAAATTCATCTAATTAAAAAAACTAATTTTATTTTCACTGTTGGGGATGAATTTACAACCACCAATCGTTTTATAACTTTTGGACAGAAAGTCAGATCCACGAAAATTCTCCCAGAAGAAGAACAAACCTCAAGGACTGCATGCCTATCGCAAGCTAGCCGGAAAATCGTGACTCGTGACTTCCCTTAAAGGTGAACCTTCAATTTCCTATATATAGTTTACATGTGAGACCGTCCATTACTTTGTATAAGATAGGAATAAGCATGGATTTAAGTCTTTATAGGATTTAAATCTCCTACTTTAGACTTAAACCCTCATTTTCTCAATATATCATTTCCTACGATTTTTATGTTCATTACTTTGTATGGTATTTATTTTATCTAGAGAAATTGTCTCAAATAGCCCCAAATCAAGTTTTTGGGACAAAAATAGCACTTAAAAGTTTAATGGACAAAAATAGCACCTTATTTTTGATTTTTTAAATTAATAAATAATTATAAATAAATACAAAAAATCACATATTAATCGTTAATATTTTCCCGCTAAAAAAAAATCTCGTCAAAATTTTCCGGCCAAAAAAATTTCCGTCAAAATTTCCCGCCGAAATATTTTCGTTCCCAGAAAAAAAAGATGTCGTCAAAATTTTCCCGCTAAAATAATTTCCGTCCGACTTTTCCCGCCAAAAAAAAATCAAAGAAATTCAGGAAGGATTCTACGAAATTTAGGAAGGATTTCACGTAATTTAGGAAGGATTTCACGTAATTTAGGAAGGATTTCACGTAATTTAGGAAGGAATTCATGAATTCATGAATTTCAGGAAGGATTCCATGTAATTTAGGAAGGGTTTCACGAATCGTGAAAATATACTAATAAATTCTGATTAATGGAAGAATTTTTTTTTGAAATTGTAAATATGTTAACTTATTTAATTTGGCAAGGTAATGTTAGATATTTCCGGAAGCGACAGTTCAATTTAATATAATTAAAAAATAACAAAACATAATTTATTTTGATTTTTAAAATTTCCATAATAAAACTATACAAATTAATTTTGATTAGTTTAGATGGAAAAAATAAAAAGCGAATTTGATTATTCCAATGTTTTAAGAAACAATTATTTTATTTCCCTAATATAATATAAATTAGATATTTTGTATTTTGAAATATAGAATATTTCTCGAATAAATTAGGGATTTTAGATTCGTCAAAATCTCGAAATATTTTGTAATTTGAATACAATTCATAAGCCCTAGACAATCCAAACCTTCATCTCATGTTTTGATTTATTTTTAATTAAATATAATAATGTAAAAAAAATCAGTAAATATATATTAGGCTAATAAGGCTTTATTAGTAGCCTATAAAATGTTGCCCACTACATAAAAAATAGAGAAAATATTAAAAATGCCCTTTTTTCAATGCCCCTTTTCAAAAATGCCCCATTTGAGAGTCCATTTTTAAGTTTGCCCTCTTTTAATTTTTAATGACCATTTTACCCTTATTTGAAACAAAATTAGGTCCACAAAATACAAAATATTTTTTGGCGGGAAAAGTGATCCCGTAATTTTCCCGCCAAAACACTTGTAAAAACCTTTAAAATACCTTGTAAAATTTTCCCGTAAAACTTTTTCCCGCCAAAAAATTTTCACGCCAAAATTTTTTTTTTGCGGGAAAAGTGATTCCGCAATTTTTTTGGCGAAATATTTTTGGCGGAAAAAATTTACAAGTTATTTTAAAGGTTTTACAGAGTATTTACAAGTGTTTTGTAAGGTTTTACAATGTATTTTAAAAGGTTTTACAAGGTACTTATAAGGTTTTATAAGGTATTTATAACTTGTAAAACCTTATAAAAAACTTGTAAAACCTTATAACTTGTAAAACCTTATAAAATAGCTTGTAAAATCTTATAATATCTTATAAATACCTTATAAATACGTTGTAAAACCTTTTAAAATACATTGTAAAACCTTATAAATACCCTGTAAAAAACCTTTAAAATACCTTGTAAATTTTTCCCGCCCAAAATTTAACGCCAAAAAAATTGCGGAATCACTTTTCCCGCAAAATATTTTTTTGGCGGGAAAATTTTACAAGGTATTTTAAAGGTTTTACAAGTGTTTTGGCGGGAAAAATTGCGGGATCACTTTTCCCGCCAAAAAATATTTTGTATTTTGTGGACCTAATTTTGTTATATTTCCTTATATATTTGTGATATCTTTTATTAAAAGAAGGGTAATTTAGTCATTTTGTACATTAAAAAGGGTATTTTTAAAAATGGACAGCCAAAGGGGGCATTTTTGAAAAGGGGTATTGAAAAAGGGGCATTTTTGTGAGTCTCCCTAAAAAATAACATATGTATCACTACATTAAAATTGTCAGACCATATAATAATATAATCAGTTTAAAGATTAATTTAGAAAATTATTATTACAACAATTAAAAAATTATCATATGTTTTCCCATGGTTAACACACAATTATTTTTAAACATTTACACACAAGTCTTCACTAACTATAATTTTATCCATTTACACCAAACTATTAAACCACATAAAATAAAATTGTTTTTGTAACACTACTGTATATCAATCAAAACTATAATATTTTCACATTTCATATTTTTTTTTACTATTTTTAGTTTAAAACTTTAAAGATTTGCAATTTCATAAAATCTACCCCGCACGAACGTGCAGATCCAGATCTATTATATATTTACGCTTCTAGGTAGAGTATATCAAATCAGAGTAGAATACAAACAATTTTAGGCCTATGAGTACTCAAAATTCTTTTTTTATAAAAGCATATAAGATTATTGATTTTGTAGTAGACATCATCTGGTTTATTTTGAAATAGAGATAGTATTAAAAATTTCTGTCTTTTTCTTTTCTTAATAACCCTTAAATCCTATTTATTGTTTGGTTTAAACCGAAATCTGATTTCAGTGCAATAGGTTTGGTTTTTGGTTGGTTAGATTTTGTGCAAATCCTAATCCAATTTTTTGGTCCATAAAAATGTCGGCCCATTAGATAGATGGAATAATAAATTAAAAGAAAAAAACCTACAAGTCCAACCTCGGCCTCTTTCAAATAATAAAAACAAATACAAAATAATGTGGCTGCTGGGATTCGAGCCCAGGTCTCCACGGCCACAACGTGGAATTCTTACCACTAAACTACAGCCACTTTTGGATAACAATACAGTAACAAGTTCTATAAACCAAAAACTAAATGATGAATTGGTGATAATGGGCCATGGCACGTGACCCATTGAATGAAATCAGCAAAACGCAGCGTTTTAGGTCGAGTTCGTTTTTTGTGCTCTGTTCGTGCCTTCTCTCTCTATCCAGTGCGTTTCTCCACAATCCTTTCGCCTTCTTCTGCCGAAATTTTGTTTTACCCAAAAAACACTAAAAAACCGAATAACGCAAAAACTACTAAAAAGCTTCAACAAGATTGAAACTTTCTGCTTCTTTTGATTCTGATCCTCCATCTTCACAATACCCTAATGTCAATTTCTCGTTTTTGACTCTCTCGGAATCTTGATTTTTTTCTTCCCTCTTCAAATCCAAACGAAGCTTTAGAGTTTTCGACGACTCTCTAACCGCCGCCTTTTCTTGAACAGAGAATACTTCAAGGGGTTCGTGAAAGTTTTCTCTTTTTAATCTCTTTCGTACTGTGAATTGTGGGGATGTTTTGATTGTATAGAGGAACTGATGTTGGCATTGTGCATGTGCTTTGTTCAATCTTGATTCTCTATTGCAATGTTTTTATTTAATTTGCGTTTGGATTCTTTGGTGATTAGAGATGGGGTAATTCAAATTTAGGGTTTTTGTTTTTTTATTGTTGCAGAGACAATGTGTTATGGTTTTGGAGTTCTTTCTAAGAGTGTTTCGTTTGCTTTGTGATCGTAGTTCTCCTTGGATCACGCGGTATCAAGGAGGTACACTTCCTTAGCTCTCTTATTTATTTGAAAGTGAACTTTCATTTGTTTAGATGTATATTTGGTGTAAATACTTTCCGAGTTCTTGTACTATTGTTCATGGAATGCTTTGGCATGTATATATATGTGCGTATTGTGGGTTTAGGATATTTTTTGGTTCTCAGGACTTCTTATGGAACCTTATATATTTTAATTAAGATTTAAGAGACTTTCGAAGTGTATTCAATGGAGTTCTTGAACTTGGATACTTGAGTTATGTAGTTTTAAGTCCCTTCTGGTGCCAGAAATGATCATTTTATCGTTCAAAGATTGTATTTTTAAACATTAGTATAAGGATGGAGTAGACATATTTAAGCATTAGTAGAAGGATGAATATTACGCCTTTTCATTTATCCTATAGTGGTTTAGATAGTTTTGCCGCGAAGAATTAATAGGAACTACTGGGTGAGCAGGATGTAGTACACTCAAAGCTTTTGAGATGCATAAGGTTTGAAGTTATCTGCGATCCCCTTAGATTTCCACTTTTGTCCCACTGTAATTTTCCATAGAGTAGAACTGACTGAAAAATCTCCCAGGATCTTATTTTCACTTCTCTTATTGGTTGAAAGTATAATATCTTCGTGATGTTTTTTGTTTGTCTAATTATGTTCTAGCTGTTGGATTTGCGATGATGATTGACGTCAGTGTCTGGAAAATTGACAGGGTCTAATGGCTCTTAGGAAAAATACTCCAAAAGGCGATTCAGTTTCACTCCCTATGAAGCCGTTGAATTTCTCCAGAAAATTGCCAGGGAATGTGCAGATTCCAGACCCTGATATTGCTCAAAATGTTGCGCCTAACATTGATTTAGACCTCCGTGAAGTTTACTTTTTGATGCTCCACTTACTTTCATCTGGGCCATGCCAGCAAACTTATGCACTGTTGCGACATGAACTTCTTGAACATGAGCTTCTTCCTCGAAGATATCATGCTTGGTACTCGAGGAGTGGATTGCCTAGTGGGGATGATAATGATGATGGCAACTCCTTTCCTTTGAACTATACTGAGTTGGCTAAGAGGTAACTAATAGTGTTACTCTCACTGATTGTAGTACAAATGTGAATTTTGAATGAATTTTTAAGTGAAGAAGTTAATCATATGTCATTCATTTCTCCTAATTCATGTCGTTGTTGTATTTTCTAATTTGTTAATGACTGGGTTTAGGGTTCTTTTCACCATAAATTTTTAACTTGTTTCATGACATTGTATGTGCACTCTCAGGTATTCTCATGTAAAAAAAGATCACCTGGTGGAGCTTCTAAAGCAATTGGTCTTTGTTTCGAATAGGCCTAATCCCTCACGAGGGATCGGTGATGGAAATAAAATGATTGGAGCTGGTGTTCCAACACTTTTAGGCACTGGCTCGTTCTCCCTTTTGAGCTGTAGGTGATTTCTAAAATTTGTTATTGTCTTATTGGCATGTTTAACTCACTCACATGCACAGACATAGACTCATACATATATATGCTTGCATATGTATATTATAACATATTGATAATACCAAGGTCTCTTATAAATTATTTGGGGTTTCTTTAGCATTTACTAAATTCTCTTTGAAAATCTTGGTTTGCTTTTAAGCTACTTCGTTTGGTTTTGCAGCTGAGAAGGAAATAGTTGGAAGTGATCTCAAAGCACCACCTATTTGCATGCGTTGGCCTCATATGCATGCTGATCAGGTTCGTGGTATTAGTTTGAGGGAAATTGGTGGTGGTTTTGGCAGACATCATCGTGCCCCATCAATTCGTGCAGCATGTTACGTCATTGCAAAACCATCGTCAATGGTACAAAAGATGCAGAACATCAAGAGGCTACGTGGACACAGAAATGCTGTGTACTGTGGTATGATATTTAAATGTTTAGGGATGAATCTTAGTGTCGAGTTTCATTTTGAAATAATAGACTAATCATTTAGATTAACTGGATACCTGAAGCTATCTGTAAATGCTGCAGCTATATTAGATCGCTCAGGAAGGTATGTAATCACTGGTTCAGATGACCGCCTTGTAAAAGTATGGTCAATGGATACTGCATACTGCCTGGCCAGCTGTCGAGGGCATGAAGTGAGTTCCAAGTACTTTGTGAGAATGCTATCATTTTGTTACTGTATCTGTAAGTGGTTCTTAAAAATTGTTTTTGGTGCATTTGTAAGGGTGACATAACTGATCTTGCTGTGAGTTCGAACAACATTTTCATAGCATCCGCATCGAATGATTGTGTGATCCGCGTTGTAAGTTTCTTGTATGGTCCTCTGTATATGATTCCATTATGACTTCCACATATTACCCTCTTGATGACTTCACCCATCTGGATTTTTGTAGTGGCGATTGCCAGATGGTTTACCTGTTTCTGTCCTCCGTGGACATACTGGAGCTGTTACTGCTATTGCATTTAGTCCCAGACCTGGATCCCCATACCAGCTTCTCTCGTAAGAATTCTTCATTCTTTTTGGCATCGTGTATGCTAGCTGGTGCATTATTTCCCCTCCTTTGAAGAATAATTGATAAATTATTATGTTTTGTCACTTGTTTTCATACTATTGATTTGGTGTTTGCCTATGTCTATTGTTTTGAGATTTTGAATCAACTAACCTATTGGTCACAAGCTGGAAAGTTAAATGTACTCTGATTCATACTTCCTTAGATAGAATTTTATGATATTACTTTATTATTTAAGCTGTAGATTCTATCTCTACTATGTCATTACTCGTGTCTTTATGTTGTCCTGAGATTCTATTTGTGTGTTTGGAAAAAGGTGCTTTATTTCATTGGCATTTTTATAAGCTGAGCCTTTGTTAAATCTCTGCAGATCGTCTGATGATGGTACATGTAGGATATGGGATGCTCGGGGAGCCCAATTTGCTCCCCGGATATATGTCCCTAGGCCTCCTAGTCCTGATGGTGATTGCTTTACGTTCATATTTAAATTATATTTGCGTCGACTTATTGGAAGCTGTAGGACTGACTAGGGCATCCTATTCCAGGAAAGAACAGTGGCCCTTCTTCTAGTAATGCTCAGCAGAGTCACCAAATCTTTTGCTGTGCATTCAATGCTAATGGATCTGTCTTTGTCACTGGCAGTTCTGACACTCTTGCTAGAGTATACTCGGTACTGAAAAATGTTTCCTGACTATCTTGGTTTGAGTTAAAAATTGCAAATCCACATAAGTTTTTTGCCAAATTTAGTAGGATTCACTTAATTTACAAAAGGTGTTTTCTTTGGTTACAGGTTTGGAGTGCTAATAAGACCAATACTGATGATCCAGAGCAGCCAAATCATGAGATGGATGTTCTGGCTGGACATGAGAATGATGTTAATTATGTTCAGTTCAGGTTGGCTATTCACTTTTGAAATTACATTTCTCTTGAGATCCTAATTTTCTTGATCCTATTCGTTTGCATTTGTGCTTTCCAGTGGTTGTGCTGCGGGATCTAAATTTTCTGTAACTGACTACTCAAAAGACGAGAATGTTCCAAAATTTAAGAATTCCTGGTTTGTGTTCTCTGCTGCAAGTAGATAATCATGCAACTACTTTTAACTTTTCACCTTTTTCTAATGTTTTTTGTGTTTGATATGGTGTCTTTTTTAGGTTTTGTCATGATAACATAGTTACATGCTCTCGTGATGGTAGTGCAATCATTTGGATCCCAAGATCGCGGAGATCACATGTAAAATTCAATTTCGCTAAGATAACTGCGAATATAATAGTATTTTTTCATAGGAGCAGAAAACCAGATCTTTATTAATGTCTTTCAGGGAAAAAGCTGCCGATGGACACGAGCATATCATCTCAAGGTTCCACCTCCGCCCATGCCTCCTCAACCTCCTAGAGGTGGGCCACGTCAAAGGATCCTACCTACACCCCGTGGGGTTAACATGATTGCTTGGAGTTTGGATAATCGTTTTGTCCTTGCCGCTATCATGGGTAATACTATTTTGACACTCTTAATGGCTGAGTTTATCCAGGTCGATTTCTAGAGCGCTCCACTCTTTTTAACTAGAATCAAATTATATGTTAAAGATTGTAGAATATGCGTGTGGAATGCCTCTGATGGTAGCTTGGTACATTCTTTGACTGGTCATACAGCATCTGTGAGTGCTTGATCCCTTCTGTATATTTCTCTTTCTATCTTAAGGCAGTTTTGGGAATTGCAAAAACTTTTGACTTGTGTACTTTAATGAAAAAAAGAAACAAGAAATTTCTGCCCATGCCTAAAATAACGAATACGAAAATCATACTTCTGCTAAGAAGACCATAATGCTCTGCATTATTTCAAGCATAAGTTAATTTCTTTTCGTTTTCTGGAAACATTCCCAACTCTGCTGAATGTCATTTATGCCTTGTTATATTGTCTGTAAAGTATGACTAGTGAAGTTTTAGTCTGATTTATGTTTTAGTGTTCCAGATATGATTTCCTCTTACTGTTTGTAGACATATGTTATGGACGTCCATCCTTTCAATCCTCGTATAGCTATGAGTGCTGGCTATGATGGAAAAACAATAGTGTGGGATGTAAGTTTTACCTTCCTCACTGTCTAATCCCTTCTTCTTCAGCATCTATGTTACTAAAGCACTTGTTCTCTTCTTCTAGATATGGGAAGGCATACCTATCCAAATATACGAGATTTCACACTACAAGTTGGTTGATGGGAAGTTTTCACCGTAAGCAAATAGTTTTTTGGCTGTATTCGTTATGCTCCTACTCCATCAGATTGCTAATCTGTATCTTCATAATGTAGGGATGGAACTTCAATTATACTTTCAGATGATGTGGGCCAATTGTACATATTAAGTACAGGCCAAGGGGATTCTCAAAAAGATGCTAAATATGATCAGGTACCGTTATAACTTCAATTATGGAGAAAGCTTCATTACTGTACTTCTACTAATTCCGTTAATCAGAGAGAAAAATATCTCCATTCGATCAAAACATTCAATAAACATTAAAGATCTCTGTATATAGGGTTAAAACCAATAAAACCGTAGAGAAGATATAGGAACCATATCTACTAAACATTATAGAAAAATCTCACATCCATACATTTCTACTAAACATTATTGAAGTATTTTAGTTCTACTTGCCCAGTCACCTCCTCTAAGCGAGCCGGCTTTATGCAAAAATAGACTTTTCTTATAACTGCACTGTGCATCTTGCAGTTCTTCCTGGGGGATTATCGGCCATTAATTCAGGACATATATGGTAATGTCCTTGACCAGGTAAGGGGATCATCTTTACTTCCCCTTCTAGTGGTTCTACTTATAATTCTGCTGTTATAGGCATAATGTAATCACTAATTGGCATTTGGAAACTTTGATTCAGGAATCTCAGCTTCAACCTTATCGCCGAAATATGGAGGATCCTCTTTGTGATTCAAGTTTTAATTTCTTTTACTATGATTCTAAATACTTTGTGGATCCTTCCACTGAGGATGAGCATATCATTCACTCTCTATTGTTCTGCATTCTAGGGATGATTCCATATGAAGAGCCATATCAGACCACGTTTCAGAAACGACGACTCGGTGCCTTAGGCAAAGAATGGCGACCATCTTCTTTGAAACTTGCTGTCGGGCCAGATATCACTTTAGATCAAGATTACCAAATGCCACCTCTGGCAGATCTAGACTTAGCCGAACCGTTGCCAGAATTTATAGATGTAATGGAGTGGGAACCAGAAGTTGATATCTTAAGTGATGAAAACGACTCTGAATACAATGTGCCAGAGGAGTATTCGTCTGGAAAAGAGCAAGAATGTTTAAATTCTTCAACCTCTGGTGAGTCAGGTTCCAGTTCCGGTGAAAGCGCTGAGGATGATAATCATCAGAATAGCCTTAGAAGATCCAAACGGAAAAAAGAGAAGAAAGAAGTGAGTATTTTGTAATATTGCTTTGATCTTGTGCCTAAATAGGCTTCTAATCCCTTTTAACCTCTTTACCAGGCTGGGATCATGACATCTTCGGGTAGGCGCGTCAAAAAGAGGAACTTTGATGAGCTTGAGGGAGCTCCAAGCAACAAAAAACGTACCAGGAAATCTAGGAGTGGTCGTAAAGAATCGAAAAGGAAATCTTCAAAATCTAAATCGTCCAGACCTAGGCGAGCAGCTGCACGAAATGCTCTCTCTTGGTTTTCTAAGATTACAGGTACATCTAAAGATGCAGAAGAGGAGGAGGTCTCTGAATTGAGTGATTCATCAGAAAGTGAATCGTCAACACAAGACTCAGGCACTGGGGATAGTGAACTTGAAGTAGCTTTGTTAAATGGGCATGGGAAGCAATCGAAGGGGAAAAATATCCTCGTATGTGATTCAGATGATGGGGCTCAACAATGTGATATCAGAGAAACTCATCCTACTGAAAGGAGGAGATTGGTTCTTAGATTTCCTGTTAGGAATTCAGATAAGCTTACTTTACTGGAGAACCTACCTGGATCATCTTCTGATGTTCCAACTCCAACTTTAGGGAACGGCTGTGCTGAAGACTCGAGGATTCCTGGGAACCTTGAAATTCACACAAATCAATTTGAAGGGCTAGATGTAAGTAAAGTCAAATGGGGAATGGTTAAGGCTCGTACAACGAAGCGAATAAGAGGTGAAGCAATATCATCGCATGAACTTATGGGCTCTGACCCGGAGGGAAAGGAAAATAATCTTAAGGAAGATGCAAATCACCATGGAAATGGTGTTACAGCACCTAGTTGTTTGGAATTGAAAACAGATATAGATGGCATGGCAGTTGACACTGACACGGTGATCTCTAATGGTTTGCCAAATGGTGGGAAGCGATATCCAGAACTGGATGGGTCACCAAGTCGACTGGCTGATGACAGGGCCTCTAATGGTTCTCAAGATGTAACGGGTCACCGGCACAATCTAATTGATAGCCTTCCACCAATCTCAACGACATTGAGGATACGCTCCAAGAGAGTTTCAAGGGCACTGGATACATCTTTGAGGCAAGAAGGAAAACCCTTATCAATAGATCAAGAGACTGGTTGCTCTGATGCATTAAATGATGGTTTTGAAGACGCTAAATGTGATTTGGCATTGGACTGTCAAAAAGATGGTGTGGTTGGGACAGAGATATCTCTGCGAAATGATTGTGTTCTGGAATTAAATCCTCAGATCAGTGATGCGCTCTCAATTGCTAATGATGTTCCTGTGTCACACTCACATCCTAAACGGATGTTTGATTTTGTCTATAGACGAAAGTCACGGAAGCATAAGACCAACTTAGACAGGGATACTGCTATCACTAAAGAAATCAGTCCAGGTTCTTGTAGTCAGGATCAGGGTAGTGGCTCTAAGTCCCATGAAGGTGCCTCTAATGGGTTCCATGGGACTCAGTTGAATGGATTAGAGAAGTCGGAAGGCAGTTTGACACACATCCAAGATAAAATAAGTGATTCACGTGGAAACCAAAACTCTCAGGAAGAATTGAGATCCGCTTCTGGGGCAACACTTCGTTTGAGATCCACAAGAAATAGAAAGTCCACTTATCCTTTTAGTGAAACTAAACCTATTGAAACAAAGAAGCCGCAGCAGTTAATAGAAAATGTATCCTGGTTGACATTATCGATACATGAAGAGGGTTCTCGTTATATTCCACAAATGGGGGATGAAGTTGCGTATTTGCGACAGGTAAGTTTTGGTGGTAATCTTATCTGTTGTTTCGTTTAGTCAACCTTTGGTGTCAATTCTCTTATCTGCGGCTGTTACTCGTATATTTCAGGGGCATCAAGAATACTTAAACTTTAGCTCCCTGAGGGAAGTGGCTCCTTGGACTTCTATAAAAGGAGGAAATATAAAGGCTGTGGAAATTTGTAAAGTGGAAAGTCTTGAATATGCAACTCTTCCTGGTTCTGGGGATAGCTGCTGTAAAATGATACTTAAGGTCATCGATCCAAACTCCGAAGTGTTCAACAAAGCTTTCAAACTTACGTTGCCTGAGGTGGTGACCTTTCCAGATTTTCTTGTGGAAAGAAGTCGGTATGAAGCAGCAATACAGAGGAACTGGACTTGCAGGGACAAGTGTAAGGTTTGGTGGAGAGACGAAGGTGAAGAAGACGGTAGTTGGTGGGAAGGGCGGATTCTAGCTGTGAAACCCAAATCACCTGATTTTCCCGATAGTCCGTGGGAGAGGTACACAGTTAAGTACAAGAGTGACCCTGCCGAGACACATCTTCACAGTCCCTGGGAGCTTTTTGATGCTGATACCAAGTGGGAGCCGCCTCACATTGATGATGAGAAACGAAACCGTTTGCTTTCGGCCTTAACAAAGTTAGAGACTTCAGACAAAAGAACCCAGGTATGTGATCCTAATGAATTTAATATCTCATGGTGTTAAATTCCGACTATCTTAACCACCAAATTCAGACTTCACCCAAAGAGCTTAGGCCCATGTTTACATTAGCTTAGTTGGTTTTATAGATCACACTCTTTATACTCGGGTTTTAGTTAGCCTACTCTAGAGTCTAAAGCTTAGTGGATTAAGGCACAACATTATCCTAAGAACATAACAATATGACATTAATGTCGACTAATTTGTTTCAGGATTCTTATGGCCTCCGAAAACTGAACCAGACCGTGGGAAACTCCAGCTACACCAACAGGTAAATTTCTACAACACTAGTAAGAGGCTTTGGTGGAGCCGAAGCTGACATGGTTTTGTTCTATGGATTCATTATGCAGGTTCCCAGTTCCTTTGTCTCTTGACGTAATCAGATCAAGGCTTGAGAACAACTATTACCGAAGTGTGGAAGCATTAAGACACGACGTAGCAGTTATGTTGTCGAATGCAGAAACTTTCTTTGGTCGAAATAAAAGCGTAGCAGCCAAAATCTCAAATCTCTCTATCTGGTTCGACCGCACGCTACCTTCTTCGTAGCTTATCATCCTCCTCATAGCGGCCTATGTAGATAAACAGATGTTTTTTTTTTCATGTTTCAAAATTATTTAGGTAGATTTCTGCAATTCTTTAAAAACTCTGGTTCTAATGGCAGAAGAGAATTTTAGGATTTTTTTTCCTTCAGTTAGAAAATTTTAGGTTTAGGGTTTAGCTGGAGATAATCTTTTTTTTTTTCTTTTGGAATTGTAATTAGAGAGAGATCGGAGAGGTCAAAAACATTTGATACTTTGGAAAACAGAGAATCATCTTCCGTTGACTGATCCAACCCAATTTGAGAATAATTTCGTTTTCTGCTAATAGTACAACAACATATAATGGCCAAAAAATATTATCTTTGTCTACAAATGTAATGGATGATCTAAGACAAAAACCATATGATGGAAACAAAGTTTTTATAGATAAATTCTAGACCAAGGTCACTTTCAAACTTGGTTTTGAACAAGTAGAAGATGATGTGGTTGCTCTAATCAGTAGTAAAGTGAGTGATAGATATTGCTAGGTGGTTTTGAAACACTGTCAAGGTTAAGCTCCAATGAAATCAGTCAGTGATTATATGTTGATGATCCTCTCTCAAGGTTTGTTCTATAGTCACCAATTACAATTGTTTCTTGGTATTGGTATTTTGATCTTTTGAGTTTTGTGTGATTAGGATGGCTGATAAACTTAAATGTTAGTTTTAAGTGATGGACAATTGTTTTTCAGTAGTTCTTTAACAATGTTTTCTTCTGCTACCAGGTCAACTCCATAGCCAAATTTTAAGGGTGGTACGACATTGTGGGTATTGTGACCAGAAAGAATAATAACGATAATGTGAAGAACCAACTACATATTTGTTTCTCTCTCATAATAAGAATAACACAAGTACCTGAGTTTATCATATTTGAGTTTAGTGACTTTGAAAGTCTCATCGAGAGAGACTACTTAGAGCAAGGTTCTAAAACACCGTTTTCTCCTGCCGGCTGCCGGGCTTTTGCATTTTCGGAGATTGTACTCTTTAACAAGAAGACGAGTGTTTATCTTATTCTCTCTGGCTATAGATATCATTCTATTTTCCATTCCATTGTTCTATTTCTTCTACCTAAGGTATTGGTGAACCTTGTGACATCAGAGAAGTTATGGATGAGAGTCACATTTGAATGTAAGAAAAAATGATGATAAAATTGTTTATAAGCAGAAACATTGAGAGTAATTTGTCAAGAAACACGTTTTTAATTACATAACAGTAAAACAAAGATTCAAGAAACAAAGCCTTAAAAATTAACAGAGTCGGCTCAGGGAAGTTTAGGGTGGCCAGAGGATTTTCCTGTGAGTTTCTCCGGTGAGATGGGGAACTTAGAAGGGTTGTGTTTAGTGAACCAAGTAGTGTACAAGAATTGCTTGTGAGGACCAACATGGTTACATATCAGCTTCAGCTTCTGTCTCTCTCTCATCCATCTTAGTATAATCTTCATGTGACGCTTGCTCGTTAGCCCTCTTAATCCCACTTCCTGTTCAATTTTTTTGATACCAATGATCAGATTTAAAACTACACTTTGTGTTGACTATCAATGGTGAATTGGTGACGATACTTGCATAATCTGTTTGAAAGCTAACCAACAACTATTCCACTTCTTAACCTAATACGATTTAAGAGTTATCGTCACTTAACACATCACTAAATGGTTTTGAAATAGAGTCTATGAACCTTCACATTCTCTACCTATAGTTATCAAAATTTCAGGTCCAAAACCTCAAACAAAGAAAGTGAAAGCATCTAGTAATGTAGAAGAAGAGTAATATATCAAATGGGTTTTGAGATATGACTCTCTCTACCTTTGGAACAGATTTGAGAAACAATAATTCTACTTGTTAAAGTCAATCTAAAACCTCTAACAAAGGAAATGAAAAATGCATATAAAAAGAGCACCTTGACACGATCCCAAGTTTCAGCAATGGTGAGAGGTCCATGATCCTTCAAAATATCAAAGATCACTCGGGTGATCGTCTGGGTTTGCTCCGGTGGTGTGTTCAGCTCGATCGGTTTCATCTTGGGTTTCGGTTTCGTGGCGAAATGCCTTACTAACATTCCAACTACATTGTGATCACTTCTCTTCCAAGGCATCATCATGTTCCGAAACATATTCAGATTTCTTCACTAGTTTCCTGAATAGCTAGAAATGAATCAAATCACTATTAGGAAAGATTCATTTTGAGACAAAACCAAAACTGTTATGATCAAATTACCAACTACATGGATGCGATTAAATGCAATATAGTCATCTTCCTAAATTATAACTCTAGAGTATTCCTATCTGAGAAGAATTCAAGAACTTGAGGAATAAAGTGAGGAACAAACCAGTTAAATGCAATTTTTCCCCAGCTCGAATCTCAGCTAGGCATTTTATCGAACACTTTGTGTGCAATATGGGCTTTAGAGGTGTATCAACCACAGAGATTGAGAAAAGGTAAAAACTTTACAAGGTGAACACTAAGTGGAAGCCCGAGCAGACAAGTTTCCACAGAGAGGGATCAGTCTGTGAGGAAGGAGACTAGGGAGAGAGATGATTACACTACAAACTTAATGTAACTATTTATGTAAGATACATAATTATGGATATTTACAAAACAAGCCCTTGACTTTACCCAATATTTGTATATTTCAGCGGATAATTTTTGCACAAACAATTATTTTTAATTCCTTACTCTTTTGTTTGAACTGATTATTTTCCAATTGTTGTTTTGTTAGTACAATTTAGTGATAATTTGGATCGATGTGGCTATTTTTTTTGGTTATAGAGTGATTATCTTGAACAGAGATAGTTTCCATTTGAATACATATATCATATATGCTAAAAACCACGCTCTCTAAAATCTCTCTATCATAACAACACAAATCTATTTTGTTTAGGTTTACAACATTCTCCAAGAAGCTATTGAGCTATGAAAACTTGAGGGGTTTCTAAGATTCATCAGTTTGTTACAACAAAAAGCCATAAATGGCTGACAAAACGAAATATCGAATTTGAGGAAAAGAAGAAAGAAGCAGTGAGTTTTCTTCATGTAGCTCAAAATGATTCTCTATAAAAGCATAAGAATTTGTTGCTGTGCCTCTTGCTCTTTTTTTCGATTTCCTAAAACCAATTCAACGACGTTTGTTGCTGTGCCTCTTGCTCTTCTTCTTTCTTCTGCTTCTATCTTCATCAGAATCTGAGTCCGAAGCTGATTCTGACTCAGATGACTCCGACGAAGAAGAGCTGTATCTTCTTCGCCTTTCTCTACTCTGCTTAGGTTTCTTCTTGCTCTTCTTCGCCTTTCTTTTCCTCCTCCTTTCGTCCTCAGAGTCCGAAGATGAACTGTATTCTGAACTACTCTCTCCAGATGAGCCGCCACTATCTGTTTCAAACACAGAGGCTTCACTGTCACTTCCAGAATCAGACTTTGACCTATGCTTTCTCTTACTCTTCTTAGACCGCCTCTCCACTTCCGCTTTCCCATTAGTTGCATCTGGCTTTTCTTCATCATCATCATCATCATCATTACCACCAAGATCATCAATAGAAGGCTTCATTCTCAGCTTAGGATTCTTAAGCTGCTGGGTTCTCGAAGGCCTCGAGATATAAACCCTTTCATTCTTACACTCATAAGTCCAATGTCCAGTTTGGAAACATTTCTGGCACTGTGAAGCCGCCGAAGCACTGCTTCCCACGGCAGAAGCTGACATAGTTTTGTCTTTCCTTTCACCAAGCCTAACCGCTTTCTCGGTACTCATCAAATACATCTGCCTCTTTAATTCTCTTTTCTCCTGCCATCTACTGGGACCTTCTTCCTTTTGCCCATAAGCGTTAACGTTTCTCGCCGCTGCAGCTGCTGCTCGCTCCGCTTGAGTACGACTCAGACCTTTAGCAGCAGTGAGTGTTGCAGCCTTGATTTTATCAGCTGCAACTTGTGCTTTCTCGTCCTTTGAATTAGACATGTCTCTCTGTATAACAAGACAATAACGAGAAATTTAAAACCAAATATTCATCTTCAACAAATACAAATCTGAAACAATTCAACAATATAGGGTTTAGCCCTAATCAGAGGGATTCGAAATTAGGGTATTCTACAAGATGCGACGATTCATCAAACTGGGTTTCGCTACCTAGAACATTACAATAAGATTTGATTCCTAAATTCTAAGACTTTACGATTTGTATCACGAGAAATCGTAACTAGGGTTTATCGATCTAATTACTCGATTCCAAGATCTACACAAACGTTTGGAAAAGGAATTGAAGAAAACTTACAATTAGAAACGAGAGTAGCAAGAGGAAGATCGAAGGAGCGTGCTTGGATTCGGAGGAATAATGGAGAAGATGAGCCAATTTGAGAGAGACGGAGGGTGTGAGAAAGCGGCGCAATGCGATGAAGACGAAACAACAGACGACAAAAAGTATTCTTAACTCTTTTCTTTTATTTTCTCTCAAGCCCTTCGCTCCTTTTTAATTTCCCAACTCTTTCCTATTTTGTTTTTGCCATCATTTCCTTTTTATTTCTAAATTTTAATTTTTATATAATTCTAATTATAAAAAAAAATACAACAGAACACTAATCTATTTTGATACAAAACCTATATTTTACAAAAAAAAAAAAACCTAAATTATTTTCTATAGATGAAGATATATAAAATTGAATTGAATAATACTGTATGTATGAAATTTCATAGCTTGAATTATTTGGTTTGCAGTTTAGTTGTTTTTACGATAAGATGCGCTGGTTAATATCAAAGTGAAACACTCTAGAAGGTTTTGTATGTTTCAAATATTTCTAATTTCTATCCACGTAATTTCATTGGTTCTAATTCCTATCCACCTAATTTCATTGGTTAATATTATAATAAACGTTTCCTTAATTTTTGATATGATTATCTGCATACATTTAATATTATTTAGTTAATTATTATTGTAGGTATTATATATTGGC
The DNA here is from genome assembly GCA_019202805.1 of Arabidopsis suecica. Lineage (NCBI taxonomy): Eukaryota > Viridiplantae > Streptophyta > Magnoliopsida > Brassicales > Brassicaceae > Arabidopsis > Arabidopsis suecica. The sequence goes on along the minus strand of CM032912.1, from coordinate 7,307,952 downwards.
AACCAACGATGTTGAAGAGACAATGAAATAGTAAGGATTTTATGTCAAATATTTTTGCATGTCATGTAGTCTCTCTATATATGTTTTTCAAATAAAATATTATTAAAAAGTAAAATAAGAAAATGATGTTTAGTTTCACAGGGGTTATATGGTAGGACGGGTTTGGGTCGATATTAATATAGAACGGTATACCACGGGTAATATTGTAGAACTAACAATCAAATACAATTATACAATCTTAAACACACTATAAAAAATAATATTAACAAAAAAATTATAACTTAAAATTTAAACTTTTTAGTTACACAAATATCGACATGTGGTGTACCGTGGAGTAAAATCCAACTTTATTACAAATCAAATCCAATCAATCATAAGATTTTAAACAAAAAAAATTTCTTATCAAATATATACAACACAAATAATCAAATTATAAAAAAAAAAAAAACAAAAACAAAAATTTATTTATCCCGCGGATCATATTCTATGATACTGGACCAAATACATTTGGCACTGAGAAAACAAAACCCAATATAGCCCACGTAAAAACTTTAACATAATACAACTATTTTTTTTTTCTCAATAACACAATGCAATTATGAATACCTAATTGAACCAAATAAATTGTTAATCTCATATAAACAAAAATACAATTCTAATGCAACTAAAAACATTTTATATACAATACAATATTCTCTCCTTCTTTATTACCAAATCATGTTTGTCAACCAAGTTAAGATTATACAACATTTAATTCCTATAATAAAATAATCCAATATGATATAGAATATAGATTTAAAATTTATTACTATATTAATATTTAGTTCTACAAACAAAATATACAACCGTCGTCAAATGAAATATACAACATTATATCCAAATAGTAATAAAAATAAAATATTATGTGGCATCACTTTTATACTATACTATTATACTATATTATTATTTTTTTCTTCAAAAAAAGATATACAATTTGATTCATACAAAATATTTAATCCCGTGCTTTATAGCACAGGTCATGATCTAGTAAGCGCTTTATTTTTGTAAAAGCTTGAGTTGATAATCTATTAGAGGTAAATGGTAAAAAAAGGCAATTATCAAAGATACTCTACAAACAAAACCAACACATAACCTATCTAAAAAATCTGAAATCCACACAGAAACATCTGAAATTATCTGAAATTATCTTAAATCCTCAGTAGTTTCATAATTCCTATCACAATCACAAGGAGTTTCTGAACTCCTATGTATGATGAAATCCTCCAAGTCTTTATTAAGAAATAGTAATTTCATTTTCACAAAGAGTTTCATTTTCAAAATGCAATTGCATACTCATTTATACCTCTATTGTGACTATACACAGTTTCTTCTTTTAGTGGGTTTCATATTTCCTCAAAAATCCTATCTATTGTCAAGAATGTTAATCTCGACATCTCTTTACATCTGCTTGCTGTCATTTTTTTCCATCTAAAACTACTACTACGGTCATTTGCTCCTTAGAGTTCTCCAGGTTCCTTAGCTTCGCCACCTTGTTCTGGGGTGTTCTTGTTTCCTTCACTTGTTGAACTGAGCCTCTGTCTTTTACGCTTCTCTTGCTCATCTTCGTCATCCATATAATCAACCGAACCTCCAGACCTCTTGCTATATGATTAATAGAAAGCACAAAGCAAATCCATTAACTATAGTTGTTGCTTATGATGAATTTCTATCGAGAGAGACCCGAAAGAAATACCTCGGAGAAGCAGAACTTGCAGCTGTGACATCGGGATTATAGGGCTCATCTTCTTCCATCTGTGTACTAGGAGTAGAACTTGCAGCTGCGACATCGGAATTATGGGGCTCAGCTTCTTCCATCTGTGGACAGGAAGCAGAAGGTGACTTTTCTTCATCCAGAGCACGCCCATCTTGTCTCATCTCAGATTGATCATCAGTGGTGCTCTTTGGTCCCTTCCTTTCTAAGCACTGAAGACAACATTGACACACATTGTTAAACAAAGAATGTGTAGGAAAACTTTTCAAAGTAGAAGTTAGATCGAAGAATGATACCTTCTCATATTTTGTTTTGAGATCCTGGAGGGAAGGCAGGTGCTCAAATGGAGCTAACTGGTCCCAAAATGTATCAACTACGTATTTGACCAACACTGCATTTTTCTGCACACAGAACAGTAATATGTACATAGGAACACCCCTAAGAAACAGATGAAAAAAGGATGAAAAATAGGAACCTTGCGTATGTGCTCAAGAAGCTCCAAGACAGCAGAAGTCAGGAGGTTGTCCTGGTGACCATCAGCAACAAAAACAACTATAATCGGTTTCAGCGTGTTGTTCTCAACAATGTAACTCTGGACATTATCATCCTGAAATAGAAGACTATTTTAGAAATTGCATAACATACCTAATGACTTATTGTCATCTGAAAACCTTTTCTAGCCATAATAGAATCAATATTCATGTTAATGCAAGAGAAAAAATATCAGTTTTCTATAATATGACATGCGACACTGAACTGCAACCTTACCAGAGTAATTTTATGTGATGACTTTGAGTACACATGTTCACAAGAATCTTGAACTACCATCAAAATTATTAATTTTTAAATACAAAAGACCTCTGAGCCTAAATTTTCAACTAATTCAGATAACCAATAGTTGTCTTATCAATTTCATTCTCAAGAGAGAATGCACAGATGAGTCTATAAGAAAAAAAGCTGATCGAAGACTACTTACATGGACAGAGAGGAGAGTGCGGACAAATCGAACAGCCGCAGCCACTAGGGGTTTTTCCTTTCTTCGTGTAAGAAGCAAAACCTTTTCTGTCAAATTGTTATGGAGAAAACTGCATGTAGCAGACAAGAGAAGAAAATGCACAAGAATATTAGACGGCTACTGTAGTGATACTAAAACAGAAATAATGTGATAATCATCATAAAGGTTACTTTGTCCTGAATGGATCCAGTTGAACGCAAGAGCACAGCAATTGACAAATGTGCAATAGGACTTCCGGCTTTGCCCCACGATGGCTGCCAACTCTTACGAATGCACCTTCAGATGTATCGCCAGGTCTTTCAGGACATGAGGCCATTATTAAATCAACTAATTCAGGTAGATGCTTCTCACAGAAAGTATCCAAAATCATCCCTTGCTGCAAAATTAAAAAAATTATCAAAGAATTTTGAATAGAAATCAAGATGTATTGTAGTTAAAAAAAAAAGGAGAATTACGGGTCTTATACCCAACATTCTATTAGATATGTATCGAAGAACTATCATTACAAGACAAACAAAAACTAACTCTGTGTGGACTTCAGAAAAATAATTTTTAAAAATTTCTTCTGCTAATTGATGCGTGCAACTATAACCAATCAGAACAGAAATGCGAAGTCAGGAGAAAAATAGCAGCGTGTTCTTGATGAGCTTGTTTGACTATGACTTTTTTATACAATGCTACATATAAAAAGAGGAGAATACCATCTTCTTCTGCTTATCAGAGAATTGTACATTTTGAGCTCCACGAAATTCCAATACATTTTGAATAATGTCCACAAACAGCGATTCCATCTTATCACCAAAATCTTCCATCATTCTCTTAACCTATTGCACATCACGAAAACCAATAATCACTCCATTCTAATATAGAAAGATACAGGAACAGCCTCGTAGCTAAAAAGAAAAACAATCCAAAAGAGAACAAGAGTTAAGGAAATTATACCAAGAGACCAAGGAGGGGAGTTTCCGGTCGAACAACATAAGAGCATAAGAGCATAAGAGAATCTTGAGCCAACACAATACTAAGAATTTCGGCCCTGCACCCATCAGAAAATTATGTATTTTTTTTTTCTCAAGAACCCATCAGATGAGACTCAGAGGATAAGACAATAATAACTAAAAATTCACGACCAATCTATCATATACCCCATTAATATGAGTTTCTTATCTGGACTCTTCAAGATTTCTGCAATGATGTCAAAAAGACCGTCACTGATAAGTTCCCTACAAGACAAGTAAATAGACAAGCACCATCACGTAAGATACAGAAATTGACAACACTCTCAACTGCACTGAATTGATAATCCACAAATGATAATGCTACAAAACCATCACTGCTGTCCCCAAAAATCACAAATAAATCATGATCCATTTCAAAAGACTAATTCTCAGTACCAACAGAATTAGTTTCTGAAAAGTACATACCTCAAGACCGATACCTTCTTCGTGCTCTTGCATAAACTACAAAATTCGTGCAAGAAGTGCACCTATTTTTTGGAGAGTAAAAACACATCAGTCTAACTCACCCAAGAAACAATATGGTTTTGGCGAAGATATATTGTATGCATCTACACAAGATTAGCTCTAGTTTCTTGACAGAGACATCACTACTGTCCCCAAAAATCTCTAAATTAAGCTGAATTCCCTTCATTGAATTTTGACTACGGCCAATGCCTCAATATCTGAATAGGCGTACAGACACAAATGATTGGAACTCTTTCATCTAAGAACCTTAATGACAGGACCCTGCCCAAAATCAGAGAATCTTACCGGCAGAACCTATACATGGATTTCAACTAAAACAACTATTTTCATACATTACTCCATGAATAACAAAAAGACCATATTCTAAAGAAAATGATGGATGCATCATGAAGAGGAAATACCAAATTATTCCTTGATTCGTCAGATGTAGAAGGTGACCGTAACCGTGCAAATAACTCTTGGATGTCATCCTTCAGCAGTGTAACAATCTGCAGAACAGTCATTAATAAAGCAACATATGGCGTGCATTCAATGCGTTAAGTTTGAGATTGTTTATTTGGATGACTTACAGTAGCATTGTTTGCATCGATTACCGAATCTAGGTTTGTGGTTGTAGCAGCATCTACTACATTCGTTAAAACATCCTGCAAAGAATTGAGAAAAAGGTGAGACCAAAAACCACAGAAAAATAAATCAGTAAAATGTTTTCAGGAGAGTTCACGGGATTGAACCTTCAGAAAACCAATTCTGTATGTTTGGTGTATCTTCGACAGAACCAGGGCATTCTTAATTGGTATAGCCTGCAAACAATAGTGGGGTTTAATAACAATGTTTTCAAGTTAGAACTATTTCCACAAAAATGCTACAGAATGTGTCACCAGTATTTCTTATTGAAATAATGTGTTCCCTAAGCTCAGTTTGTGCTAACTGGACCAGAATTACATGGAATCATGAACACTCGAGAATATTATATTACCTCCTTAAAAACAGCATGCTCCCTCAGCATAGTCTGGTGATGTTGAGACTGGGGAACATCGGGATCATCTGTGAGGAGAAACAAAAGACGCAACATTCTTTATGAAGAAGGCAAGAAAAAAATGCATACATTGGCCTATAACATTTGCGGTTCCAAGTGCACACCCTAATAACATGTTAATTAGAGAAGATAGCAAGGAACAGTCCACCAAAGAGCACGTAAACTCTTCACTCTTCACGGTGAGAAGTTCTCAGTACAAGTCCACATGACATAATTAAACGCTCACATAGATACAACACAGCTACATCCTACTGGTCATGCCCTTCATCGTCACTGAAAGTTATAATGATCAACATTCGACCAAAGTCTTGAAGCTTACACTCAAGGCACCCGATAATTTTCATGAACAGTTGATCCCCTACGATAATCTCCAGGATCTGAGAACTGTTGAGCGAAACTGCAGAAGAATAAAAACGGGAAATGCTGCTTATTACATCAAATTTAGAAGCTTGAGTAAGGAAAAATGATGTTTAGATGTATGCGATTACTAACTGATTCCTTTGACAATTTTGAATATCATGTGAAGGTCAGCAACATCTTTCACGTTATCACATGAATCAAATACATCCATCAATTTCTGAAAGAAAGTAGCCTGCAGCAGGTATCAGGAAAAAAAGTAGGTTTCAGTGTCAGTTCCTTGAAAAAATTAACAAGAATAATTACAGCAGTATCAAAAAAAAAAAATGTTTTGAAAGCATTAACAAGAATAATTACAGCAGTACCAAAAAAGCTCAGTTAACAAAACCTGTGCTTGGTAAAAGTATGCCCAGGGAGAAAGAAATTAAGGTATTACATTAAAAGAATGAATACTCATTTCTCTCATACAAAAAGAAACAGTAGAACTTTGGAATGCACTTAATACTTACATCCTTCAGAATAAGTTCGGTTAGTCGCATCTGATCTGTGATGCAATTTTCAGTAACAACCTGCAGGGAATAATGAAACAAATACATTAAGTCCTCGACAAAATAGAGACCTAGAATGCAAAATCAGGACAACGCTTAACACAAGAAAATTTCAACATATTAATGCATTGAGAGCGTAAATAAAGATGAGAACAAACAACAGCATTTCTGGGAGATACAAATTATCAAAAGAAACTTTGAAAAATCGATAGTACTCCAGACGATGAAAAGACAATGAGAGTAATAAAAAAGGAGGCATCCAAAAGTTGCAATTATCAACACAAAGGAGACATGTAAATAAGGGTAGAGCTCCAATCTAATCACAAGCAAAGAAAGTACAAGATCATTATTATCTTTGAACCTTGAGTAGTAGGGGAAGATTAGAACGGTTGACATCAGGAATCTCCTTCAACTCACTGATCACATTGTGAAACGCTTCGCCTGCTCAAGCAAAGATGATTATGTTGTCAAATACAAAATTTGTGACCATTACATAGAAAACAATGCTTGGAAAGCGATCAAAAGTTCCAATCATCATGGACGTCCTAAAACAAAAAGGTATTCAAATACAACATTCATGACTACTATAAAAAAATTAATGCTAGTAATTGATCAAAAGTTTCATCTTCATAAAAGTTCTGAAACAAATTATTTCCTTTCAGATACTCTAAAGTCCAACTGTTCACAGGTGGGAATTGAGCAATTGGCCACAGAAATCTGAATCTATCTAGGTAAACTCAAACTCAGTCGGTCAGTCCTATGACACATTGAACAGACCATATATACATATAATAATAAGAAAATGAAAAAGCATGTATCAAATACAAGCAGACTGATATGAAAGTTTGACAAATACTCAAACTTTTAAAATTTATTTGGTCAGGAAAAATCTCTTACTGTGCAGAGAATCGAAATGTAGAATTCGTTGCATACTGGATATTTGATTCCTGCATAGGATGAAGCACCATTTTTGTAGTCAGTAGAATGATCCGTAAAATGGAAGCTGCTCTAAAAGAAGACAATAGATATTTTTTTGTCACTCACCATACGAACGTGCATCCCGCAGTCTCTTGAAAGCTCAAAGCCAATTGTGCTGAGTGTTTTGGTTCACTCCATGAGATAATTGAGTCTGTACATTGATACAGATACCACTTATGTAAACTGAAGATACAATAGTTAATAAACCCACAACACACAAAGGTTACCTTCTTGCTGCTTGTAGATATTCTCAGAGCTGATGTTGTGTACAAGCAATGTCGAATTATCATCTTCATCAATTACATAAAGACCGAAATCTCCCGATCGCTGCATGTTTTAGCGTTTCCATTTAGCTACAAGTTATTTCCAGAATGCGCACTGGAGAATTTTTGGCCGCAGGAGGGATCCAAGAACTAGAACAAACCTCCATATAATCCATAGTAACGTGTCCAGTTCCTCGATCATCCCATTGACCATCTTCATTCAAACGATAAACCTTCACTCTCTGAACAACAATAGTGACAAGCATGAGATACAACAGTGTAAGGAGAATATAATGGTTTCTGAATCCATGTAAATGACCACAAAATCCAATTGGAAATGAACTCATGAAGCTCAAAGATCTTCTCAATGAAGGATTCTTAAGAACATAGTATCAGTTATATCCTCTCCTACACTACCAACAAAACGCAAATCCAGTGAATCCAATCTTTGAGATCCTCTAAAAACCTAGTCACGATTCGCGAGCAATCAAATTCGCAATTGAACCAAGAAAGACCAATACATTACTAGTGACGATTCGCGAGCACTGAAATTCTCAGTTACATCTTCGCGCAGACTAAAGAACAAGAAGATAAGCAACTAAGCAAAGATAAGAGCTAAGAGACACACCTGCATTGAATTGGTGTTTCTCGGAGGGGCCATAGCTAACTATCACCACCGTAGATACCCGAATCGATCCGGTAAAGTCAGTACGGTGGTCGGAGGGAGCGAAATTTAGGGTTCTTGGAGGAAGAAGAAGAAGAAGAAGAGATAGAGAACGAAACGGAGTAGATAGAGGCGGGAGATTTGAAGTTTCTTGAGGTTGAAGAGAAATCAACAGAAACTCGAAACCGCCATTAACGTAGAACCAAGAAAGCTTGACATTGTTCTCTCTAGTTTCTCTCTCTTCTCTCTCTGTGTGTTTTCTGTTATTTTTGCTGCGCACAAAGCTTTTTCGTTGACTGGAGAAGAAAAAGAAAAACAAAATTAAGCCAAAGAAAAAAAGAGAGAGATTTATGCATCGAATTTTAAATCAGTCATATTTAAAATATAACTAATCTTTCGTTTCGTGTATTTTGTCTGCGCAATTAAGAAATAATTAAAAAGAGAAACTTATTATAAATTAGTCAAAGTATATTGTTGGGTTGAAGTGTTGAACAAGCCTACGTTAATTATTTAATTGCTTCAGAAATCAGAAATGGTTTAAAATCGTTTGGTCAAAAATATTTTCCGATCCCCTATAAGAATATGAATGATGAAGCATCACCTATTGGGCTTTACATTTAAATTATTGGGCTTTCTTTTCGTTTGGGCTTTTGCTCGTGTTGCTTATGTGTAGGAGAGGTGCACAAAATTGCACTATGTTTCGTTTGGAGAATATTAGTACAAGTACATGCACTAAAAGTCTAAAACTGAATTGTTGCATGCATTTTGAGCCTTTTTCTCCCTAGAACTTGAAGAGCTCTCCCTTATCTCTAGAAACATCGGGCTCCTCTTTCTCTCCTTTGAAGATTTTCATCAATCTTCAAAGGAGAACCACCAACAACCCGCGTACTTTTGAAGTCTGTATATAGCTCGCAAGTATGCTCAAATTGTGGCAAACTTGTGTCTATACTTGTCGCTTTCTTAATTGTAGTTGTCTTCTCATTTTTATCAGTTATGTGGTTTTTTTTTAATTGTTTGGATTTTTAACCCTATTTTTTTTAATTGTTGCGTTGTAATTTTTTTAAATTTTATTTAATAAATCCGGAGATTTTCTCCCGGTGATTCACCAAAAAAAAAAAAAAAACTGGCAAAAAGGCACATAAATTAAATACTATGACTAAGGATTAAGAACAAAACAAAACAAATTGTGATTTAAAATTATTGCTAGAATAGTTTACCAAAACGCTCTTGATCTAATAACCTCGTCATGTTTTGATCCTCTCTTAATTTACTTTAGCTTTTTCTATTGGTTAACTAACTACTTTTTTTCTTAATGTGTTATTAATTGTTCTTGATAACTTATAGTAATAATCTTGAAACATATCATATCGAGCATTAATTTCAAGCGTGTGACGTATCGTGTAAAAGAATATAACTTATTGAGATTAGTATCCTCTTTTGTTGAAATTTTTTACAATTTACTTTAAGCTTTTTTATTGTTTAACTACTTTAGCTTTTCTTAATTACTGTTGATTTATTAAGTGTTCTTGATAACTTATAATAGTCTTGAAATATATCATATGGACTTATGGAGCATTAATTTCAAACTTGTGACGTATCGTGTATAACAATATAACTTAAGATCGGATTTGTGTGATAGCATGACACTGCAACTGATGATGTTACCCAGAAGGCAAAAATTTTAGAAGTCTTATGGAATGGATCAAATTTAGATTTGTTATCAAATTAGGCTCGTTTAGGGCCCAGCCTTGGCCTTATCTCTTCTGTTTTTCAATTTTTTTGTCTTACACAATTGTATTAAATTATAACTTCCAGCTTGCTAATATAGAAATTAAAGTGAGAAAAAGACATTACTTTATAGATATGTCTGATTACAAGACAAGGTTGAACAATTTTTTTTCTTGATTTGTATTATAATTCTCATTGTACTGGTCCTATTTATAGAGACCAGAGTTATATTTGTTACATAAACTAAACCTATGACGTGATTTTTATAATTCAAATTTTTCCAAAAGTTATAATTCTAAAATTTTGATACATGCATATAGAAAATATGATTAGTTGAGATGAGTATGTGTGGATAGAGTGTGATACAATCCAAAGAAAGGAAATGAGTCGTTAAGATAGAGATAGAGCTGTCTATTATCATTGGAAGGTTGGAAACAATAAGACGCATTCTTGCATCAAAGTCACGTTACGTTGCCAATTTAATGAACACAATTTTTTATAATAATATTGAAAATCTTTATATACTATAAGTGGTGATAGCTCACTTGATTTCAAAAATTATGAGTCTTTGTTTCTAGTTTCGAATCTCTATTAAAAAAAAAGATGATTTACGCTTAAGTTTTATCGAAATCATCAACGGTTAATCTCAGGGCAAGGAAAATTATGGACTAAAGATCCACAAATGATTTGTGAACAAATAAAAATATAGAGCATATCTATGAATGTATAAGTACATGGTGCATGCGCATATATATGATCTATGAATATGGATACATGGAGACAGATATTGTTAGTTGGCAATGCCTCCAAGCAAAACCACAAACCTTTTTTATCCAAAATTATCTTTCTTTTTTTCTGTTATATATTGAGATTCGCATATATATCATCATAAATTTCTTCCAACTTGTATAAGTTTGTCTAGAGATATAGCCGTTTATCATTAATGCGATTGTTTTGTTTATTATATCCACCACATCTATATCATATATAAGATGCATCAATTATTCGGATTGAGATTCGAAGTAATGATTTTTGTAATAATTAAATAACCGATTGAATTATCGGTTTCGAGGATGATTAGATGCGATCTCTTCATATAAAATTTGTAATGATTCTATATTTGACTATAATCTTGTTCAGATCTATTCAACACAATTTGACTTGTTAGTATAAATTTTCAAATGTTTTTCTTTCTACATGTTGTTTAGTCTAATTAAAAAAGGAAAAACAAAAAAAAACATACGGTCATTGATCACCCCAAGATGCAGATAAATTAGATATGCATGATTATGTCTTTTTCATTACTATTTTTGTAAGAAATTACTATTTGTTTGTGTGGATTGACACGAATTGACCTGGATTGCGAGGCTGACGTGGCACAGTAATGTCGTAATCAACTAGAAGAAAGTTAACGGAAACGGACATATCGAATCATATGAATGTCTCTTATATTTTATTTTATTTTCCATAATTTTTCCAAAAACATTTATTTTACTTTATTTTACATATAATTCCGACTCCTCACATCGCCCAATAACCAACTTATATACACACATATAGATGTACTCATTTATACGTACACGCATACAAAATTTCTGCTTTGTTAGAAGTTATAACTATATTGTTTGATTGGTAGAAATGTATGTTTATTTCTTTTCAATTTTTAATGTACGGTTTTTCTAACGGCGTACTCGTAGGATACTAGGCTGAGCACATATTTTGGCCCCCAAAAAAAAAGTTTACAAACCAGTTTTAGATAGAACATTAAAATGTAAAGGAATATAAACGGATAACATAAAGAAAAAAAAAGCAACATTTGTAGATAACAGAAAGTTTATCCACAGAAAGTTTTTTTTATAGTCCATTCAGTAATTAGTATTTTCATGAAAATGCTTATGCATGAGTTGTTACTGTTTACAAATGAAAAACTATTATTGGTGGGTAATATTATTCATTACAATTTCGTTTGTGATACAAAACACATTTATTATTTCAAATTTTTTGTAGTTCTAGAAACTTTGGCATGGAATTGTTTAGAAAATATATTATTTCAGAAATTTAAGCATAGGTGGAAATGTTTTTGGTGATATAAATATGTTTCAAGTAACAAAGAGATTTTAATTTTTGAATTTTTTCATGTTTTCTGAAATTATAGAAACTTTCCCAGGTTTCTAGGAATTTTAACGTGTTCATCATAAATAAACACAGTTATTTCTTCATTTGAATGGTAAATATTTTTTATATGTAAAATTTAAAGTCTAATGCAAACATTATCAATCTTAACCATCGTCTTAAATATATTTGCATCTCGTAAAACTTCCATCAAAAAATTTATCATAAATTTGTAATCCCAAACTTGTCTCACTCATCGTACATGCAAAAAATATTCGCTTACAAGGTAAATTTCAATAGAGAAACGTGAATATAAGAGCACCTCCATTCATAGAAACGGTGAAACATGTTACTTCTTATAATTTTTCTTCCATGTATAAATAAATCTAGTAACTAAAACAATATTTACCTACGGGGCGCAGCGTCCCAGACCACCAGATCCGAGGGGCCCTTAAGTGGAGGCTTAAAAATCCAAGGAACGCGGGTTTAGGCCCAGTGGGCTAGTCGGATCACAGTGTGGTCTGGACACTGGGTTATCAAAAAAAAAAAAAACAATATAAATAATGTGCTTGCATCTATAAGAATATAAACCTTGAATTATTTTATATAACTTAAAATTATGTTTGAATAATTGGTAATTGATATTTATATCACTATACTTGATCTGAAGCTGCCATGTAAATAATACCCAATACTTTGCACGACGTTTGAATGGAAGACATTGAAAAAGAATTAGTATATATACTTTGATTTTGATATTATTTTTTTGCTTATTATTTTAACAAGCATTAATTGCTTAATCATTTTGTTATCGTAAGATATTATTTGAATTTTTCTTCAAAAAAAAAAAAAAAAAAAAAGATATTATTTGAAACTATGTTAGCTCCTTTCATGAGTTATTACCGGCACATGTTCTTTTAGATACCTGCTTACATATTTTAATATATTCTCCATCATTTCATCTTTATGGGTTCTTGTTTACTATAAACATTGATAATTCAACTATTATTTCTTTAGAGTTTTCTAATCCGGATTATTTGTTATGGCCATTCAAATTCGAAATTGTGTTAGTTCATTTCTAAGTTTCAAAACAGAGAATAATAAACAAATAAAATTCAAATTCATGATTTATATATAGACAGACAAAAAGTATTAACTGCTACTTCTGGAACAAAAGTATAATTTAAGGGTCACGAGTGAGTGTTTCGTTTCCCTCACGTGTCTGTAAAACTTGTTTTGGTTGTTCAGACCACTTGTGAACCGTACAGTTAAAAATCATTCCACCAATCCCATTTCAGATTCCTATTTTACGTTATATACATTCATAAGTTGATTTTCTTTTCTTCTGTAGCTTTATGGTTTGGCTTTTGTTTGTATCAACCTTACCAAGCTTGTGTAATTTGTTCTTTTGTCTTAATTAGGTGCATGTAGAACTTTGGTTCTAAATATTTTAGATGCAAAAATTGATATACGAAATATGAAAGAAGTGCAAACCATTTGTCTCCATGTACTTATCAGAGTCTATACGAACGAGAAAGTAATTAACGTCCATATGGTATGCTTTGTTAATATTTTATTAGCGAAAACAAGTTTATATCAAAATAGTTTATATTTAAAAAAAGTATATAGAAATTTTTTTCTTAACGGGAAATCGATCATATGATATAATTAAAGTTTTACATGAACCATTCAAATACAACTTTTTGAAAGAAAAAAAAATTAAACATAATTTCGATGAAAAAGTCCTCATATTATCGTTTAGAATGTTACCCATTAGAAGGTTTGTTAGAAAAATCGTTATAACACAACTGTTGTGTACATTCTCGTATTACCATGTGAGTCGATTAAACTCATGTGTTATTGATTTCGAAAGTTGATACAATATATATAGACTAATTTATGTTTAACTTAATTTGTTAGAAAATAGATAAACATGAATAAGTAAATATTTTGAATCTCTTAATCCTTATCATAATAGGATTTCTAAAATATTCTTCAGCTTGAGTTTCACAGGTTCACTTAATAAATGGACTTTGACGGTCCATAAATGGATTTCTAGAATACTCTTATTATTTCATCATCTCTTGCTGTTATCTTTTACAGTTAATAAAAAACTCTTCCAGTCTTAAGTGATCAACCATATCCGATATTTCGATTGTTGGTACAATAGGAATTAGGAAACAACTAACAATTTGTTACACATTGATTTAAATTTCTGTCTAAATCTCGATTTTACTAAACTGATATGAATTGACTAGATAATTAACTAACTTTTAATTTGTCATTAACAGTCAAACTGTTGTCCATGAGAGAATGGTAGCCATTCGTTTTCAACGAATAAATGAGAAGCTGTTAGAAAGAATTCAAGTCTTTATATTTACATAAAGTTTCGTATCCAATATACCTCGAACGAAAATGTCCTTAATTAATGAAAGAAAAATAATTACAAGCAGCTTTATATAATACTTCCTTTTAGTGTTCTCATTACAGAAGCAATATTTGGTTGTATTAGAGCACAAGTATATAATCGAATAAACGAAAATGAGCGTCGTTATGTTATGGGTCAATTATTTTAATTTTAATAATTGATAAATGTCTAACAATAAGCTGATCTGTTGGAAACGTATAATAAAGAGACCAACAAATCAAATAACAATTCGGAAAAGAAATAAAGAAAGTGTGGGCAACATGACTAGATGCTTATTGGCCTATTTGGTGGAGAGTCGATCGATACTTGAGACCCGTGACAACCTTCTCTCTCTGTCTCACAGCTTTATTAGGTCTTACGTTTCATTTAAATTTTTTATTTATCTGTGTTTTACTAAATGTGTAAATGTTTTCTATATATGTTACGATAGAATAAATAATTCTTCTTCTTTCTGTTTATTTATTTGCTTCTAGTGGATCATTGCCTCGTCTGACCACGACCTTGTTCGCGTGGTTTGTTCCCATGCCTATGCATCTAATCATATGTAAATAAATTTACTTTTCTTTTATAATAAAGAGGACTGAAATTAAGAATAATCTTCAAACAATATCTGCAAAAACGTGTATTTTTTGCCATTTGAAACGTTTATAATTATCATTCATGACTAAAAATATAATTGGAGAACTCCATTATAAATCTTTCAAATACTAAACGGACATGAATCGGTTTCATTTGTAAATAATCTTACATGCCACCAAAACTAATTTTTAAATCCCATCAACTAAATATTTATATCCAGATTATATGAAACTTTTGATTACAAAACATTGATAGTTTACCCCCAAGGCCCCAAATGTTTTGTATAACTAAAACTGTTTTGAGAATTATAATTTATCTAGACAAATATTAAACTAACAAAAATTGAAGTAGTTTGTTAGCTGTATAATGGCATGCAAAGAGTGAGTTAAGATTGAACTAAATGTATGTTTGTAATTTGTATCACTAAATCCATTAAAAATTTAAAATGAGCTAAGTTTTAATATATTTTTAACTAGCGTTAGGGATTATGCGGATGTAGTGGCGGCGGTGGGGAACGAGTCCAAGCATGGACATGACTGGAGGCTACGGTAGGTGGTTTCAACTTTCAACTTTCAACAATTATAATTAACAACAAATGAGTCTTTAACGTTGAAAAAGTTTAACAGGTTAATTGACGTGTTGATTAGTTGTTATATATTATGTTATTATAGGAGATTAAAATGAGACGTTGTGCGGGTTCAAAGAATCATCATCTCACTTGTATTGCTTTAGTGTAAATATTGACAAATGTATAATCACTGAGAAAACGTAAAAATAATGTTGAAGAAAAGAAAACCAAACTGACGCTTTTGAAAAAGGGAAAACAAACTATTAAATGTTTTTCAACAATTTTATTTTATTTTTTCTTTTGAGATATCTCATTTGCTTAACTTGTCCAACTAGATTGTTTTATCTTTATCTTATTTTATGTTCATAACAAGAGTCTCTTATCCTTTGTCATCAATTTTCGCCGAAGACTTCTCTATAAATACCACCTTCACGTTCTATCACATGAAAACTAAAAAACACAAACATCACATGTATACAAACATATAGTTACAAACACACATACACAAAACACAGATATAAACATGTCTTGTAATAATAAATCATTATTAATCGGCAACAAAGTCGTCGTTATACTTGTATTCCTCTTATGTTTGGTTCACTCGTCAGAGTCACTTCGGCCACTCTTTGCATGCGACCCGGCAAACGGGTTAACCCGGACGCTCCGGTTCTGTCGGGTCAATGTACCGATCCATGTGAGAGTTCAAGATTTGATCGGAAGGCTCACGTTGCAGGAGAAGATCCGCAACCTCGTCAACAATGCTGCCGCCGTGCCACGCCTTGGTATTGGAGGATATGAGTGGTGGTCCGAGGCTCTCCACGGCGTTTCCGACGTTGGTCCTGGCTCTAAGTTCGGTGGTGCTTTTCCCGGCGCCACCAGCTTCCCTCAGGTCATCACCACCGCAGCTTCTTTCAACCAGTCTCTATGGGAAGAGATCGGACGGGTGAGGATAATTTACGAATATTACTTTTTATATACATTTTAAAAAAAATAAAAAATAAGAGACTACTAAATTTTATGATATCTCTACGTGAAAAAACGACATCGACATCGTAGCGGTCATACACTAGCGTTTGATTAGTGGGACGTTCTATATTTATATTTTTAATATAGAAAATTTGAAAAATATAATTCACTTGATGAATTTTATCTGACTACGACATGAGTCTATCGAATAAGTCAGAAAGAGTTAGTAAAAATCCAAATAACGATATATTTTCCTTTAGACATCAAATCCAAAACCAATATATAAATTTATGGGTTAAACCAAACTTTGATTTTATAAATTTTATGATATATTACGTGTATTTTTTTTGTCAATCAATGACGTATATAAAAATTAATATGATGATGGGCAAGCTAGCTATAACCAGTGAATATAAAAAATAATATTTTTAACATATGGTTTATATATGAGAATATTTATATCTTTCAACAAAAGCAAAGGTGTGTGGAGAATATCTTAAAATTGACATGATTTAAAATGAATAAAAGGTGGTGTCTGATGAGGCAAGAGCTATGTACAATGGAGGCGTGGCCGGTCTGACATATTGGAGTCCAAATGTGAATATATTGAGGGACCCACGGTGGGGCCGAGGCCAAGAAACTCCCGGAGAAGACCCTATCGTCGCTGCAAAATACGCCGCCAGCTATGTCCGGGGACTTCAGGGCACCGCCGCCGGAAACCGCCTTAAAGTCGCCGCATGTTGCAAACATTACACTGCTTATGATCTTGATAACTGGAATGGCGTCGACCGTTTCCATTTCAACGCCAAGGTAAATCTTATTCACATTTAATTGTATCTAATTATTTTGTGAAGTTTTGACTGCATGCTTAACTTCATTTCTATATCCTCTAAATTTATGTTGATGCTATAACCTTCTTTTGTTTGGTTGAAAAATGCTAAAGCTCTTTAAAATTTAGATATTAGACGTTATATATTTTAATTTGTGTGGAAATAAAAGAGAACCCGTGAGTCTATATTTTTCTTACAATTTAAGTGGTTCGTGATTTAAATAAATTTCAAATTTCATTTTCGTTATCAAGAAATATAAAACAAAATATTGAATATACTTGCTCGAATTAGAAAGCTCTACTTTATGTCGTTTTCTATTACTTATAGCTCCACGTAACGAATTGGATGTGACTGAATATGCGTTTTCTTGTTAAGGCCTTTCGTCTTTTATCTTGTTTCATGACTTCATTCGTTAAATCCAGAAAATAGCTTCAATCTAGATATATCTCAATCGTTAGTCATTAGTTATTTATAGTTCCGTAGAATATGCGTCACTTCGTAATCTTGCAAAAGCCTTTTTTTCATCCGACTCAATTGAAATTCCTTGTATGAGTAAAATATGAATAGATTTGTATGCATGTCACGGTCAGATACAAACAAAACATTTGCCTAATATATATAACAGCTAATTAAGCCAATAGACAGCGTGACTTAGTGATGTGTCATATGCATAGTCTCATGTAATATTGGTGGAGAATCTTATCCTTATTGGTTCATGTGGACCAACTTGGCCCAAGCTCCTTGCCTTTTATCTTGTTCTTCCATATACGTTAAATTAAATTATAATAAATAAAAAGATTCGTTTCTCATGCATAAATAATTCTAAACGAAAACTCATGAATGGTGTATAATTCGAGATGAAAATATGCTTTTATTAATATAGAGATAGCTTAATAGGTGCATGTTCGGTCCTAAGATTTTGGGACCTCAAACCTAAAAGAGATTTGTGATCCGTTTAATAAAGATTATATATAAATACAAAAAAACTTGATCTAGCTAGTGATTTTTTTTTTACAATTTTTTTCAAAGAACTAACAATTTAAAACTTAGACAATTTTAGGATTAGTATCTTCAAGCTAATTATATTATTTCCTGACAATCATATTTTACTAAAATGGTGAAGTATTCAAAATTTTCTTAAGAATTGGCTGTTTGTAATATTTATGATGGATTATTGGATTTAGGTCACCCAACAAGATTTAGAGGACACATACAATGTGCCATTCAAATCATGTGTTTACGAAGGAAAGGTCGCGAGTGTAATGTGTTCGTACAACCAAGTCAATGGAAAGCCCACATGTGCTGATGAAAATCTCTTAAAGAACACTATTCGTGGTCAATGGCGTCTCAATGGGTAAGTTTTCAATAGTCAACATAATCAACGGTTCATATCAATTTGACTCAGACTAATAATAACAATGCATACGTATATAGGTACATTGTCTCAGATTGTGATTCTGTTGATGTTTTCTTCAACCAACAACATTACACTAGCACTCCTGAGGAAGCCGCCGCCGCCTCCATTAAAGCCGGTTAGTTGTTTTCCTCCTCCGTTGTTGATGTTAAATCTAATGCATATGGACCGTTTGATCAATTTTGACACGAAAAACATCGTGTCGTTTTTCAGGTTTGGATTTGGACTGCGGGCCGTTTTTGGCGATCTTCACGGAAGGTGCGGTGAAGAAAGGATTGTTAACGGAGAATGACATCAATTTAGCACTTGCTAATACATTAACGGTCCAAATGAGACTTGGTATGTTTGATGGTAATCTTGGGCCGTACGCTAATCTTGGGCCACGAGATGTTTGTTCTCCGGCCCATAAACATTTAGCTCTTGAAGCGGCCCTTCAAGGGATTGTTCTTCTCAAAAACTCTGGTCGCTCTCTTCCACTCTCCCCCAGGCGCCACCGTACCGTCGCCGTGATTGGTCCAAACTCCGACGTCACTGAGACTATGATCGGAAACTATGCAGGGAAAGCATGTGCCTATACGACGCCGTTGCAAGGAATTTCAAGATACGCGAGGACACTTCACCAAGCTGGTTGTGCCGGCGTGGCTTGCAAAGGAAACCAAGGATTTGGTGCGGCTGAGGCAGCGGCGCGTGAAGCCGACGCGACGGTTCTTGTGATGGGACTAGATCAGTCGATAGAGGCAGAGACACGAGATCGAACCGGGCTGCTCTTACCGGGTTACCAACAAGACCTAGTGACCCGTGTGGCTCAAGCTTCTAGAGGCCCAGTCATTTTGGTTCTTATGAGTGGTGGACCAATCGATGTAACCTTCGCTAAGAATGATCCACGTGTTGCTGCCATCATTTGGGCCGGGTATCCGGGTCAAGCGGGTGGAGCTGCCATCGGCAATATCATCTTTGGTGCTGCTGATCCCGGTACGTAGCTGCTGATAATGAGTTGTTTTCTTTTAAACCAAAGTAATGAATATTTAGCTTGATTAGTAACATTCAATATTATATATCTTATGATAGGAGGGAAGCTACCAATGACATGGTATCCACAAGATTATGTGGCTAAAGTGCCAATGACGGTAATGGCCATGAGAGCATCTGGAAATTACCCAGGAAGGACTTACAGATTCTACAAAGGTCCAGTGGTATTCCCATTTGGGTTCGGTTTAAGTTACACTACCTTCACTCATAGTTTAGCCAAAAGCCCATTGGCCCAACTATCAGTTTCACTCTCTAATCTCAACTCTGCCAATGCCATTCTCAACTCTACATCACACTCCATCAAAGTGTCTCATACCAACTGCAATTCGTTTCCAAAAATGCCCCTTCACGTCGAAGTGTCAAACACCGGTGAATACGACGGAACACACACGGTTTTTGTCTTTGCCGAGCCGCCGAAAAACGGAATAAAAGGATTGGGCGTGAACAAACAATTGATAGCGTTTGAGAAGGTTCATGTCATGGCAGGGGCAAAACAGACCGTTCGAGTCGATGTTGATGCTTGCAAGCATCTTGGTGTAGTGGATGAGTATGGAAAGAGGAGAATCCCAATGGGTGAACATAAGCTGCATATTGGTGACCTTAAACATACTATTTTGGTCCAACCGCAACTTTGAGGGAGGCATATAAAAAACAACAAATAAGGAAATCATTTTAACAAAGTGGATTGGTTCCTTTTATATTATATAGAGAGATAGGTTTATTTTCTTAAGAAATTACGCAAGAAAAGTATGAATCTGTAAAGAAGCACCAAAGGGTTGCTTCTTGGTTGTGTGTTTGTTTTTTCTTTTTCTTTTTTTGGACCAAAGTTATTGTAACTTGTGGCTCCCAACATAAGAAATACAAGGAGCCCTTGTAAAATGTTGAAACTAAAGATAAATGAAAGTAAATGTTAAATATGATATATACATACTGGATCATCATTCTCATGTCTTTAAACGAACAAAACACTCTGTTTATGGAAAAGAAAAAACTATGTAACATGTCAGATGTTCCATATTGATAAGCTTGGAAAATGTTATTATTTGTCAATTACTAATGCCCTAAAGTTCGTTGTGTGTGTTTTTTATTTTCTGTTTTTGTCTATGTATTACAGTATTAGTTTCTCTTATTATTTTTTCTACAGGCCTGTTGTTCGACGAGGAGTTTTTGGTTGGACCCACTGGCGGACCTACGTTCATGAAAGGGGTGGCAGCTGACCTCCCCATATTTCAAAATTTTAATTATAGTTATGAGGAAAAAATATATTTAGCCCATCAATTTTTTTATTTTTAGTTATGTTTGACCTGGGTGAAAATATCCAACTTGGACCTTTGGGCATAAGTCGTAAATGACTCACTCGCGCAACTCTATAGGTTCATGGAATGGTGTGAAGATTGTTGGTGTGGTGGATGAGATTTATTTTAAAAGTACATTCATTTGTATAGAGGTCACTTTAATTTTAGGTTAGGTTTGAATATATATGTATTTAAGTTTTTTTTTTGTTTGGTTTGAAGTATGTTTTTATGTTAGTTACTTATGTAAATGCTTTCAAGATCCTTCTTTGGCTATAAAACAAAAGACCTTCTTTCGTGTCGGATCTTGAGATCACTTATAGGTTTGATTTTACTTTTCTTCCTAATTAATATGGTTTAATTTCATGGCAGTCAATAAATGGTTTACAATAGGCAAAGTAAAAACATAGAAGGGGTTGGTGATGACTTTTACTCGGCTGCGACAAAATTCTCATCTGTATATTTTTAACCCTATACAAGAAACTTAGACTCTACCTACTTGCATCACAAGTCTTGAAAATTTCCATAAACACCTAACTAGAATTATATAAGAAGGCTTAAACCAAAAAAAAAAGAATTATATAAGAAGGATTTACTAATTCTTGTAAACTCTTAGCAATGGCGTTTTCATTCATCAGAGAGCTCCGGGTCTCAGTCACCCTTGTCGTTGTTTTCTTCCTCTTAGTTTCCTTTCCAGGTCAGTCGTTCATTAATACATACCCATATATGTTACTTGTGCTGCAAGCTTTTGGTTACTTCATTTAAGAATGTTAATATTACAGGGAACACTTATAGTGAAGAAGACGATTCAGAGGCAGGAGGTGCAGGTGGAGGAGTTGGAGGTGGCGGGACAGGATTTGGCGGTGGTGGGACTGGTGTGGGAGGCGGAGGGAGTACTGGATTTAACGGCGGAGGGACAGGTTTTGGCGGAGGAGGAACAGGAGGATTAGGCGGTGGCGGTGGTAACGGAGGAGCAGGAGGATTAGGCGGTACCGGTGGTAACGGAGGCTTTGGAGGAGGAGGAGCAGGAGGATTAGGCGGTGGCAGTGGTAACGGAGGCTTTGGAGGAGGAGGAGGATTAGGTGGGGGTGGTGGTAACGGAGGCTTCGGAGGAGGAGGATTAGGCGGCGGTGGCGGCGGCTTAGGTGGGGAAGGTCCACCGGAGATAGTTGCCAAAGCTTTGGAATGTTTAAATGAGAAACACGTAATTAAATCTAAAGCTAGTTACTTGCAACACAAGCAAACTGCGAACTAGTTTAAAAATTAAAAATCCAACACTCAATCTAATATTATTTATTTATAACTTAACTTCTCATCCTTGGGCCTTGGCTATTTTTAATTGATTATAATTTTCACTCAAACTCCCAACTACAATGCAGATATATAGAGAGTGTGAAGAAACATGGAGGCTAACGTTAAACGGAGACCTAAATATTCCGGTGGCGAGTACGGAGGAGTTCTGCGAAGGACCATGCTTCTCCGAGACACATTTGGCTTTGAATTGCATTGAAGACATTATTCACCACTACAGATTCTTTAACAGAGCCACCATTCACGACATCCGTGAAACCCTCAAGTCTGGCTGCAGCTACGGACCTGAACGAGGTTTTGCTATTCTTTTAGACCGGTTCTTGATCTCGTTTAGACCGGTTTATTTCGTTTTCTTGTTTAATGTTGGGTTAAATAATTGTATGCAGGTAATTTCAACGTTTTGGAACATATTGAAGATGAAGAAGAAAATAGAAGTGAGAAGATAAAGTCAAAATCTGGACCGTTGCTTGGGACTGTGTTGTTCACCATTGCATTGCTTCTCTAAGACCTTTCTTAAATTTTAGCCATTATCATGTATACATATGTTGCTTATCTAATCAATACAATAAATATAAACCGATCTCCTTGTATACTATTGATGTCCAAATAATATTATTACTAGATGAGTTTTTGGTTCCTTAGCAAAAAAGAAGAAAAAATAAGGAAGCAAAAATGTTTCTCAAACACAGATTTTTGAAGATGACGGACAGCGAATGACGTGGGAGTTATGGAGAAGATTGTTTCTCTGCTTCCAAATAGCATAAATTGTGGCCCTGAGCAACAATATTTCTGATGATATAAGGAGAAGAACCGGTGCTTAACTTGATCCAAGACAATAAGCTTTCCCAGTCCCGGAACAGCACAGGGGGCAACCTCAATCTAGTTTTGGCCAAGTTCCAAATTGTTCTACTGAATCCACAAGAAAGAATGAGACAAGTTCAAAATGGTTCCAAATTGCACAGGAGCAACCTCAATACTAGATGAGATTTCTACCAAATGGAGAGTTTATATCTTAATAAATACTTCAGCACTTACCCAAATAGGAGACAAGAAGTTTATGTATGACTCTAAAAATATCCTTACATGCCAAGCAATATACTTGAAAATTTGAAAGAAAGACTACAAAACCGATTTCTAAAATAAGCAAAATAAATTTCCAAAATTGGATTATGGCTATCAAGTATCATCAACTTAAAACAATCCATTGTAATTCAGTTTTCTATTTCGAAATTTAAAATTTAAGTGCACACTTGATTCTGCAAGTTCACACATAAGAACACACTTAAATAGTTTTATATATCGGAATTTTACATATAGGAATCTGATTATAATATAAAAAAAATAAGACACGGAAACACAGTAAAATAAAAATAAAAAGCGATTTAATTTCAACCGTTGGATCTCTCTTTTCCCTCCAAAGAGATCAGATCATAATTGTTTTCTTTTTCTTTCTCTCAAAAAACAGAGAGCACGACGAAGAACAAGATCGTCGAAGTTTCTTTCAATGGCGGATCTAAAGAATCTCTTCCTCATCACGAAACATCCATCAACAACACAAATCTTCTTTACGTCTCTCTTCTTCATCTCTCTCTTCCTCCTCTCATCTTCTTCTCTATCCGACTTCTCTCCATCACTCATCGTCTCTAGCTTCACCTCTCGTCTTCTCACAGCAGCAAACTTCTTCTCTTCACCTTCTTCTTCTTCTTCCTCTGCTTCAGACACAACTATGTTTCTCGCTTCTATTTCTCCCAGAAGAATCAACGAGCCAAAGATTGATTCGGAGACTAAAGAACTCACTTCTTGCGACATTTTTGATGGAACTTGGGTCTTCGACGATTCTGAACCGGTTTATTCACCTGGTTATTGTCCTTTCGTTGAAGATAAATTCAACTGCTTCAAAAATGGTCGACCTGATTCGGGTTTTCTCCGTCATCGATGGCAACCTCACGGTTGCTCAATTCCAAGGTCAGTTCTTGTTCTCGAGTTAATTACGATTCTGCCATTTCCTTTTGTGACTCTGTTTTCGTTTTGGTTTCTGATTAGATTCGATGGGAAGAAGATGCTTAAGGTTCTGAGAGGGAAAAGAGTTGTTTTTGTTGGAGATTCATTGAATAGAAACATGTGGGAGTCTCTGGTTTGTTCACTTAGGTCAACATTGGAAGACAAAAACAGAGTTTCTAGGGTTTCTGGAAAACAGAGTAATCTTCATAACGAAGGCTTTTACGGTTTCAGGTTTAAAGTAAGTGTATCACAGAACAGAATCTCCCATTGGTTTTTTGGATTGTATTTTAGTTTTGGTGATGAATTTTGATATCTTCTTTAGGACTTTGAATGCTCTATTGACTTCATCAAATCACCATTCCTCGTTCAAGAATCTGAAGTTTTAGATGTATACGGCAAGAGAAGAGAGACACTGAGACTCGATATGATTCAACGATCGATTAAGAAGATACACAAAAACGCAGACATTGTTATATTTAACACTGGTCACTGGTGGACTCACCAGAAAACCTATGAAGGGTATGTGAACTATGAACATAAACCTTCTTCTTTGTTTTCGATTCGTAGCTCTTAACGGGTTTTTCGATTTTCAGGAAAGGTTATTTCCAGGAAGGAAATCGAGTTTACGAAAGATTAGAAGTGAAAGCAGCTTATACAAAAGCTCTTCATACATGGGCTGATTGGGTTGATTCCAATATCAACAGTACTAAAACCAGAGTCTTCTTCGTTGGTTATTCCTCTTCACATTTTAGGTATGAATAGGTTTCTTTCACTCCAAGCAATCTGTTGAACAGAGTTTACGGTTTAGGGTTAGTTTTGATTGTGAGTTTTAACTGCAGAAAAGGGGCGTGGAACAACGGAGGACAATGCGATGGAGAAACAAGACCGATACAGAACGAGACGTACACAGGAGTGTATCCATGGATGATGAAAGTTGTGGAATCGGTGATATCGGATATGAAAACGCCTGTGTTTTACATGAACATTACGAAGATGACTTGGTACAGAACCGATGGTCATCCGTCGGTTTACAGACAACCCGCCGACCCCCGAGGAAGTTCTCCTGCAGCTGGAGTGTTTCAAGATTGTAGCCATTGGTGCTTACCTGGAGTTCCTGATTCATGGAATCAGCTTTTCTATGCTACTCTGCTAGTTTCACATGATTGAAAGCTTTGAAATTTAAAATTGTGTTTCACTTTCTGTCTCTGTAAATTAGTCATTCGTTTGTTGATATTTGCAAGCTTTGTTTTCCATTGTTCTTCTAAGAAATTTGAAATAGAAAAGTTCCAAGTAATATAGTTTGGAAGGTGTTCCACTGATGGTATGCTATTATTTCAATTACATTAGATTATTTCGAAATTTCAAGTTTATTACGGCTAAAGTAATGCAATATAGCAATTAGTAAACCAACCGCGCATACCATGATATTATTATATGTTCAAAAATTATGGAATTATTAAATAAAATCAATCAGTTCCTAAAGAACAAAATAAAAAGGGAGTTTGTTAATTTAATTATGGGTTTTACTTAGATAAATAATCTTGGTAAATAAAAGCTTATTAAATAACTTAATTGTTCGATGTATAAAAGGGAAATATCCTCACATGTAACTCGTAAATTTTATTCATATATATGATGTAATTATTTTCTTTTCAGAAAACTCTATATATTGTAGTTATATTAGTGTGATTATAAATTTTTTTAACCTAGTGAAAGAATAGTTGTAGTCTTGTAGATGTTTTTTGTGTGTGTGTGTTCAAGACTAAGAATATACCGTTTTCTTAGTATTATATTTCGAACAAATCTTCGTATTTAAAGCCCAATATTGATTGGAAATGGGCAAAAGATCCAACTTGTGTACGGTTTTCAATTTTCATATGACCGTGATGTGGCTTGACAGCCATACTGATTACCGACATATTCACTCTCTCTCTCTCTATATCTATTTCTTCTCCATTAGTTTTGCAGGATATGAATTTGAAATCAAAAGATCAAATTGATCTTTAGATGTAGAAATGTCCTGAAACTGAAAGACACCATAAGTTACAAGTAAGGCTAATCATGTTTAAATAAGGTTTGTCAATTAATCAGAGTTTATGTGAACCGCTCTATATATAGCTTTGGCCTTTGCATGGCGATTCCTGCCTTTAGAAGGGAAAATGTGATATTTAATTTGCTCTTTAATTTGTGTACCCAATTTCCCATCAAACAACTCATTCTCTCCACAAAATACACCCATTTAATTATTATTTTTCATTCTTTTTGTTGTGCTTTACTCTTATTTTAACAAATAATAATTAAATGGGTGTATTTTGTGGAGAGATTATGATAGAAATTTGAGTAATCCAATAAATATCAACAAATTAAAACATACTATAAAAATATCTTGTAGACTATAAAAAATAAATATCGGTGTCGTATCAAGATATCTGTCTCATTCCAAAAAAGAAAAACAAACAAATAGCGATGACTTAATTACATAGACTCTCTCTTTTCCGATTCATTTATTTTCCTGACTTGTTTCGTGAATGTACAACAAATGTTACATTTTTTCTTTAATTGTCATGTTACTAATTTCTATACGGAATGAACTGTTTGGATTTTGTTAGCATAGCAAGTTGAAGACAAAAAGAAAAAAAAAGCATAGCAAGTTAATACATGTATAAATGAATAACAACCATACTCAATATGATCATAATTGTTATTTACCTAAGTCATCCATAAAAGAATTGTTGGCAGCAATTATCTGTAACATAAACAAAGAAAAGTTGTAGATTTGAGGTCTAGAAAAACGCTTGATCTTTGGCTTTATTATTATTGAAATTTTTAGTTTTGAGAATTTCAACTAAAAGAAGTTTCATTTTGAAGAAAATATAATTTTGCTTTCTAGGCTATACGGGGTACAAGTGTATATGGTTACATGCAGGACATGTCAAAGAGATCGGTTGGGTACTTATTACTCAAGTGCTCATATGCAAAACAAAGCGTATTTATATCAAAGGGCAGATTTATGTAAGTTGGTGAGAGGATCGCAGGATCCTTATGGACCTGCATGGCCATTATAACCTCCGTATTTATACCAACGTCCCGTTACGCGTGGACCCAAATAAAACATTTTAATATATACCTAATTTCTATATATATAAGTGTGATCTTACCAATTTTTATATATATAGAAAGAGGACTAAAAGTATATGCAAAAAGAAAGTATATGGCTTCATATATAAAGTTATAAAACGAAAAATAAACTCTTCTTTTATTAAAATATCCTATACTATTATTTGGGGAGTACACTTTGTAAGATACCCTTAACTAACCTTCTCTTTTGTAAGAATTTACTTAAGAATGCCATTAGAGATAAAATTTCAAAGAGTAAATTAATTCATCTCATTAAGGATAAACAAGTCAATTTATACAATTTAATTAATTTAATTTAATTATAAAAACGAAAAATACATTATTATTATTATTTTTAAATGACCAATCAAAATGAATATATAAGATTTGATATCTAACTTACCTTATTAATTTGTTATTAATCATTATATTTCATCTCTCATCTTTATATGATTCTATTATTGTGAAACAAATAAATCATCATATCATCCATATAATAAAAAAATAGATTTTTTTCCGCATATCCCATGATTTGAATTTTTAAAAACGAATATAAATTATTCAATTTATGAAAAAAAAAATTAAACGAGTCAAAAATTTAGACTTGGATAATATATTTCTTTTAAACAAAAATAAATTCAACAAAAATTCTGCCTGAATAACGGGTCAGAATTTGAGTAATTATATTCAATTTCATATATTGTTTTAAAATATATAATTTTATATATTACGATAAAATTTTCAATATTTTAATTTGGAATATTTAAAAATAGTTTTACTTGATATTTAAAAACAAATATCATCAATACTTAATAAATAAAAAAAAATAAAAAATTATACATACACTAATTTGGTTTTCTTAAAACAAATTTATTTAAAAAATATTTATAATAGACGGTGGGTTAAATATAATGTATTATATGATGAAATGAGTTATGATCCTTATATATATTTGAATATTTATATTTAAGTTCATACAATTATTTTTTAAAAATTCTTAATTTTATATTCTAGAATAAAAAATAAAAAAATATTTTAATTTGGAAAAATTTCAAAATAATTTAATATAATATTTTAAAGAATATTATAAATATTTAAGAAATCAAAAAATAAAAGTTATAAAAACTCTAATTCATTTTTCAAAGCATAAATATTTAAAATATTTAAATATTTATAGCAAGCAACATGTTAAATGCAATGTATTATATGATAAAAAGAGTTATGATCTTTATAACCGAAACCATGTTAAGATTATATGATGAGATGAGTTAAATAAGGTTTGACACCTCTAAATATTTAAAATTTTGATTCTATAAGTATATATGAAAATAATGAATGGTGGATTGTGCACACAATTTTTTCATTGGGATATTCTAAAATAAAAATATAGGTACGCACGGATTGAATTTAATCTTATTATATACCAAAATATGTTTATTATATACGCAATTTTTTTTCACTTACTACAAGCATATATCAAATACATATGTTTTATTTTAAACAAAAAAACGTAAAAAACCGTAAAATCGAACTGTAACTAAACCGAATTACATACGGTTTCTATATGGTTTCACTTTCTACAAAACGAAAAAAACGATACTAAACCGAAAAACCGTACTCCGCCCCTAATATTTTCTCATCAAACAAAATAAAATAAAATAAATAATCCTTATATGCCATTGTATTATGTAAGAATTATTAAAGTTGTACTATAAAAAAAAAATCTAACTTTATATAAATATTTAAAAATTAAAATTTCATCCAGCACGGGTTATGATCTAGTGTATATGTACATGCATATATGATTTAAATTATAACTCAATGGTTTGTACTAATGCCATCGCAGTATTATCACATAAATACATATCCCCCTAGTGTATGTTGTTTGTAAGAAAATTAGTAAATATCGTATATTTACTTGGGATTTTTGCAGGAATACAAAGTAATACATATATACACGTATAGCGTATGCATGTATATAAATCCAGCAAAGTAATAAATTTATTTTAATGAGTTAGAATCGGTGTACATTCAATAGATTGGATTGTTGCATGAAATTTACGATAGAGAAGCGATGGGGGGATAGAGAGAGGTAGAGGAAGAGACAAAGGACAAAAAGAATTTAGAGCAATGCCTTTAATGGCAAAGCTTTTGCTCGTTGTTACTAAAGTGACTCGTGATGTTAACGTGACCGGCTCATATGTAATATCATCATCATTTCCCCTTCACTCTTTCTACGTTCAGTAACTATTTACACATATACACATACCTTAATATATTTTGGTCAAATTTAAGTTAATTCTTCTTAATGATGCTTATGAAAAAGCCCCAATATTTTTATTTGTTTCATGGTTAAATTAATTAAAAGCTTATTTTGTTTCAAGGAAAGAAAATAAGATGTGTTTTTAAAATGAGAAATTGGATGTGTAACTAAATTAAAAGCATTATTCATTACTCGATCTTATACCCAATATGTTAGACGCAGTTTTACTCCGACTATTTATACCCAATATGTTAGGCTAACTCGCATTGTCTTTTTGTAGATCTCATAATCAACTTGATACTTGAAGAGAATGGACTGCCTTGAGCAGTTCGTATGGACTGCCTTGATCAGATGACGTTCTAATTAAGATTACAAGAGGCAATAGTCCTAATTAATTTCTTATTTGAAAACATGTCGTAGTCCCAAAAGCAACCAAAATGTGACTTTGCAACTTGACTCTCGAGGGCTTTTCTACTTATTTTCCTAATTAATTTCTTATTTGAAAACATATATTCAGTCGTTTATAATAAGTATTAAGAAAATCACACTATTCTGATTATATTTTTGTTTAAATATTAAATTTAAGATTCAAACTATTACAATTATTATCTATGGTTTAAAATAATATATATAGTGAAAGATACTAACAAGTTTTTTAAAATTTATATATATTGTGGGAGAGTTGCATCGTGAGAAAGTGGGCTGTATATAAAAATTGGGAACTTTGAGAAAAATAAAATTGTAAAGAAATATCAAAAATTGAATAAAATAACAAAAATATGAAGTCAAAAGAAAAGAAGGTTAGTTGTAAAAAAAAGAAGAACATGTAACCAAAAAATTAGCTGAAATCCTGAAAATAAATATAATAATCGATTTTGGATTTTAAAAGAAAAGAAGAATAATTGATGTAATAAAAACCCTTTGCTTTAAGGCTCGACCAGTATAAGCCATTTGGTGTTGAGAAGAAAAGAAATGAATTCCATGAGCATACTTTTTTTTTTGATAACCCAGTATCCAGACCACACAGTGATCTGACTAGCCTACTGGGCCTAAGCCCGCGTCACAGGGATTTTTAAGCCTCCACTTAAGGGCCCCCTGATAAACTGGTGGTCTGGGGCGCCTGAGCAAGTCCGCAGGTAAATTCCCAGGTGGCCATAGGAGTGAGAGAGCGAAACTGCGTCTGGGGAGGATCGATCCCTGGCCTAGACCAACAGGGCGATCCTTCCAACCAAACGAGAACCACTCGCCCACCACCATGTGGTTAATTCCATGAGCATACTTCACTAAAATCCTTTTTCTTCTTCTCCAGTATTGTCTTCACACTTGAATTTTAATTAGACACTTGATCATTAGCAGAGAAATGCAAATAAACCAGTGGAATAAATTTAAGATTCCCTCCAGCTTTACCATTAATTTAAATATCACATATTAGATGAAAATAAAAGTCAATTTAGCCAAAACGTTACTACAACACTGAATTCAACACTTGATGAAAGTAGAAACAATCTATCTTCAGAGGACATAAAATATAGTAAAAATTTATAAATATACTAAATTTTGCAAAAAATTCGAAAAATACACCAAATTTAATAGTCATTTGAAAACTATATTTTTATATTTAAAATTTACCGAGATATCCTTTATATTTATTTAAATTAATTTTAAAATAGTTAAATTTAACCAAAGTTCGTTAAATTTAATATGTAGAGTGTCATAATCTAAAATTTTGAAAACCAAAAATATTAAAAATTATTTTTGATAATATTATTTGGATTTGTATTTTCAAGTAATTCAAAATTATATAATTTATAAAAAACGAAATAATAATTTATAATTTGTTTCCTCGATTTTTTGAACTATCGATTTATTTTTTTACTTCTGTTGACTTAATTTTTTTCTCTATCAATGTATCTTAAAACAGTCAACTTATGTTTCGGCCAATTGATTTATAACATAGTCGTTTTGTGAACTGTTGACTTAATGTTTTTGTTCATCGATTTACAGTTTTTTTATCGACTTGTTTATTCATGTTAGACTTATTTTATTTTACGTTGACTTATCCGTAAATTTTATTTTTGAACTAACGATTTATATTTCATTTATGTCGACTAATAAATTTATTATCTATTGACTTTTCAACTTATATTTTGGAGGATTGATATTTTATATAGACGACTTTTTAAAACTGTATATAGAATCAACTTACATGACGAGATTGAAAAAAACAAAACAAAAAGAGAGTCGTTGGAATATTCCTACTACCTTCTGGATGGTACCGAAATTAACCGGTCCATGTAACACTATTATTCAATAATTAAATCAAAAACTTCTTTTTTCATTTGTCAAAGAAATCAACAACTTCTTATGGCCTACCACAAAACAAAACATGCCCACTTACGAATATGGTCCATGATCTTCCACATTAACGTCTATGTATTAACGTAGCCATTGTGACCGACTCTAATACTCATTAGACGTGTTCGTTTCATAGACTAGTGTTCTGATTTATACAGTACTGGCATTAATGTGTTTGTCTTAGCCATTTCTGATCCGAATCTAGATACATAAACGGCCTCATAATTGTACTCTTAGGCTTCAATCAAATATCTTATAATGTAAATAGTGTACACCTAATTTATTACTTATACTCCCAAATTAATTAATATGTACAACTACTATATATATCTTTTGAGTTTTGAAAACTAACTTAAACACCATTTAACTTAGACAAGACATGCAAAAATCCTCCAAGTGACAAAATATGCAAGATCAATCTCGTACGATCTAAAAAAGATTGCAAAAAAATGATCATACTAAAAGAACCGTTAATCTAACAATCGTAATTTTTTTTGGAGAGAATGGAAAACACAATCGTTTTTTCTCTCCAAACAATCACGATCGACCATGTTTTAGTCTAAAACATTAACGACATTGTTTACGTCTGGCTCAAATTAACCATTTTTTTTTTAATATGACCAAGGTTTTATTTGCAGTTGTTTTTTTTACCACTAATAAGTCTTTTTTTTAATGCATTTTCATTTCAACGTAATTAAATAATTTTTACCACCTATTTGAAGAGGTGAACAATTGAAGAAAAGAATGTTGTAGACACACTCATTGAATGCATATACAAGTAGGTATATGCATATAAGCTACACTACATGTACATGTACATGTAAATGCAAGTACGTATTTTAGGTATAAAAGTATACATAGTAATAAATATCTTGTAATCACGGAAAAAGGGTAGAGAGGGACCAAAGGTTAGAAGGAGAGGTACGTGGAGTGTCTTATATGTGCCGATGGTTTTTAGGATGGACAATACATAACTTTTAATTCCACCGCAACGTGGTTCATTCCTTCACCTATACGACGTCGTTTTCAAAAACCTCACTCTCTCTTTCCCTTTTGTCCACTCTATATTAATCACCTGGATGGTTTCTTCTATTCATCACTACCTCACTCTCCCACTCAAGGGTCCAAAAGTGTTTTCTCTTTTTCAGTTTCTCTTTCTCTTTTTGACAGAAGAGATCGAGAGAAACGATGGGAAGGGCTCCGTGTTGTGAGAAAATCGGGTTGAAGAGAGGTCGATGGACCGCCGAGGAAGATGAGATTCTCACCAACTATATTCAAACCAATGGTGAAGGTTCTTGGCGATCTTTGCCTAAGAAAGCTGGTATATATATACATCTTTATATATCCAAATTACCTCTCCTCATCGTCGATATATCTCTCAGTCTAGTAATTGCTTAGATTTTAACATTTGAAAAAAGTACTAGTTTCTTAGAGTTGTTGATGCATGAGAAACATAAAAAATGTACCCATCTAGTAACAAAACTTATGTTGTTATATTAATAGAAAAGAAAACTACTTTCTATTTATATATATGTTCTAATGAAAATTAATGTGTAGGATTGTTGAGATGTGGAAAGAGCTGTAGACTAAGGTGGATAAACTATTTGAGAAGAGACTTGAAAAGAGGAAATATTACGGCCGACGAAGAAGAAATAATCGTCAAGTTGCATTCCCTTCTCGGCAACAGGTATTAAACAAAAATTAATCAACGTCACAATCGTTCATTTATATGTGATTCATAATTTTGTTATATTTACAATTTTGCCACTGTCTGAATAGTGAATGCTGGGGTCACGTAGACAGTAGAATTACATGCATGTCTTGTCAACTTAAGAAACATATAGAAATGGTCAGAGTTCGATCCAACCGTTCAAAAATAAAATAAGAAACAAAATTTATCAAATGTATTGCCATGAATGATCTTGTGACCATCGTAACTTTTCAGCGGTTGATCACTGTTGGAATTGTCCAACCTTTAAAAAATAATATATATACGAGAATATCCAATTTGACTTTTTGTTAATAAAAAGCTTTGGCATTATGTTGCTATATATCCAACGGAATTGACCTCTCTAAATTAGTCTTGTCTCATGTGTGTTTTTGTGTACGGCCCTGATTGTTACTGCTGGCTCTATTGGCCAGTTGGTCACTGTAACAATGAGTGGCAAAGTGGTAATGAGTCTATAGAGTTATAACGCATTGTGTACAAATTTTTAAGATTTTTTTCGGGTACCCGTTATTTTACATACAAAACCCGACATTTTACATATAAAATATCCAAACCGAACGAGTATCCATATTTTTTGGGTATTTATAGGGTCTAAATTTTTTTATTCAGACCGACCCGAACTTGACTGGACCCGACCCAAACCGAAACGGAATATTTAAAATTACCCTATTGGGTTACTTCCCAATACCCATTAAACCCGAATCCGAATGAGGTTTACCCGAACCCGAACGGGTTAGCCATATGCCCATGACTAGTTGGAATAGTCCAACCATTTATTAGTTATAAATCTATGCAATTTTTTTGACTTCATACATTTTGTTATAATACATTGGTATTGAATTAATGAAAACTGAAAAGCCAACTTGTATAGAGTGTGTACACTGTAGACATAATTAATTGATTTGTCTAAATTTATATAGTCTCACGTGTGTGACTGTGACTATTTTCTTATAGATGGTCACTTATTGCAACACATCTACCAGGAAGAACAGACAACGAAATTAAAAACTATTGGAACTCACATCTCAGCAGCAAAATCTACGCCTTCACTGCCGTTTCCGGAGATGAACACAATCTAGTCGTCGACAATTTAGTCCTGAAGAAATCTTGTTCTTCGTCTACTGGAGCCAAGATCAATAACAAGACCAAGAAGAAGAAGAAAGGAAGAACTAGTAGGTCATCTATGAAGAAACACAAGCAAATGGTGACGGCCTCGCAATGTTTCTCTCAACCTAAAGAGCTAGAGAGTGAGATCAGTGAGGGAGAGAAAAATGGTAATTTCGAAGGAGAGTCTTTAGGGCCTTATGAGTGGTTGGATGGTGAGATAGAACGGCTCTTGAGTGGTTGTGTCTGGGAGTGTACTAGTGAAGAGCCTGTGATTGGAGTAAATGATGAAAAGGTTTGTGAGAGTGGGGACAATAGTAGTTGTTGTGTCGGTTTGTTTGAAGAAGAACAAGGAAACGAGACAAAGATTGGTCACATAGGAATTACAAAGGTTGATGATCATGATCTGAAGGTGGAAAAGGAAAGAGAGGGAAGTGTTTTGAGTTCGACTTCGAATGAAAATAATGATGAAGATTGGTGGGTTGGTCTATGTAATTCTTCAGAAGTTGGGTTTGGGATTGATGAGGAGTTGCTTGATTGGGAGTTTCAAGGTGATGTGACTTGTCAAAGTGATGATCTCTGGGATCTCTCAGATATTGGAGAGATAACATTGGAGTGATACTACCGAGCAAGTGGATCGTACATGAGAAGGCGTAGAAACCCAATAAAACATCAATCTTTTTTATTGTATTTAAGTCTAGTGTTTTGTTTGGTTATAGTGGATCTTGTAGTTATGTAGTAGCTTGTTGGAGTGTGTTTAGAGAGTTCTGAGATGTAGTTTCTAGTTTGCAGAACGTTATGCCTTTTTTTTTTGTGATTTCGAATTTGTTGCTAGTTATAATGTTTGTTTGTTCTTTTTTTTTTTTTTATGTTTCATTGTGAATATTCTGAAATAATGATGAATATATTGGGAATTTTAGAAGTATATGTTTATACTTTTATGTGTTAAAATTCTCAAGTTTCAACGAACCGCCTAAGTATAACTCCTAAAGTGTTTGTCTAACTTTTTTGTTTCAGTTGACGCAAAAAACTTTTTTGTTGGCTAATAAATTTTTTTAGGATCAAGTATTTGAATCAGCAAAAAAAAAAAAAAAAAAAGTATTTAAATCAGCTAGTATTTTACTCAAATTAGATTTTACCCTATTATACTTTCACACACTCTTGTCTTTCTCTCTTGTGAAGTTTTAATTTACCCTCGAAGAGTTCAAATAAAACTACCAAAATACTCGAGAATGTTTTTGTCTATAATTACACAACTATATGTACCAAGGAGATCATCGATGATCAATATCTTGATGCGAGTATAAGTAGGTCTTCAAACGACATATTTTCACAAGCTCTTTTCTTTTTTGACTAAAAAGTTATGAGCATGAGCATAGAAATCCATACATCTTCTCAAGACTCAAGTAGGAGACCATAACATTGGTTTCGTCCCAATAATTAATAGTTGGAACTGTCAAGTGTCAACCTCATGGTCCAGAGACCATTTAGTCAATCAAATGTAATGCTGATATTTGGTTACTTTTCACAAAGTACGACATACAGAGAGAAAATTTAAAGTTTAATAATGCAAAAAAAAAATCTAGAACTTTTGATCTTATTTTTTCAACTCTTTTGCTTTC
The DNA here is from genome assembly GCA_019202805.1 of Arabidopsis suecica. NCBI lineage: Eukaryota > Viridiplantae > Streptophyta > Magnoliopsida > Brassicales > Brassicaceae > Arabidopsis > Arabidopsis suecica. Next base: position 7,271,409 of record CM032912.1, on the reverse strand, counting down.
CTTTTCTTTTTGATGAAAACTATTATAATTTTTAGAGGATTTTTATACTGGATTTTCAGAGTTAATTAATGAAGAAAAAAAACATTAAACAAAATAATATTATGAATAAGTAGAAAAAACAATAGACAGAATGAAAGATTCACTTTGACACTGTGATCGATGGACTTTAGAGTTGTCTCTAAGAAAGAAGATATATAGATATTCGGATTAAAGAACTTGAATATTACTATGGACTGTCCAACGTCATTGAAGGCTCTATTCGATATTATCAAATTTTTCCTCTTTAATTTTAAATATTGAAACTTTGATTAAAAAATGTTATTGAAACTCATTTATCATAAATAATATCAATGTTTAACAATAATATTTAAGAAAACAAAATATATTTATTATTATAAAAAATAACTAATGCAAATCTATTGGGGGGGGGGGAGATCAACAGTTTTTACTCTATCTAATTTAGTTTTTTTTTAAAAAAAAAACTTTTTGAAAAAAATTCAAAAATCTCAATAGTCCATAAAAATTTTGGATCCTAATCCATGGCTTAATTGTTTTGTCAAAGATCCTAATCCATGGCTTATGTTGCTTATACCTTGGACCAGTCATAAACTTTGAGTATAGTAAAATTTGAAACCCAATATTTTCACATCATAATTTTGTGCTTTGGCGATGGAAACCTCAACTTTCATAACTCATATATAGCACAAATTTAGGTATATTAAATTCAAAATCTAAGTCTTACGGAAAGTGAAGGTGGCATGGTCGGAAGTATGTACACCAAAAAGTGAAGGTGGATTGGGTCTGCGTTCCATAGAAGAAGCTAATAAAGTTAGCATGTTAAAGCTGATTTGGCGAATATTATCGGTAAAAGATTCTCTTTGGGTGGATTGGGTTAAGAAACGCCTAATAAGGGGCAGTTCTTTCTGGACAGTGAGGGACAATACATCATGTGGATCCTGGATTTGGAAAAAATTGTTGAAATACAGAGACAAAGCAAAACAGTTCTATAAGGTTGCGGTAAAGAATGGTGAGAACACTTATTTTTGGTCTGATGTTTGGTGTTCACTTGGTAGTCTACAGGAGAAACTAGGGGAACGCGGTCACATTGACCTTGGTATCCCAAAAAATGCGACAGTTGCAGAGGTACTAGCCATGCCGAGAAGAAGGAGGCATAGATCAGCTTTGTTGAATCAGGTTGAGGAGGGAATAAAAAGTCAGAGACTGTGTCAAAGAGTAGGAGGTTGCAAAAGGAATTCTTCAAGACCGGTTCTCGGTGAACTGGAAGGAGGTTTTAAAGCACATATGTGAGACGAAAAAGGAGAAAACAAGAGTATTTATCCTAAGGTATGTGTTCCAGAACACTATTCACTCGATTTGGGGGGAGAGAAATGCTAGGCGGCACGGTAAACAACCTTCACCGACGGGAAAGCTAGTCAAGTTCATCGACAAAAACATCCGCAATAGACTAAGCACAATTTGCAGTGGGGGGATATCAACGTACGAGGGAGGACTGCAACTATGGTTTAGCTCAAGACAAGGCCAAGACTAATATTTTGCTAAAAACTGTTTTCATGAAATGTATGCATTAAGTTGTAAAACTGGTTTTTTTCCTTTTTGAATATAATTTAACATCTATTCAAAAAAAAAAAAAAAAAAAAAAAAAAATCTAAGTCTTACGACGACACTACAAACTTCTTCAGGAAAATACCATGAGTCATATTGGCAGAACCGTTTGATAAGTTGGAGCACTCAACACACAAACATGTTCTTTTCAAAGCTATTGCGACCAGTGTCAGTAACAAAAAAAATACATATATATATATACTATCACAACGGCGAACACAACATCGGCGAGACACTAAAATTAAGGTGATGACAAGTAGTGTTGATTAAATTCGACGCTAAGATATCAGCGACACGAGCTCGTTTTCTCTCTCGCTAAATACGTCTATGCTTTTGAAATGGAGTATCAGAAACCGCACTACAAGAATATGACGTATTAATAGCAAAAGAATATAGCAATTAACACTGTTTTGCTATGATTGACAAACACCGGAATATGTTATTGCGTTTGTTAAATTTCAAACGCTATACTTTATTACTCTGAGGAAAAAAGGACGCGGGTCATTGTTTTTGGAATTAGGTTTAATATTTGATAGCAGTAAAACGCTATGTAATCTATTAGCGGTAAACAATTAAACAATGCCCGCTCTTGGAAAAAGAAATTTAGTGGGAAAAAACGAAAAATTTGCCTGAGGCAAATTTAGACTCTTCATTGTAGACTCTTCATCTCTCTCTGTTCCAAACGCAAAAAAATCATTCTTCATCTCGATTCTTCATCTCGATTCTTCATCTCTCTCTGTAAATCGATACCTGTTCTCGATTCTTCATCTCGATTCTTCATCTCTCTCTGTAAATCTCTCTTTGTTATCGACGACTATCCATCTCCATCTCTCTGTTACTCGACTCTCCATCTCCATCTCTCTGTTACTCGACTCTCCGCCTTCTTTTCTCAGTTAATCGAGTCTCCATCTCTCTTCTCACTCGACTCTCCATCTCTCAGTCACAGATCTGGTCGAACATTGTAAAGGTTAGGGTTTTGAAAATCGATTTGGGGTTTTGTTTGTGAAATTATCATATTTGAGCTTCTATTTGGGGTTGTAATCGATTTAGGGTTTTGTTTTAAGGTACTCAGAGTTGCAGAAGCTTTCGATAGCCGTTTCTAGAAGCTTTCGGTGAATCAACAGGTATGTAATTGAAGGTATTTCGATGTTTTGCATGTTATTGTTTTAGTGTGTTGGTCTCAAACTTGCATGTGTGTTGGTTTCAATCTTGCATGTGTGTTGGTTTCGAGTTAAGCAATTGTTTTGATTTGAGTTAGTGTTTCTCTTTGTCAGTTTCAAACTTGCATGTGTGTTGGTTTCGAATTAAGCAACTGTTTTTGATTTGATTTAGTGTTTCTTTGTTAGTTTCATACTGTTTTGTTAAAACCAAACTTGTTTCTAATTTTGTTAGTCATGTTTCTCTTTGATAGTTATGTAAATTGAGCTACTGTTTTGACAAAATAAAATTTGTTTAAACCAAATTTAACTAAAACTAAACTAGTATGACTGATATATCTACCTCTGTTTATATTATAAGAAACAAAGTATTCTGCTACTTTGTGATGTATGTATTTGCTCTTTGTTATATATATATATATATGGTTGCTCTTTGGTCTAATATATATAATATATCATATATATGGGCTTGGAGCTTGGTGTTGTTGTAAAATGGATAAGTCTTGGGTATGGCTGCCAAGGAATAGCATCGAGTATGAGAAAGGAGCAACTACATTTGTTTATTCATCAGCGAGGAGTTTGGGAGATCCAAAAGAAATGTTCTGTCCATGTAAGGATTGCCGGAATCTGTGTCATCAACCAGTAGAAAGAGTTTTGGAGCATCTAGTTATTAAGGGAATGGATCAGAAATACAAAAGAAATGAATGCTGGAGTAAGCATGGGGATATAAGGACTGATAAATCAGATGCTGAGCCCAGAAGGGAGTTTGAAGCTTTTGACCTTATTAGAACAGCTTTTTATGATGGAGAAGACCATTCTGATTCTCAGAATCAGAATGGAGATGATAGTCAGGAGGCAGAAACAAAAGAGGAATATGATTTTAGGAAGAAGCTAAAGGAGGCTGAAACTCCACTATACTTTGGATGTCCCAAGTATACAAAGGTGTCTGCAATCATGGGGCTGTACCGCATCAAAGTGAAGAGTGGGATGTCAGAGAATTACTTTGATCAACTTTTGAGCTTAGTGCATGATATGCTCCCTGGAGAAAATGTGCTTCCAAAATCAACAAATGCGATCAAGAAATTCTTGAAGGTGTTTGGTTTTGGATATGAAACCATTCACGCCTGTAAGAATGATTGCATTCTATACAGAAAGGAGTATGAGCTCAAAGATAGCTGTCCAAGATGCAGTGCTTCAAGATGGGAAAGGGATAAGCACACGGGTGAAGAGAAGAAGGGAATTCCAGCTAAGGTACTTAGGTACTTTCCAATCAAAGATAGATTCAGGCGAATGTTTAGATCCAAGAAAATGGCTGAGGATTTAAGGTGGCATTTTAATAATGCAAGTGAAGATGGTACAATGAGACATCCAGTAGACTCACTTGCTTGGGCTCAAGTGAATAATAAATGGCCAGAGTTTGCTGTTGAAACTCTACTATGGAAGATGCATGCAGATCAGTTCTTAGAGTGGATAAAGGAGAAGGTGAACATATTTGCTTTTAATTTCATAAGTATATATAATACTATTATTAACTGACTTGTTTTTAATGTTTATAGATCCCTACAAACTCAACAGAGCATTCAACGCAACTGAGATGGTTGGCCTTTGGACCAAGACATATTGCCCAGACATACAAGGGGTTTGTCATTAATGGACATAGATTTCATACAGATGACATGAAAAGGAAAACTCAAAACAGTGGAGTCACATATGAAGCATTCTCAATGTGTAGATCCAGTGCCAAGGATACTAGACTACAGGCTGATATAGTTACATACTTTGGAGTAATAAAGGAGATCATTCTGTTGGACTATCATATGTTTCAGGTCCCTATATTCAAGTGTCATTGGGCAAACAAAGGGAATGGAGTGAAAGAAGAAGATGGATTCACTCTTGTGAATCTTCATTTGAACCAATCTGCATTTCTTCAGGATCCATACATTCTGGCAGCCCAAGCAAAACAGGTCTTCTATTCCAGAGAAGATGACTCTTCACCTTGGTATGTAGTAATGAAGGCGCCACCAAGAGGATACCATGAGTTGGAGACAGAAGAGGAGTTTGCTGCAGCAACAATGGTAACCCAGGATAATGTAGAATTAGGGAATGAGTCTGATGATGAGAGTTTCTATGTTAGGAATGACTGTGAAGGTGTCTTAGTAATGGAGTAATAGAAAGATTTGAATGTTTTGATTCTGATTTGTTTCTTGAATAAATTTTGCTTGGTAAGTCATCTTCTTTGTTATCATTTTGTGGTTTTAGTTGTTTTGATATGTTTGGTGTGTTTCAGGTAAACAGGTATGTCTCCTAAAGTTAAGAAAACCATGCCTCGCCGGAGTAAGCGTAAGCAAGGCATTGAGCTGAGTTCTGAAGTTGGATTACAAGTGCACAGAAGAAGCAAGAAGAATGTTACACAGAAGGTTGACATTGGTGAGCAAGAACATGAAGAGAATCTTGCAGAAAAAGTTCACATTGAGCAGCAGGAGCATGAGAGTGTTGCACAGGAGCATGAGAGTGTTGCAGAGGAGACTGTAGCTAATGTTCTTGGTTCTGACTTGGCTGCAGAGGAGCAAGAAATTGATGAACAAGCTGATGAGGAGGATACACAACCAAATGATGAAGAAGTTCATCAACCTGTATATGAAGACATGGGTCCAGAGGAAGCTGCAGCTGGTGAAGAAGAACATGTGCATCATTCCACTGAAGAAACTCAAACCCAGCAATCAGTGAGCAAGAAGAGGAAAACAAGAGGACCAACAAGGATGCGTAAAATTGCTAAACAACATGATGAAAAGGTAGATGTTGAATTTACTTCTATTGGTGAACATGTAGGGAATGGATCTGTGACACTATCAATGTCCATTGATTCTTGTCAGGACCAGTGTGAAGAGGTATCTAAATCAGAGGCTAGTGATCATAGTAAAGGTGTTAGATGCCAGCTTCTTGATTGGTGTTCAGAGGATGATGTTGTTGTAGGAGAAGGGGAATTCTGCTCAGCTGAACAATGGTACAAGATTGGTCATATTCCACTTGGTCGTCATGCTGCGGCTGTTATTGTGAAGTCAGTGTCTGATGAAACAGCCTCTCTATGGAGACCTACACAATCTGTATTCTTACTTGGTGAAGCTTTGGGGACCAAGATTGCCTGGCCTTTTGATAAGATCATTCTAGACAATGATGCAGACTCCCCTATTGAGAATAAGACTGCAGGATCCTCAGTAAGGTTTTCTTTCCTTTACTTGTCAAATATCAGTATAATATATAAGCTTAATCAATTATTATTTATGAATCATTAGGCTACAGATGGATCTCATTCAAAAATCCTCATAATTGATTGGAATTTGGCTGACTCTGTGGTTGCTGAGGGAAGATTGTGTTCAACTGACAAGGACGAAATGGTCAACAATATGCCTCTTGGTCATTCTGCTGGAATTGTTAATGTTGAGAAAGTGTTTAACAAGAACGCATATCTGTGGAGACCAAGTCCGGGAAAGTTTTTTATGAAGGATGTACTACATGAGAACATCGCATGGCCTCTTCAGAGTATACAATTTGTGAATTCCTCACCAAGGAATGAATCAGCAGCAGCAGATAAAAGACCATCTCCTCCACTGGTAAATTTTTTGAACTTTTTACATTAAGTGAATTGATGAATGATGGATTTAAGTAATTTTTGATTTTTGCTTATTGTAGAGCTTAAGTAACAGCACTGGTAGCACTGGTAGCAAATCAGTCAAGAAGAAATGCATCTTGTTAGATTGCAAAAACTCCAGGGAAAAAGTAGCAGAAGGAAGAGTATGTCCATCTAATCCATCTGACACAGTCCATCATATGCCTCTTGGTGCCAATGCGAGCAAGGTTTGGGTAGAAGTGTCAAAGGTTGGAGATGCAGCTGTGTGGAGACCAAACTCTGAAATTCAAACCATTGCCGATGCAATAGGTAGTATTGTGGCTTGGCCTAATGATAAAATCATGTTTGTCTAAATTGTTTGAGTACCAACATTGTTATTTTGGTGAATTCAGTACTTGCTAAGGCATTTGACATGTTTATCTAATATGAATTTCATTTTGTCTTTTTAAATCTGTTTTATATAATATTAATTTGTAAATAATTTGATCAAAACAGAATTGGAACTGGAAATGGATGGTCAAATATTGCACCAAAACAAAATGCCATAAATTGAAACAATTGCAGTTTATTAACTGCTATTGTCATTTTATATGTAGCAAAATAAATATGCTGTCAATAGTAGTATTTAATATCGAATATTAACCGCTATTATATTATTAATTATAGCATAAAGAAAAGCGCTGTAATAACTAACTTTATGGTAGCATAACGAAAAACCGCTATAATATGTCTCCGACCTATTATGACGGGCGATGATAGAGCGTTTGTTAAAACGCTACAGTAGAGTTATATAGCGTTATTCGGGCGCTACAGATGCTTCATTTTCCTGAAGTGCCGCTTCTCTATTGATTATGAAAGCTTTTGGCTTCTATTGAAAATAACACGCCTCACATGATTATTTGAATAAATAATACATTGAAATAAGACAACACTCACGAACAAAGTTCATCACCCTTTCTTTTTTTAAAAGTTCATCACCTTATCTTTATCTTTATTTACTTTCAAGATAATGAATGGTACGATGTTCTTGTATGAACACAAAATTAAAAAGAGAAAACAATGTTCTTATATACGTACGTGTACATTCTATGAAAAGAATCATCCAACTAGCTCCATTAACGAACTCTCGTCACATTATATATTTTACACATCATCTTTTGAAAGACACTATACCAAAATAGTATAGTATTTTTCAAAAGATATCCGAAAGAGAACCTGCGAATCTTGGCCTTTAAGCAACCTTTGGCTGAAGCAATTCTTCTATTCTCCTCTCCTTTTTTCATTTATTTATCAAATATATTCCACTTTATTCGTTTCTTCCAACTTTCAATGCCTCTCTCATATATAGATGTAATACAAATCAAAGTATAATAACTTTCAAAACATGTAACTTCGATTCCTATCTGTTAGAAAATGACGAGAGACATGTCGAGAACAAGAGTACGAGCTGTGACCCATCAAGATCTTGTTCCAAACCCTAAAACCACAGATCTCAGCAGCAAAACCGGTATTTTCATCGCTGTTTTGACCATAATCTTTGGCCTCTCCTGCTTTGTTCTCTGCCTCTATGCCGAAGCAACGAGATCTCAGGTACATTATTATGGACGTATATACATTAAATTTCTCTTATAATTTGATCATGTTTTCAAATAAATCAATAATCTATGTAAAACTAACAATAGAAACATTGTAACTCACAACTCAAGCATAGTTAGCTCAATATCGTTGATAAAATCAAAACAAAACATTTTTATACTTTTACCATATGGTTCGGTAATTATATTTTAGTCTATATTATATCATTGCCATTACTCTCTTCCATGTTCGGTCCAAAATATGTTGGCAATGATTCCCAATTTCATGTAGGCGACATGGGGAAGCAAAACGTGCGTGTATAACGGCAGCGGGAAAACACCGTTGTTGTGCGGTGCGATTGCGTTCGTGGGACTAGCGGTGGCGATGGTGGGCTTGCACATGTACTTACTTATCGCAGTTACCTCATCGCCACCGCTGGTTCTAGTTGAGTGGGATCCTGACTCTGTTCCTGCGAAGAGGCTCACGTTTCAAGCTGCCTTCTTCTTCGTCTCAACATGGTAAGTAGACTTATTCTAACACAGGAATGAATGTCATGTAGTTATATATAAAAAAAAAAAACAATTTGTGTTACTGACCATAGCTTAAGTTAATGATAATTTTGTAATTATATTGTGTTTTTGCTCCTATATAAGGGTTTGCTTTGGTGTTGGAGAGGTTCTACTGTTGGTTGCACTTAGTGTGGAATCAGGACATCTAAAGAACTGGTCTAAGCCAAAACCTACTTGTCTAGTAATCCGGCAAGGCTTGTTTTCAGCGGCCGGAGTGTTCTCACTTCTAACCGTCTTTCTAGCCACAGGACTTTACCTAACCGCTCTACAAGCACATAGAATCTCTAAGGATCTTCAAAATACACATAGAGAAATCCTCGAGGCATCAGTTCTTTATGCATCTCCTCCAAGGTCGCCCACGAATCGGATGGCTACGGTAGCTCGAGAAGGTCCTGCTACGGTTCGAGATGAGTCGACGTCTTTGGAATATCTTGTTTCTTTAAAGCAAATTGCACATATAGTATAGTGTACAATGTATAGTAGCTAAGATATACTAGTTAACATAATCATACGAGTAAAACAATGTTCTTACATAAGCAAAACAAAAGTACATCTCCGCACAAAAACCTACTTTGTCCAATCAATACATGAAACCTCTGAACCAAACCAGTTTTATACACCGTCCCAAAAACCTACATTAAACCGGTTAGCATAATTCACAGATAAAAATCATTTCTACCTGATTGAAGATCCACAAACTTCAGCCTGGTTCTCATAAATCTGAAGTTTCCCTAAAACTCAAACCAGACCAAACTAAAATCAATGTAAAATCAGATAGCAAAGAAAACCATCTTCATGGCTTACTTCACTTAGGTTCAAATTCAGTCTGATCCCCACTCCTCAGTCCTCAGGCTTTTTTTCTGACCAGTGGATCGTTTTCTGCCTATTACAAACTTACTTGTAGCTGTGTCGTTGCACGATAGCTCTGTTGTCACTGGCCGGACAACTGATGGAGGACGAGTTCCAGGAGCAAAGAGTCTTGGAACTTCAGAAGCTTCAGGCCAATCAGAGACACCTGGAAGCGGATTAAAATCAGCTGCGTAAACTCGAAGTGAACTCTCTGTATTATAACAGTCATTTACATACTGCAAATAGTCACTGTTCATCCTTCTGCAAACTGCTAACACGTGGGAACACGGATACTTGCAAAGTTGCCATATCCCACATGTGCAAAACCGGTAGCTGATATAAACAACAAATCTCTTCTTTTCAACGTGCATCACTTCCGTGACCTGAAACCTCTCTCCGGCCTGGTCTAATGGCAATACATCATGTGTTTGAGAAGCTACATTGTACTCTTCAAGATTTGTCATGACATGTTTAGCGAATAGGTCTCTTCCGTTCAGTGATTCTGCAGGAAGAACATGTCGAGATTTGAAATGCTCGGCCAGGTCATCAAAGATTAGCAAGATGCAGGTTGTGATTGGAAAATCAAGAGCTTTGCTTATGCAACCATAAGTCGTAAAGATTGTGTTTGCAGTCATGATCCCGAATCTAATCCCACCATCATCGTAAGCCAGAGCCCACTGATGCCGAGGCATTTTTTCTAACCATTTTCGAGCCTCTGGGTCCATCTTTTCGATTTTCTTCAAGTAGTAATCGAACCGTGATATGTCCATCGTGGATCCAGCCTTGTAAACCAACTCTGTCATGAGGTTGTTATGGAAAACGTCATAAAATTTGAAACACATATGCCTAAGACAGAACCGGTGTTGCGCCCACTGACATTCAGGTTCGTTAACAACTGCAACTATGTCAGGATTCACACTTGTTATTAGACAAAGGCCTTTCCTTTGCGTTACTTTATTTCTGATGCAAGCAAAGAACCAACGCCAGGTATCAGCTGACAAACTTTCTTGGGTAGTAATCGCAAACGCAAGTGGAAAAAGCCGGTTTTCAGCATCAAATCCCCCTGCAACCAACATTTTTGCAGGGTAATTACCGTTCAAGTCTATTGTATCCACTATGATCAAAGGTCTCAAGTGAGGAAACCCTTGAATTGACTGCTGAAACGCCCAAAACACGGAACGAAAGGTTGCATCTTTGCGATCAGGAAAAAGATCATATTGCCATTCCAAGACCATCTTGTTAGATGAGCTAAGGGCAGCCATGAACTTGGGCAATACATTAAAACTGTTGTCCAAATCTCGCAAGATTGCAGTGATCGCTTTCTTTTTAGCATCCCACATATTAGTGCTCGAGACTGTGTAACCAAATTCTTCTTTCACCCACATGTTTAGCTCTGCAACTGAGAGTGAGGGCTGAGCCTTGATTAGACCTTTGAGCTCACCTGCCAGAAAATCTGAGCTCACATTTACTGGCTTACAACTATGTGGACCTACATATTCTGTTATCTTGATGCCATTGTTGTTTGTTTTAGCTGCCTTGAGAATCCATACGCAGTAAGTCTTGCACTTATAATCATAGGTACCTGAAAAGTCACTTTCGTATTTAGTGTACATTCGTTGTCTTCTATTAGAGTACAACTTCACTGCTTTCTCCAACTCATATTTATCTCGAAAAACCATCCCAAGATGCAACTCACGTTCATCAAGCCATGAACTAGAGAAAATCATCTCCTCTGAGACATTATCTATGAGGCTTTTTGTTGGAACTGGATTTTTCATATTCGAATCCTTCTGCGCATTCCCAGCATTGCCACAATTTTTTCCACAGTTACCGTCATCCTTACTAAAGCTTTTTGTTGGAACTGGATTTTTCATATTTGAATCCTTCTGTGCATCCCAAGCATTATCACCATTTTTTCCACAGTTACCGCCATCCGTACTCTCATCTTCCTCAATCCATCCGTTACTGTTACCCTCCTGCAGAGTTTTTAATGTGTTATCTCTCACATTTACATCTGCATCGGTGTTAGTATCCTCTTGCCGAGAACGTTTCCGGGTCACCTGATTCGCCAAGGAACTAGCAACAGGACCAATACCTTCATCAGGAACCGGTTTGACTTCTAAATACAACTCCACATTGTTAATCGAAGGATGACAACTTGGAACCTCAAGCATAGTCTCTAAACTACAAGCATCCACAATAGGCATACGCAAATACTTCACCATAGACTTTTGAACAATGTAAGGATACCTACACATCAATCAAATCTGAAACTTCCCCTTTTCAAATCCAGTAACTCGATGCAGATGATTCAACAATTTGGGTAAATCAACTTTGCTTTCAACTCTAATAACTCTTGGAATTGATCCTTCATAGTATGGACCATCAGGACCATCTTTTATACAACCATTCCAATAACACAACACTGGAATCTTTCTTGTATCCATAAGTAGAGCCACCAACAAAACCTGAAAGCAAAGGGGAAACCCTAGTAAAATAGAGAAGAAAGGGTTTTAACTTTTATTTTCCAATCTTATCTCATCTGATTACATAGCATACCTATTTATAGCAAAAGCTAAGGTTACAATGATAGGACTTGATTACTGACAAGTGTCATCATCTGCACATGATGGTAGATCCAAGAGGAGCGAATCTATTCTTCATTTGGATCATAGTGTGAGCTGTATGATGAGCTGGTGCGACTGCTTTGACTGTACGGAGGAGCTGAGCACATTGTTTGTGTGATGATGCTCTGTTACCGTTGGAGTCTAAAGAGGCTTTATCATTTGAATCCTTGATGGGCTTTGGTGGATCAGTGAAGCCCATGTCTCTGTTTTGTTGAGTATCCTTTACATCCTCCCTCAAACTTGGAGTGGGTGGAGAAGTCACACCAAGTTTGTACCTTAGATCGCAGAAGGCTTGAACTGGAAGAGACTTCGTGAAGATATCAGCTAATTGATGAGTTCCCGGAATGTGATGAACAATAAGGGTACCCTCTGCAACTTGTTCTCGGACATAATGATAGTGGGTAGCAAAATGCTTTGACTGTTTGTGCAGAGCAGGATTAGCAGAGAGATAAACCGCTGATAGATTGTCACAATATAACTCTGGAGCTTGAGAGAGAGGCATACCAATGTTGAGTAGCAGATCTTTGAGCCAAATGATTTCTGCTGCAGTATCTGAAAGACACCTATATTCAGCTTTAGTTGAACTTCTGGAGACGGTTGGTTGACGTTTTGCAGACCAAGAGATAATGTTAGTCCCTAGGAATGTACAAAAGCCACATGTAGACCTTCTAGTGTCTTGACAACCAGCCCAATCACTGTCACTATACGCCCTTAGTGTGAAATCAGTGTCAGGTGTGAAAGAGATCCCATAATCCAGAGTTCCTTTAATGTACCTTATGATTCTCTTGAGAAGATTGAAGTCAGCTAGAGTTGGAGAGTGCATCTTTTGACAGACATAATTGACTGCAAATTGAATGTCTGGTCTTGTAAGGGTAAGATACTGCAACTTTCCTGCTAAACTTCGAAAAAGAGTTGGATTATCGAACTGTTGAGCTTGACCAGCAACTTTGTTGAGCTGAAGAGGAAGTGGTGTGGGCATTGGGGCACAATCTGTCATGCCTGCAGTGATAAGGAGGTCCTCTGCATATTTGTGTTGATTGAGAAACAGACCTTTGGAGTGATAGTGAGCCTGAATACCAAGAAAGTAACTGAGTTGACCCATATCCTTCATTCTGAACTCTGTACTGAGAGACTGCAGAAGCTTGGCTATTAATTCTGAGCTGCTTCCCGTCAATAACATGTCATCCACATAAAGTAAGAGGATGATAAGCTCATTATCTCTGTAATAAACAAAAAGAGACGGATCCTTTAAACTGCATTCAAAACCATACTGAAGAAGGAAGGTACTGAACTTATTAAACCATTCCCTTGGCGCTTGTTTTAAACCATAGACTGCTTTGTGTAGTTTCCAAACATGAGCAGGATTTTCTGGATCATGAAACCCTGGAGGTTGATTCATGTATACTGTTTCTGATAAGTCTCCATGCAAGAAGGCGTTTTTGACGTCTAGCTGTTTGATTTCCCAATTCAAAACAGTAGCAGCATGTAGAACAAGACGCACCGTTGCAGTCCTCACAACAGGGCTGAAGGTCTCAAGAAAATCTACACCTTCTTCTTGATCATAGCCTTTGGCTACAAGACGTGCTCTAAGCTTGTCAAGAGTACCATCGGCATTAAGTTTTGTTTTGAAAACCCATCGACAACCAAGAATGTTCATATCTGGCTGATAAGGAACCAAAGAGAAAGTCTTTGTGTCAACAAAAGACTCGATTTCTTCACCCATTACAGCGGTCCATCCGGGATGTTTGAGAGCAGAGGCCACTGTTTTGGGTTCCTTGACAATGACAGGTGTAGTATGCATTGCATACTTAGGGTTAGGCTTTCTGACGCCATCTTTTCCTCTGGTGACCATAGAGTGTTCATTGACAACAGGTGGTGGCAGTGAAGGAAAGTCAGCATCAGTGAACAAAGTGTCTGCATTTGATGTTGATGGAGAGGTAGCATCTGGTACAGTAATTGCAGGTTCTGCATTTGTAGGATGCTCCTGATGTGGATTTGTTATTGGAGCTATCACTGAAACAGGGATTTCAACTGATTCAGTATTACCTTGTGAGACTGAAGTTGGAGTATGCAGTGGAGGCAATGCACCTTGTTGCCAGGATGAGAGAATAGAGGTCTTGGCTGCAGCATGAAACTGAGCATAATCTTCTGCAAAAGGATAGACCTGCTCATCAAAAATAACATGTCTACTAATATAAACTCTACCTGTAGGAGGATAGACACACCGATAACCTTTGTATTTATCATTATAGCCGATGAAAACACATTTCAGAGACTTTGGCTCAAACTTGTTGTTACCATAAGCCCTCAGAGTAGGATAACATGCACTTCCAAACGTCCTTAATGCTGAATAATCAGGTTTCTGCATAAACAAAGCTTCAAAAGGACTCTTTAGAGGCTTGTGAGCAGTTGTAGGTACCAGGTTACTCAGGTAGTTTGCAGTAAAAAAGGCTTCAACCCAGTACTGCTGTGGAACCTTCCCATGAAACAACATGCTGAGACCTAACTCTGTTAAGTGCCTGTGCTTTCTTTCAGCAAGACCGTTTTGTTGCGGCGTATGAGGACATGAGATTAACTGCTTGATCCCACATTGTGCCAAATGAGCAACAAATTGATTACTTACAAATTCACCACCCCCATCACACTGAAACATCTTGATTTTCTGATTTAACTGATTCTCAACAAAGGTTTGGAACAAGAGAAAAACTGAGTAGAAATCAGACTTATTCTTCAATGGATAAAACCAGCAATAACGAGAGAAATTGTCAATGAAAATGACATAGTATTTAAACCCTTGAGAAGAACAAACTGGGGCAGGTCCCCATAAGTCACAATGTAATCTCTCTAAAGGCTTTGTAGCTACAAAAGTAGAAGAAGAAAAAGGAAGCTGAGCACTCTTTCCAAGCTGGCAAGACTCACACAACTTGTTGGTGCGTTTATTCACTGATATAGCTTCTGTTCTAGATAGGTGTTGAAGAATCTCTGCATGTGGATGCCCTAATCTTTGGTGCCACACTTCATCACTGGTGGAGTGTTGTCTTGTTGAATAGAAGGCTGTGAATGCAGGATTTTCCAACACATAGAGATCCTTATCCCTGCGTCCGACTGTGAGGAGCTGCTTTGTTTGCTTGTCCTTTACACGCACACCATCATAGTCAAATTTAAAGGAGCATGGGTAATCTGAGCACAACTTTGAAACAGAAAGAAGATTCCTAGCAACATCAGGACAGACAAGAACATCATTAAGGGGCAGAGGTTTACCTGACAGTGTCTGAAGAGGTATAGTACCAATGTGAGTTATTGGCAAGAAGTCACCATTCCCAACCATTACAGAATCATGTCCTTGATAAGGCTGAGACTGCTGCAGATTATTGACAGAGTTGGTGATGTGTGCAGTAGCTGCTGTGTCTGGGAGCCAGTCATTGCCAGTGCGATGTTCTTCATCAGAGATTCTCAGAGCAGCCATAGCAGTTGGTAGGGATGGCTGAGAGTAAGATTCATTGAAACGATTGTAACACTTGAAAGCACTGTGACCATATTTCCCGCATATCTGACAAGTTGGGCGAGAGGAATCACTGTTCTGACCATTGCCATGTTGTTGAAAGCCACGACCTTTTGTAGAGTAGTTGCCTCTTCCTCGATTACCAGAGCGTCCTCCCCTGTTGTTTGAACCACCTTTGTCATAGTAGCTCTTTTCAGTGTGAAAAACCAGATGAGGAGTGACCTCAGGAGCAGAAGAGTAACTCTGTTGCTTATCATCAAAAGCAATGAGCTTGAAAACCACATCTTCATAGTAAGGACCAGGAGGCGTGTCCATAGAATGCTCAATTTACAGTAGTTACAGGCTCATACTCTTTTCCCAAACCACTTAGCAAAGCATAGATTTTTTCTTGTTCAGTCATAGGAAAATCTATAGAGTGAAGCTGATCAAACACTTGTTTCATTTCACCAACATACTCTTCCATAGTTTTGCCAGATTTAAGACAAGACCTTAACTTTTTCTGTAAATCATACTTCCTAGTAGTAGAGACTCTATTAAACTTTTTGGCAAGAGCAGACCATACCTCATGAGCAGAGTGCATCCCATAGACCACTCTCAAAGCAGATTCAGACAGAGAACCAAAGATCCAAGCGAGAACAAGCTGGTCATACTGAACCCACCGTGTAAACTCTGGATTTGGAGATTCAACATTGTTAACCAACACAGTAGCTGGCGGACGAGGGATAGCACCGTTGACATAGCCCAGTAGCTTTTGTGGTGCAAGAAAAGACTCAATTTGAGTTTTCCATAACAAGTAGTTGGACTCTATAAGTTTGAGAGTCACAACTTGAGCAATAGAAAAAGGAGCGGAAGGAAAAATATCAGTAGCCATAGATCGTATTACCGGCGCTCTGATACCATGAAAGCAAAGGGGAAACCCTAGTAAAATAGAGAAGAAAGGCTTTTAACTTTTATTTTCCAATCTTATCTCATCTGATTACATAGCATACCTATTTATAGCAAAAGCTAAGGTTACAATGATAGGACTTGATTACTGACAAGTGTCATCATCTGCACATGATGGTAGATCCAAGAGGAGCGAATCTATTCTTCATTTGGATTATAGTGTGAGCTGTATGATGAGCTGGTGCGACTGCTTTGACTGTACGGAGGAGCTGAGCACATTGTTTGTGTGATGATGCTCTGTTACCGTTGGAGTCTAAAGAGGCTTTATCATTTGAATCCTTGATGGGCTTTGGTGGATCAGTGAAGCCCATGTCTCTGTTTTGTTGAGTATCCTTTACAAAACCTTCAAAAGAATTTCAATAAAAACAATAAAGGTGAATACTTTCTAAAGTAATCGAAAAACCCAAAACCGTATTTGTGATTTCAGAAACTCTAAAGCTCAATTTTCATAAGATAATCATAATAATACGCCATTGAAGAGTGATAAAGGAGAATGCTTTATAAAAGAAAAAAAAAAACCATCAAAAGGAAAAACCCTAGAATATTTTTCAGAAATGAGACATCTTTGAACTGTGAGGATATAGAAAATAACGATTTTTACCTGAATAAAGCGGGAAAAAGCTTCACTTGCAGTTGCAGATGAGTTTCTGTGTAACTATGCCGGAAAAAAGAAGAGTAGTTTTTCCTTCGCCGGAGAGAAAACACTTTTACTTTGTGGTCAAAGTTTTTCTTTTTTATCTTACACTAAATAAACCTAACCACACGGTTTAGCTCGGTTTAGTTCGGTTTAATTTGGTTTAGGTTCAAGAGTCTGCAATATGGTACGAATTTAGTTTTGGACCTACTAACCTTTTAATATAACATTTTAGCCATTTTAAAACTTTTAATGATTGTAAACTTTATATTAAATTTAGATTATTATTTATTAATGATTGAATTTTACTGTTTAATTACGGTAAAATAATTAAAAACGATAATTAGAAAACCCTCCCGCTTCTTTAAATTGAAACTGTTGTCGCTTCTTCTTCATCACCATTCTTGCGTTCTCTTCTTCACTTTGCAAATCCCTTTTCAGTTGAAATTTCTAGGGTTTCTCTTCGTTGATTCGAATTTGCCTTGGAGAGGTTGAAGAATCGAGAAAGCTATGTCCTTGCGACCGAGCGCGAAGACAGAGATCCGTCGAAGCCGTTACAAGGTCTCTGTAGATGCGGAAGAAGGACGCAGAAGAAGAGAAGACTTTTTAGTCGAGATTCGTAAGAACAAACGCAAGGAAAGCTTGATGAAGAAACGCCGCGACGGTGTTAGTGAAGTTTTGCCTCCTGCTTCCGACGATCCCTTTGAGAGTTTGGTAAAAGTTTGATCTTTGGTTTTGGATTAGTGAAGTTTAGGTTTTGAAAGATACGACCTTTATCGTTTTACTCGAATGGTTTCGAATTGGGTAATTAGATTAGATCTCTGGTGATGGTTGTAGTTGGAGATAGCGAATATGATTACTGGGGTTTTCTCGGATGATCCTTCATTGCAGCTTAAGTACACGACTCGGTTCAGGAAGATTCTATCTTTGGGTAAAATTCTTCAACTTTTCTTGATCTTGATTTGAAAAGATACGAACTTTATCATTTACTCAAATGGTTTCTTTATATATGTTCAGATAGTAGTCCACCTATCGATAAAATGATAAAATCTGGAGTTGTGCCACGTTTTGTTGAGTTTCTTAAGAAGAATGATTACCCTAAGCTACAGGTTAGAAGAAAAAGTTCCCATCTTTGATGATTAGTGTAATCTTTGGTTCTGAATTCTGTGATCTTATTATAGCTTGAGGCTGCTTGGGCTTTAACAAACATTGCTTCTGGAACATCTGAGCATACCAAGGTGGTGATTGATCACGGCGCTGTTCCGATCTTTGTTCAGCTTCTTGCTTCCCCTGATGATGATGTCCGTGATCAGGTATAGTGCTTCTTTGAATGGGTTATCTATGTGAGTTCAAAATCTGAAAAGTTTGATAATACACCTAATTTTTCAGGCTATATGGGGACTGGGTAATGTTTCTGGTGATTCAGTACAGTGCCGTGACTTAGTTCTTAACTCTGGGGCATTTATTCCACTGTTGCATCAACTGAATGAGCCTGCTACGTTGTCGATACTTAGAAATGCTACTTGGACTTTATCAAACTTCTTCCGTGGCAACCCTTCGCCGCTCTTTGACCTGGTATACTAACTATCATCATATCTTTTGACCTGGTATACTTCTGCCTGTACTTAACTTGTGAACATGATTAACAGGTGAAACCTGCTCTCCCTGTACTTAAACGACTTGTTCATTCGGATGATGAACAAGTCTTGTCAGATGCTTGCTGGGCATTTTCGAATCTGTCTGATGGTTCAAATGGAGATATCCAAAGTGTGATAGAGGCTGGTGTTGTCCCAAGACTAGTTGAACTTCTCCAGTTAGTACTTATCCAAGATAAAAGTTTAACGCTTTGCTGATATGTTTGGATAATGAAGGCTGACAATATTTTCTTTTGCAGACACCCTTCTCCAGTTGTGATTGTTCCTGCACTTCGTACCATTGGGAATATAGTTTCTGGAAATAGTCTGCAGACCCAGGTATGTAATTCATTTTCCATTTATGGAACCTTCAAGAACACTTCCTGTAGTGAATTTATCGTTTTTTCAAAGAAATAGCACTATCAAAAGCTTATTTTGTTATCCTATATCATTATATGTTGCTTGAGTACTTGATTTTGTAACCAAATAACTCTTTGAACTTATTTTTCAGTGTGTGATCAATTGTGGTGCTTTACCCATTCTTGCGGACCTGCTTACTCAAAAATATACGAGAGGCATAAGGAGGGAAGCTTGCTGGACGATTTCAAACATCACTGCAGGCATAAAAGAACAAATTCAGGTGAGCAGTTTTTGTTGCTTCCTCACGTACATGAACAAACTTACATATCTGTATATGACCCCGCCCGTTGCTATCACTAAATTTGTTCTATTTGTCTCTCTTTCACTGATGATGATAACAGTCGGTTATTGATGCAAATTTGATTCCAACATTGGTCAATCTGGCTCAACATGCTGAATTTGACATAAAGAAAGAAGCTGTATGGGCAATTTCAAATGCTTCCGGTTGTGGTTCTCCTAATCAAATCAAGTACATTCCTGTCTTATCTCTTTATCACTTTTTTTAATGCTTATTGATCATCAATTCACAATCTCCATTGGTGTGTATCAGATACTTGGTGGAACAGAATTGCTTAAAAGCTTTATGTGACATCCTAGTGTGTTCAGATCTAAGAATCATCTTAGTGTCTCTAGATGGATTGGAAATGATTTTGAAGGCTGGAGAGGTGGAGAAGAACACAAGACACGTGAACTCTTATTGTCAAATGATTGAAGATGCGGAAGGGCTAGAAAAGATCGAGAACCTGCAGCTCCATGTCAACAATGAGATCTATAAGAAAGCTGTGAAGATTCTGCAAACATTCTGGCTTGTAGAGGAAGGTGGTGATACTGATGGTGATAATGATGATGATGATGATGATGGTTGTTCTCAAGCAGGCTTCCAGTTTGATTTTACTCGTTAAGATCCCACAAAATCTGACATTGAACGAAAGGCATGTACATATGATGGGTCAAACTCAAAGAGTGAGTCAAGTGTCAAGTTCTTGATGACATTAGGCTTTGCTTGGTTTGTTAATTGAGAGAGTACATAGTTGATGTAAAAGCATTGGCTCCATTTTTCACGGAGTCCACATGGTTTAGTGTTTTTGAAGTATTTTGGGGCTTTTAGAGTTGATGCAGCATCTGGTGTCTACTTATAGTTGAAAGTTCACTCAAATTCTTGAAATCTCCTTGGTGATTATAGAACAAACAAGGGTTTTGTTAGGTCCATTAGCATTAACAATTTTTACAATGCAAAGATTTTTAGTAATTCTTTAAAGTATGTATGTGTGTTATTTGATCATTACTAAAACCACAAAGTTGAACACTAAAAGAAACGGTACTCTGTTCCGTATTTTCTCAAACACCGGTCAAAGTGGCGCAAAAAAAAAAAAACATTTTCCTCTGTTTCGCCGTTTTGGCGGGTGGCTTCTTCTGATAATAGACAAGGAATAAAAGGGTATTTTCGTCATTTCAAAACCAAAATCATAGGCATTGAGGTTCCAAAATCTCTCTCTATGTGACACTCTTCTTCTTCACTCTCTTCTCTGCATGTTTTGTGAAGAGGCGTGATTTTTTCTAAACCCTAATAATCAGATTGTTTCTTACTACTTTCTTTATTACTTTCCTTGATCTCTGTTTTCAAACCCTAGATTCACCATCGCGCACTAAGCTTCGATTTAGACCCTAAAAATTCACTGAGAAGGTAAGTGATCTTCTTCTGATCTCGTCTTCTATTTAGATTTGAGTGAAGATGATCTGTTGAAAATGATGCTGATCGCTCTCTGTGTTTGTTTGTTTGTATGATTCAGAAACCATGAAAACAAGAGCTGGAGATATGATCGAATATAACAACAACAAGACTTGGGCTTCTTGTGGTACAAGCAAACCCCATCATTGGCGTTGGCGTTGGCGTGGTGGTCTGAAGGTTAGACCTATTAACCCTAATTTCACTACGATTTGGGGGAAATCATCACTGATCTTTCTGATCCGATCCTAACCAATACGCCTCCTAAGAAATTGAAATTTGGGTTTGATTAAACCGGAGTTAAACCCAAAACCAAACTGAATTAATTTAATTTGATTAAACCGGGTATTAATCGAAAATAAATCAAACCAAACCTGTTTTCTGATAACGATAATTAGAAAATCGTTAATTTTTCCCTTTCGCTTCTTTAAACTCATCAGTTTTTCGCTCCTTGGCCATTTTTGTTTGCATTCTTGCTCAATTGCAAATTTCTTTGCCTCTTTCACTTCTCAGTTAAGACTTTTTCGAGGGTTCTCTTCAAGTTTGTAAACTGCGATTCTCTTGGAAGAGAGGTCAAAGAAGAGAGAAAGCCATGTCGCGGATACCCAAAGCCAAGACAGATGAGGTTCGTCTAAACGTGTCTCACAAGTAATCAATCTCTGGTTTTGGGTTTCTTTTGATGCAGTTTTTGATTGTGTAGGTGGTCGACGATATGATCGATGGTCTTTTTTCAGCTGATCCTTCAAGACAACTTGAATACGCTACCAAGTTCAACGCATTTTTATCATCACACGGTAAAAAACTTCCTCTGTTTACTTTCTTTACTTTTCTTGATCTCAATCTGAATGTTTCTTTAAGTTTTTTTCTTCTTATATTTGTTGTCCAGAGGAAAACCTTCCTTTCGATGAGATAGAAGTATCTGTATTTGTGGCACGTTTTGTTGAGTTTTGGAAGAAGAACGATAACACCGAGCTTCAGGTTAGGAGAGAAAGTTCCCATAAATATTTATATTGTAATGATTGGTCATATTGTCCTCTAATTCTGATATTCCATGATCGTTAGTATGCTGCTGCTTCCGTTCTAATAAACATGTCTAAAAGGAACACCAAAGCGCTGATTGATCACGGTGCTGTTCCAATCTTTGTCCATCTTCTTCGTTTCTTTACTGGTTATCTCGAACTTCAGGTAATATTTTACTTCTTATAGATAAAAATGCCAGAATATGAGTTGAAATTTTGATGAAAATAATTGATGTTATACCTAATTTGCAGGCTACATGGGCACTAGGTAATGTCGCTAGTGCTTCAACACAATCCCGTGACGATGTTCTAAAGTGTGGTGCATTGATACCACTGTTGGCTCAGCTGCATGTGAATAATCATATAATGATGCTTCGAATGGCCGCTTGGACTTTGTCAACGTTCTGCTGTGGCCAGCCTCGGCCTCCAATTCACCAGGAGGTCTAGCTTCTCTCTCCATCTCCAGTCTTTGTTTCCTCAGTTTGTATACATTTAACATATGGAAACATGATTAACAGATGAAACCTGCTCTCGCTGTACTTGAACAAGTTCTTCATTTCAATGATAAAGAAGTCTTGTCACATGCTTGTAGGGCAGTTTATTACCTGTTTGATGGTTCAAGAGAAACCTTCCAGAGTTTTTTCGACGCTGGTCTTGTCCTAAGACTAGTTCAACTTCTCGGGTTAGTACTTCTCCAAAACAAAATTTTAAAGCCTTTGCTACATGTTTAGATAATGAAGGCTGACAGTTTTTTTCTTTTGCAGATACGGTTCTCCATCTGTGATTTATCTTGCAATACGTACCATTAGGAATCTAACTAATGTAGATGATCAGCAGACCCAAGTATGTACTTTAAATTCCATTTATGGTACCTTGTAGAACACTTCTTGGTCATAATGTCTCTTGAATGATTATATCACTATACCGATATAAGTTGAGAGGATGCATTGTTATATGTTGCGATTAGATTTAGTAAAATTTTCTCTGTTTTACTCTCCGATTCGGATCTGAATAAACCTCTCTGAACTTATTTTTCAGTTGGTGATCAATTGTGGTGCTTTACGTTTTCTTGCCAACCTACTTACTCGGAACCATCGGATAAACATAAAGAGGGTAGCTTGCTCGACGATTTCAAACATCACTGCAGGCACTAAAGAACTAATTCAGGTTAGAAGTTTTTGATTGTTGTAGTTGCAGAACATAAAAAACAAATTTATCACTAATTGTTTTCTATCTGTCTCTCTTTACTCTAATGTATAACAGTCAGTTATTGATGCAAATTTGATCCCAATCTTGGTCAATCTGGCTCAAAATGCTAAACTTGGCATAAAGGAAACAGCTTTATGTGCAATTGTAAATGCCACCCTGCGTGGTTCTTATGCTCAAATCGAGTATGTCGTCCTTGTCTTCTCTCTATGTTACTTTTCATTGCTTTTTATTGATCATATCAAGTAACAATCTCCATATATTGGTGTGATTCAGATACTTGGTGGAGCAGGGTTGCATAAAACCTTTATGTGATCTCCTGATATGTCCAGATCGAAGGATCATCTCAGTGTGTCTGGATGGATTGGAAAACATTTTGAATGCCGCATGGGCAGAGAAGAAGATAGAAGACATGCAAAGTTACTGTCAGCTGATTCAAGATGAGGACGGGATAAAAAAGATTCAGAAGCTGGTACAAATCGTAAGCTATGAGATCGACAGGAAGGCTTGGAAGATTCTGCAAACATACGGGATGATATATAAAGGATGATGAGTAGACACAACAACCTCCAAGTTGATGATCATCTTGGTTTTTCAGTTGTCAGAGAACAAGTTCCAGTTCTTGTGGAGGATTCAACTTCAGTTGAAATGTTACAAAAAAAAAAGAAAAAAAAAAAAAACCCAACTGTTAAAAGTCTTCATCTACTTGATGAGATCCCACACTAGCTGATATTAGAATGTAAAAAACCTCTGACATGGAACTAAAAGCTTGCACCTTTGATGGAGGGTCAAAACTCAAAGAGTGTTCTTAGGTGGAAGCTTTGGCTCCATTGTTCAAGTTTCATGGAGTTTACTTTGTTTATGAAAAGAAATGATTTTGGACATGAAACTACAAATACAAAGCATAGAAGAAGAACTCAAATTATATTATTAAACCAAACTGAAGCAGAACAAGTTTGACTTCGATCAATTTCGCTCATATATGGAATATTGATCGAGGTCAAACCAGACCCTTCATTCATTACATTGATAAAACATATCTCTAACCAAATTTAACAGAACCAATACATACATACAAATAAAGAAGTAATTAGAAGTTAATTTGAAAGAAGATGTAGAGAGACTATCTTCAAATTGCTCCAATAGTGTTTGCAAAGTCGTGGAAAAAATCAGAGAATCGTAGATCATCTCCATCCAAACATCTCTGAAACACCAAATCTGAATCTTCAAGGCCCTCAAAATCACAAAACAGATTTGGATCCACCGAGACATGATCATCAACGATAGCTTCAGAATTGGTCAAAAGAGTTGCAGTAGTAGTCTCCTCAAGATCCTGAAGAGTGTTTTCGGAAAACCAATGATCGAGGGAGCTTTCAAAATTAGTCTTGAAATCAATGAGTTGATCAATATCCATCTCCAGATCATAATCCAAGTTTCCTTCAAGTAAAGCGTTGTTGTTGTTGTTGTCCGCATCACAAAAACTTTCACAAATCGAGAGGATCTGATCTTGCTCTTCAGTGAAATTTGCAGGTAAATCATCATCGAGTACAACGAGATCATCAGGGACGCAACAAACTGTAGAAGTATTGGACTGAAGATCTAGGGTTTGATCTGTCTCTTGAGTAATC
Organism: Arabidopsis suecica; assembly: GCA_019202805.1. Classification (NCBI taxonomy): domain Eukaryota; kingdom Viridiplantae; phylum Streptophyta; class Magnoliopsida; order Brassicales; family Brassicaceae; genus Arabidopsis; species Arabidopsis suecica. Next base: position 7,246,667 of record CM032912.1, on the reverse strand, counting down.
TCGTTGATATTTTCAGGTAAATCATCATCAGGTATGCAACAAATTGCAGAAATACTGGACTGAAGATTTAGGGTTTGATCGCTCTTTTCGATCTTCTTCAAGTCCTCGTGATCATTAACGAAACCTTCTTCCGCACGCAATTCCTTGAGATTACTCAACAACGTCCACATGGAATCGATCGCGTCACTAAGCTCTTGAGGATTCTCCGATCTGGCAAGGCTCTCGTTATTCCACCAAAACCCTAACCCTAGATTCTTGCGAGTCAAACAGATACCAACGTCCTCCCTCGTCGCTTTGTTATCCTCCTGAATAGGAACAGGACGTTGTCCGGAGAGAAAAGCAGAGACAACACCATCAACAGAGGAGTGACCGAAAGAGTAGAAGGAGGCGTTGGATGCAGAAGAAGGAGGAGTGGCTAAGATAGCGACTTGTGCACCGGAGAGAAGACAAAGCTGAGAGGCTTTGCTAAAGAGACCTTCACGGCGTTTGGTGCAAGTAACCCTAAGAGAATCTCTCTTCTGTATCATCTCAATCGCAATCTTCCTCTTAGTGCCTCCTTTTTCACCATTCTGATTTTCTCAATTTTCACCACAGCGAGACTTCAGAGAGAGAGAGAGAGAGAGAGTAGTTTTTGTTTCTGCGTGTGGAGAAAGATAGGTGACAAGTACTGAAGGCTACTACTATCGCTCATATAACTAAGGAAATATCTAAACCCCATCATCCTCCTAAACCAATTTCGACCGATAAACATTAAACCGATATCGTTTCCATAAAACCTAATTAAGAGCCACTCGTTTCAATTAATAAACCCGATTAAACCATCACTCCTAATTCTATTCATCTAATATTCATGGAGTCTACGTTGTTTCGTTTTGAGGCTATTAATTAGATTTGTTTTCTGTGTTATAAAACCCAAAGCAGAACCTTGCTGGTTATAGAAAAAAGAATGGTTTAATTATTAACCTATTTCGAGTATTATTAACATGAACAGAGTATGGTCTCCTCAAAGTTTGCTGTTTCGCATGTTTTTTTGCGGGTGGCTTCCTCTGCCAATAGACATAGGAATAAAAGGGCATTTTCGTCATTTAATCATAACCAATTTTATGAAATCGCGTTTGGTTTTTGAGACTCATCCAAAAATCTCTCTTCTCTCTAACTCTTCTTCACTCTCGTCTCTACATTTTCTCTCAAGAGGTTGTGATCTTCTCAAAACCCTGGTTCCCAAATCGCCGCGGCAAGCTTCGATTAAAAACCCTAAAAAACTCATCTCGATTGGTAGATCACACTGAGAAGGTAATGATCTACTTCTGATTCGGGTGATCGAAGATTATCTGTCGAATATGATTCTGATCGCTCTCTGTGTGTGTTTCAGGTCTTGGTTGATTCAGAAACCATGATAACAAGTGCTGAAGTTATGATCGAACAGACCAACAAGAAGACGACTTTTGCTGATTGTGGTTTTTGGCGTGGTGGTCATAAGGTTAGACCTATAAACCCTAATTTCACTCCGATTTGGGGAAAAATCGAGATTGATCTGATGATCCGATCCTAACCAATAACGCCTAAGAAATTGAAATTTGAGTTTGATTAAACCGGAGTTAAACCCAAAACCAAACTGACTCAATTTAATTGGATTTAACCGGATTTAAATCGAAATTAAATCTAAACCAAACCGGTTTTCTGCCGAGCGCTAATTAGAAAATCGTTTTCTTCTTTCTTTCTTTCGCTTCTTTAACTGTTTTTCGCTCCTTCACCATTTTTGTTAAGACTCTTTCTCAATTGCAAAAGTTCTTTGCCTCTTTCACATTTCAGTTGAGATTTCTAGGGTTTCTCTTTAAGTTTCGTAAATTGCTTTTGATAGGTCGAAGAAGAGAGAAAGCCACGTTGCTTGAAACCCAAGCTTCGTTTAAACGATCTCACTCCAAGTTTCAGCAGCTATGAGTATACTCGATGGCCTTTCTTCAGATGATCCTTCAATACAGCTTGAATCCGCTACCAAGATCAACAGGTTTCTTCTATCACAGGGTAAATAAAACTTCCTTTGTTTACTTTCTTTACTTTTCTTGATTTCAATCTGAAAGACTCCTCTAATTTTATCAATAAACTCGAATGTTTCTTTAAATTTTGTGTTCTTATATATGTTCAGGAAACATTACTCCTAATATCGAAGATCTGATACGATCTGGAGTTGTACCTCGTTTCGTCGACTTTCTCTGCAATGACGAGCTCCCTTCGCTTCAAGTTAGAAGAAAAAAAGAACCCCGATCAAATTGATATTTACGATTATCAGTGTAATCTTTGATACTGATATATTTAATGATCTTTTCTAGTATGAGGCAGCTTGTGGTTTAACAATCATTGCTGATCTTAAACCGGATCTGGTAGTTGATCACGATGCTGGTCCAATCTTAGTCGAGCTTCTTAATTCTCCTACACATTATGTCCGTCAGCAGGTAGGCATTGTACTGATGTAGTAGGTATGAATGCTTTGTCACAGATATGAGTTTTGACATTATTCTTGCAGGCTATATGGGCACTGGGTAATGTTGCTAATCATCCGAGACACCGTGACTATGTTCTTGGATGTGAGGTATTGAAGCCACTGCTCAGTCAGCTGTACAAGGATACTAACTTGTCGATGCTCAGAATTGCCACTCGGACTTTGTCTTTCTTGTGTCATGGCATGCCTCCGCCTACCTTTGACGAGGTCTTCTTACTTCTCCCCTCTGTTTCCTCTGTTTGTATACGTCCAATACTTTCAACATATGAAGCATTGATTAACAGGTGAAACCTGCACTTGAAATACATCTTAATTCAAGTGATGAAGAAGTCTTGAAGTATGTTTGCTGGGCAATTTCGTATCTGTGTGATGGTTCAGAAGATGTAATCCAAAGTGTTATTGAAGCTGGTTTTGTCCCAAAACTAGTTGAAGTTCTCCGGTTAGTATCTCAGAATCCTTTATTGTGACATGTTTGGATACTGAAGGCTGACAATTTTTTTCTTTTTCAGACACCCTTCCCCAGTTGTACTTGCTCCTGTACTTCGTACCATTGGGACTATAGTTACTGCAAATAATCACCAGATCCAAGTATGTAATTCATATTCCACTTGTGGAGATATCAAAACGATTAAACTGTCAAAAGCTTATTTTTATCACAATGTCTCTAGAATGTTTAGTAGAAAAGATGCAGTGCTTTCTTTGTTATATGTTCCTTGTTTACAATGTTGTGGTTAGATTTTGTCACCAAACAACGAAGTGCTCTGCGTATGCTCTGAATAAATCTCTTTGAACTTATTTTTCAGTGTGTGATCAATTGTGGTGCTTTACCCATTCTTGGCGACCTGTTAACTCGAGGCTATGGGAGATACATAAAGATAGATACTTTCAATACGATTATAAGCATCACTTCAGGCTTTGGAGAACAAATTCAGGTGAGAAGCTTTTGTTGCTTTACGATTTCATCAGTAATTAATTGTTGTAGTTGCGAACCATATACTAATCTTTTTCTATTTGTCTTTCTTTTCCGCTGGTGATAACAGTCACTTATTGATGCACATATGATTCCAAAGTTGGTTTATCTGGCTCAAAATATTGAACTGGATTTGAAGAACGTAGCTGTATTGGCAATTTGCAATGTGACCACAGGTTGTTCTGATGATCAAATCAAGTATGTTCTTGTCTTCTCTCTTTTTTACTTTGCATTTCTTTCTATTGATAATAAAGTCAAAATGTCCATTGGTGTGATTCAGATACTTGGTGGAGCAGGGTTGCATAAAGCCTTTATGTGATCTCCTGGTATGTTCAGACGTAAAGACCATCTTAGCGTGTCTGGAAGGATTGGAAAAAATTTTGAATGTCGGAGAGGCAGAGAAGAACATAGGAGAGGTGAACAATTACTGTCAGCTGATTGAAGGTGCGGAAGGGCTAGAAAAGATTGAGGACCTGCAAAAACACGAAAGCGAGGAGATCTACGAGAATGCTTTGAAGATTCTGGAGACATACTGGGATGAAGAGGATGATGAGGAGACACATCAACCTCCAAGGTGATGGATCTTGTCTTTTCTTGGCGACATTTTGAACTCTCCGTCACTGGTTCGTCAATTGAAAGTACAGAGTCGATAGAAGAGCTTTTGCTCCATTGTTCAAGTTTGATGTTTACTTTTGTTTCGTTGACGTTTTGTGACGTTCTGAGGTTACTAGAGTTGTCTTATGAGTAAAAAATAAACAAACTAAAAAGAAACAAGAAAACTTAGCCTCAATTGCAAATAATGGCTAATTGCTTTGTTCCCGGCAACGATCTTAAAATTGAACGGCTACGATCAAATATACTTAACACCGGCCAAAAGTGGCGCGAAAAAAAAAAGAAAGATTTCCTCAAAGTTTCCTATTTCGCCGTTTTGGCGGGTGACAAGGAATGAAAGGGCATTTTCGTCATTTACAAACAAAATCATACGCATTGTGCTTACGGTGTCTCTCTCTCTATGTGGCACTCTTCTTCACTCTCTTCTCTGCATGTTTTGTTGTGAAGAGACGTGATCTTCTCTAAAACCCTAATAACCAGATTGATTCTTCTCCTTTCGTTACTACTTTCCTTTACATCTGCTTTTTAAACCCTAGATTCCCAAATCGCGGCGCTAAGCTTCGATTAAAACCCTAAAAATTCATCCCTATTGAAAATGCTAGATCTCACTGACAAGGTAAATGATCTGCTTCTGATCTCTTCTTCTATTTAGATTCCAGTGAAGATGATCTGTTGAAAATGATGGCTCTGTGTTTGTTTCAGGTCTTGGTTGATTCAGAAACCATGAAAACAAGAGCTGAAGAATTGATGGAACAGAACAACAACAAGACTTTTGCTGTTTGTGGTACAAGCAAACCCCATCACTGGCGTTGGCGTAGTAGTCCTAAGGTGAATTAGACCTATAAACCCTAATTTCACTCCGATTTGGGGGTAAATCGTCTCATCTTTCTGATCCGATCCTAACCAATAACGCCTAACAAATTGAAATTTGGGTTTGATTAAACCGGTGTTAACCCCAGAACCAAACTTAATCAATTTAATTAGGTAATTAAATCAAACCAAACCGGTTCTCTGATAACGATATTATTTTTTCCTTTCGCTTCTTTAAATTCATCTGTTTTTCGCTCCTGACTATTTTTGTTTGCATTCTTGCTCTCAATTGCAAAATTTCTTTGCCTCTTTCACATTTCAGCTGAGATTTCTAGGGTTTCTCTTCAAGTTTTGCAAAATATCTCTGGAGAGGTCGAAGAAGAGAGAAAGCACTGTTGCTTGAAACCCAAGCTTCGTCTAAATGATCTCACACGAAGTTTCAGTAGCTATGAGTTTAATCGATGGCCTTTCTTCAAAAGATCATTCAATAAAGCTTGAATCCGCTACCAAGATCAACAGGTTTCTTCTATCACAGGGTAAATAAAACTTCCTCTATTTACTTTCTTTACTTTTCTTGATTTCGATCTGAAAGATTCCTCTACTTTTCTTGATTTCGAATGTTTCTTTAAGTTTTGTGATCTTATGATTTGTCCAGCAATGCAAGGAAACAGGATTCTTAATATCGAAGATCTGATACGATCTGGAGTTGTAGCTCGTTTCGCTTACCTTCTTCACTATGAAGACTACCCTAAGCTTCAAGTTAGAAGAAAAAAAGAACCCCCATCAAATTGATATTACGATTATCAGTGTTATCTTTGATTCCGATATATTCAATGATCTTTTCTAGTGTGAAGCAGCTCGCGGTCTAGCAATCTTTGCTGCTTATATACCGGATGTGGTAGTTGATCACAATGTTGTTCCAATCTTAGTCACGCTTGTTGCTTATCCTAGAGATTATTATGTCCGTCAACAGGTAAGCATTGTACCTATGTAGTAGATATGTATGAATACTTTGTCACAGATATGAGTTTTGACATTACTCTTGCAGGCTATATGGGCACTGGGTACTGTTGCTTATCATCGAAGACACCGTGACTACGTTCTTAAATGTGGGGCATTGAGGCCACTGCTGAGTCAGCTGTACAAGGATACTAACTTGTCGATGCTCAGAATTGCCACTTGGACTGTGTCTAACTTGTGTCATGGCATGCCTCCGCCTACCTTTGACGAGGTCTTCTTACTTCTCTTTCTCTCTGTTTCCTCTGTTTGTATACGTCCAATACTTTCAACATATGAAGCATTGATTAACAGGTGAAACCTGCACTTGAAATACATCTTAATTCAAGTGATGAAGAAGTCTTGAGATATGTTTGCTGCGCAATTGCGTTTCTGTGTGATGGTTCAGAAGATGGAATCCAAAGTGTGATTGAAGCTGGTTTTGTCCCAAAACTAGTTAAAATTCTCCGGTTAGTACGTATTTCTCAGAATCCTTTGTGACATGTTTGGATACTGAAGGCTGACAGTTTTTTACCTTTTCAGACACCCTTCCAAGTATGTACTTGGTCCTGTACTTCATACAATTGGGACTATAGTATGTAATTCATATTCCACTTATGTTGTCCACCTTGTGGACTGACCGTTTATCAAAACGATAAATCTATGGAAAGCTTATTTTTACCACAATGTCTCTAGAATGTGCTTGCTTTGTTATATGTTCTTTGTTTACAATGTTACGATTAGATTTTGTAACCAAAAAAACAAGTGTTCAGGCTCTGAGTAAACCTCTTTGAACCCTTCTGTTGCTATCACTAATTGTGTTCTATTTGTCTTTCTTGCACTGATGATAACAGTCGGTTATTGATGCAAATTTGATTCCACCGTTGGTCAATCTGGCTCAAAATGCTGAATTTGAGATAAAGAAAGAAGCTGTATGCGCAATTTCAAATGCCACCGTGGGTGGTTCTCCTAATCAAATCAAGTACATCCCTGTCGTCTCTCTTTAACACTTTTTCATGCTTATTGATCATTAAGTCACAATCTCCATTGGTGTGATTCAGATACTTGGTGGAGCAGGGTTGCATAAAGCCTTTATGTGATCTCCTGGTATGTTCAGACGTAAAGATCATCTCAGCGTGTCTGGAAGGATTGGAAAAAATTTTGAATGTCGGAGAGGCAGAGCAGAACATAGGAGAGGTGAACAATTACTGTCAGCTGATTGAAGGTGCGGAAGGGCTAGAAAAGATTGAGAACCTGCAAAAACACGAAAGCGAGGAGATCTACGATAAGGCTTTGAAGATTCTGGAGACATACTGGGATGTAGAAGAAGATGATGAGGAGACACAACAACCTCCAAGGTGATGATGATCTGGTCTTTCAGTTCCAGTTCCTGTTGGAGGATTCAACTACAGTTTTGTTTTGTGAAGTTTTTGAGACTATCAGAGATGGATTACACATCGGTATTCTTGACTTGTATGAAACTTTTTGATTACTATTCGTCTTTCCAAGTGGATTATATAATCTCTCTAGAACATTTGGGTATATGTTTGTTTAATCACTCTCATATAGAGGGACACAGATTCATATAGAGGGACACAGATGAAGTTTGATCTCGACCTTTGGCATATTTGTGACTAGGTTTTAGATATGTCTTGATCATTAGACGTAGTAAGTTGTAATATATGTCTTGTATTCAAACAACTCAGCTGCATACAAGCAACTATGACTCACTTAAGGAATCGGCAGCAATAGGCTATGTACTTGAACGTAAATGTTAATCAAGAGGAATTTGTCCTAATCCTGCAGTTGTGTTGCATTGAAAGAAATGGCTACCGTTTAGGTTCAAGAAGAGCAAATAGGAGTTATCAGTCCGACACTTCAGTCGATTCAATATCTCGGGTATATATGAAACCACAGATTCTTTGGTTCTGCCTGCCTCAGAAATGAGAATTTTGCTGGTGTTGATTCTCTTCGGCTGTCTACAAAGAACAAGAATGGGGTCAATCATCTGGATGTTCCGGTTTTTGTTGGACCCGTCAATGATCCACCGTTTATTAATGTTCCTCAATATATAATGCTGGAGAGTAATGGGAGTGAGTCACTTATCTTTCACCCGGAAAGAGACAAGTTCAACTTCTCAGTTGGAGATCCAGATCTTGTTCATTTTCCCGGTAACATTTACGACACAATTCACTCTTGATCACTTTCAAGCTAGTAACAATCCCTTTTTTGACTAATGAAAGCAAAATGTCAGGTGGTGAATCTCATTTCTTAGTAACGTTTTCCGTGGAAGTCACTGACGGGTTTCTGCTGACAAACTTACCTTCGGAGCTTATAAACTCCACAGAGCTGAAGTTCAAAAACATGTTCCAATGGCAGCCAATTCAGACGTATGCTGCCATTTCTAAACACGTGAATGTCAAAGCTAGTGGGATCAGGTTTCGTGGAACTATAAAGCAATGCAACGACCTCATGCAACAGCTGCTCCATCACGTAAATTCTATTGTCGATCTTACACAGTTAGATGTTTTTGGTTTCTCTTATGTACATTATCATCACAAATCTTGTGTAGGGAGGAGAGAACTGAGAATGGTGCGGTTTTGACTTTGAAACTGAGTGACATGGGGTGTTACGGGTGCTTCCTCGACTACGCTGAAAGAATTTCATTGCCTCTTCACGCAGAAGCTCGAGTAAAACTCATTAGGAAGAGGCCCTTGAGTTTCCTTGGAGCCCACGGTACGTCTATGAAACACTTGGTAGTGGTTCCATTCAGTTTGGTTTAATCTGTTCATAAAAACCTTGCCAAATTATATAACCAAAAGAACTATGGTTTGATTTTGGTTTGGCTTCAATTAAGCTTTTTAGTATGTTGATGGTTCTTTATGGTTTCATTTTGTTCAAACACAAAAAGAGGTAATTCTCACTTCTGGACCAGGATCCCAGAGAGTATCTGGAATCACCAGACGCAGCAGAGGTATATTTTGGAGAAATGGTTTAGTTGGATAAATAGTATCCCTTCTTGAAATGTAATGTGTTGTGTATTTGTTTGCTGGTATAGACACATCTGTGGAATTTTCAGCAAGCAGAATAAGAAAAGCCTCAAAGTTGATGAATCTGAAGAATCTCATGGAAGAAAGCCAGGGATTGCTTAGGCACATGCATAAGCTTTTTTGGTCATGCTTCTGTTGTAAATGCTCATTAATTACCTTTTTGGTTATCTACCAAAATTTAATGCAGATAAGATCAGCCATAGATTAAAGAATATTTCCTTTTTGATCCGAGTAGATTTAAAGACAAATGACAAGAGTTTAGACTTTAACAAACAAATAAGTCAAACACAAAACAGAGAACCAGAACACAAATACAAATACAAAACATGAAACCAAAACTTAAAACATTATCATTAAACAAACCCAAACTGGAGCATAACCAGTTTGAGTTGGATCAATTTCCCTCATACATATATGGAAAACTGATCGAGGTAAAACCAGTTTGCATTAGTCTCCTCAAGTTCCTGTTGAGTGTTGTTGGAAAACCAATCATCGAGGGAGCTTTCAAAATTATTCTCGAAATCAACGAGTTGATCAATATCCATCTCTGGACCATAATCCAAGTTTCCTTCAGGTAAGGCATTTTTGTTGTTGTCCGTCACACAAAAGCTTTCACAAATCGAGAGGATCTGATCCTGCTCTTCATCATCGAGTACAACGAGATCATCAGGGACGCAACAAATTGTAGAAGTATTGGACTGGAGATTTAGGGTTTGGTCTGGCTCTTGAGTAATCTCGTTGAACTTTTCAGGTGAATCATCAGGAATGCAACAAATTGCGGAAGTGGACTGATGATCTAGGGTTTGATCATGAGTTCCGTGATCTGAAACAATTATTCTCTTCACGTTGTTCTTCAGGTCCTCATGAACATTAACGAAAGCTTGATTACTGACTAAAGCTTCCTCTGCACGCAATTCCTTGAGATTACTCAACAACGTCCACATGGAATCGATGGCGTCACTAAGCTCTTGGGGATTCTCCGATTTGTTAAGGCTCTCGTTATTCCACCAAAACCCTAACCCTAGATTCTTGCGAGTCAAACAGATACCAACGTCCTCCCTCATCTCTTTGTTATCCTCCGGAACAGGAGCCGAAACAGGACGTTGTCCCGAGAGAAAAGCAGAGACAACGGGATCAACAGAAGAGTGACCGAAAGAGTAGAAGGATACGTTGGATTCAGAAGAAGGAGGAGTGGCTAAGATGGCTATTTGTGCACCGGAGAGAAGGCAAAGCTGAGAGGCTTTGCTATAGAGACCTTCACGGCGTTTAGTGCAAATTGGCATGAGAGAAGTCTTCTTCGTAATCTTCTTGATCTCAATCTTCCTCTTGGTACCTCCTTTTTTCACCATTCTGATTTTTCTCAATTTTCAGTGTGGAGAAAGATAATTGAAGTGAAGGCTTCTATCTCTCAGTCTCATATAAATAAGGAATATCAAATTGTTAGATTTCCTTTTTTATTTTTTTTACCGTTTTAACTTTTTTTTTTTTGGTGGGCTTACCGTTTTAACTTTAAGTAAGGGTAAAACTATCTTTTAAGTTCCATCCTTTTTCTTTGGGCTAAAATCTTTTATAAAAGAAAAGGGAGTGACTAGAGAAAGTTTAATCCTTCATATAATAGGATCATCCTTTTGCTTCTGATTTCTTGTGATTGTTGCTACCAGTGGAGAAAAATAATCGATCAAACATGAGTGAAGAAACATTAATAGTCAAAGGAGTGAATTGTTCGAAAACGCGATGGGTCTATCGCGGATAGGCTTGTTTGTATCTGTGAGTTGGTTAACTAGGTTCATTTTCGAACTCTTGTGGCCCACATTATGTTCTTCGTGGTCTGACATGGTGGTGTTACTTTCTACAGCACCGTTCTTGGTTTTAGGCGTTGTGGTAATGCGGTCGTTTTACGTTCCGGTTCCAACTGTGGAGCAGGAAATATGCCTGTCTTAGTCGGGATTATGATGATAGCTATGTGCACTTATGTCACAGTGTCATGTCATAGAATTGTCTATCTATACATTTTCGCTACTGGCTGGAGGATTGGCCGTCTTGCTTCTCTATTCGCCGTCAAAAGATATATGAATGCAACATGTTGTCTACACCGATTTTGTTTTGTGTTTGGTTGTGTATCTAGGTTATCAGCGTCCAGTTTGGCCCGCTTATGTTTTCCTAGTTGCTTTGTTCCTTGTCAATACCTTTCTTTTCCAAGGAGTACTTGTCTTGATTTCCCCTTAGAGGAGGACATGCAAGTCTGTCTCTGATCTCAACGTTTAGGGTCTTTCTCAATTTGCTTCCCTTGTTTCTATCATTTTTACTTGGTGAATTGATAATATCCCTTTTACTTTATTCTATATTAAGTCCCGATCCTTTTTCACTCGGTTACATATCTTCTTTTAGGTTTGAATGTATTTTATGGTAGTTAAGTAACACACACAATTGTTCAATTTCTACAAGACCAAACCTCTTCACTCTATTTTACATGTTCTTTATAAACAAAAATCATATACTGCCAAAACAATTTCTAACTCGCAACTGTTCCCGACAAGCGAGAGAACACAGGACATAATAAGTAACGACAGGACAGACTAATGGGAAATTAATTCAGCGATCAAGATATAGTAGATGCTTCAACGTAATATTGGAGTCTTTAGACTTACGAAGATGATACGGAAGAACAATGTTGGGTCGATCATTGTTATTGATGATCACTTTTTTTCCTCTGTTTCGCCGTTTTGGCGGGTGGCTTCCTCTGATAATAGACAAGGCATACAAGGGCATTTTCGTCATTTAAAAACCAAAATCTCTCTCTATGTGACACTCTTCTTCACTCTCTTCTCCTCTGCGACTGCATGTTTTGCGAAGAGACGTGATCTTCTCTAAACCCTAATAACCAGAATGATTCTCATCCTTTCGTTACTACTTACTACTTTCCATTAAATGTGCTTTTTAAACCCTAGATTCCCAAATCGCGGCGCTAAGCTTCGATTAAAACCCTAAAATTTCATCTCGATTGAAATTAGAGAGTGCTAGATCACAGTGACAAGGTAAATGATCTGCTTTTGATCTCTTCTTCTCTTTCGATTCGAGTGAAGATGATCTGTTGAAAATGTTGATCGCTCTGTGTTTGTTTCAGATCTTCTTGGTTGATTCAGAAACCATGAAAACAAGAGCTGAAGAAGATATGATCGAACATAACAACAACAACATGATTTATGCTGATTGTGGCACAAGCAAAACCCATCACTGGCTTCGTCGTGGTCGTCATAAGGTCAGTAGACTTATAAACCCTAATTTCACTCCGATTTGGGGGAAATTCGAGATCGATCTGATCTGATCCTAACCGATACGCCTAACAAATTGAAGTTTGGGTTTTATTAAACCGGTGTTAAACACAAAACCAAACTGAATCAATTTAATTAGGAAATTAAATCAAACCAAATCGGTTCTCTGATAACGATAATTAGAAAACCGTTTTTTTTTTCTTTCGCTTCTTTAAATTGATTCTCTGTTTTTCGCTCCTTTTGTTTGGATTCTTACTCTCAATTGCAAAAGATCTTTGCTTCTGTCACATTTCAGTTGAGATTTCTAGGGTTTCTCTTCAAGTTTTGCAAATTTCTCTGGAGAGGTCGGAGAAGAGAGAAAGCCACGTTGCTTGAAACCCAAGCTTCGTCTAAACGATGTCACACGAAGTTTCAGAAGCTATGAGTTTACTCGATGGCCTTTCTTCGGAAGATCATTCAATACAGCTTGAATCCGCCACCAAGATCACCAGGCTTCTATCAGATGGTATATAAAACTTCCTCTGTTTACTTTCTTTACTTTTCTTGATTTCAATCTGAAAGATTCGTCTTTTATCATTAAACTCGAATGTTTCTTTAACTTTTGTGCTCTTGTGATCTGTCCAGCAATGCAAGGAAACAGGCCTCTTAATACCGAAGTTGTAGCTCGTTTCGTTTACCTTCTTCGCAACAAGCGCCCTTCGCTTCAAGTTAGAAGAAAAAAAGAACCCCCATCAAATTGATATTTACGATTATCAGTGTAATCTTTGATTCCGATATATTTAATGATCTTTCCTAGTGTGAAGCAGCTCGCGGTCTAACAATCATTGCTGCTTATAAACCGGATGTGGTAGTTGATCACGATGCTGGTCTAATCTTAGTCACGCTTCTTGCTTCTTCTAGAGATTATGTCCGTGAGCAGGTAAGCACTGTACTTATGTAGTAGATATGTATGAATGCTTTGTCACAGATATGAGTTTTGACATTATTCTTGCAGGCTTTATGGGCACTGAGTAATCTTGCTTATTATCCAATATACCATGACTACGTTCTTAAATGTGGGGTATTGAAGCCACTGCTGAGTCAGCTGTACAAGGATACTAACTTGTCGATGCTCAGAATTGCCACTCTGACTTTGTCTAACTTGTGTCATGGCATGCCTCCGCCTACCTTTGACGAGGTCTTCTTACTTTTCCCCTCTGTTTCCTCTGTTTGTATACGTCCAATACTTTCAACATATGAAGCATTGATTAACAGGTGAAACCTGCACTTGAAATACATCTTAATTCAAGTGATGAAGAAGTCTTGAAGTATGTTTGCTGGGCAATTGTGCATCTGTGTGATGGTTCAGAAGATGTAATCCAAAGTGTGATTGAAGCTGGTTTTGTCCCAAAACTAGTTGAAGTTCTCCGGTTAGTATCTCAGAATCCTTTATTGTGACATGTTTGGATACTGAAGGCTGACAATTTTTTTCTTTTTCAGATACCCTTCCCCAGTTGTACTTGCTCCTGTACTTCATACCATTGGGACTATAGTTACTGCAAATAATCACCAGATCCAAGTATGTAATTCATATTCCACTTATGTTGTCCACCTTGTGGAGTTATCACAATTTCTCTAGAATGTTTAGTAGAGAGGATGCAGTGCTTGCTTTGTTATATGTTCCTTGTTTACATTGTTACGAATAGATTTTGTAATCAAACAACAAAGTGCTTAGGCTCTGAATAAACCTCTTTGAACATATTCTTTAGGTTGTGATCAATTGTGGTGTTTTACCCATTCTTGCCGACCTGTTTACTCGAGACTATGAGATACATATAAAGGTAAACACTTTCTGGACAATTTCAAGGATCACTGCAGGCTTTAAAGAACAACTTCAGGTGAGAAGCTTTTGTTGCAGAACATATCCAAATTTAACCCTTCTGTTGCTATCACTAATTGTGTTCTATTTGTCTTTCTTGCACTGATGAAAACAGTCAGTAATTGATGCAAATTTGATTCCAACGTTGGTCAATCTGGCTCAACATGCTGAATTTGACATAAAGAAACAAGCTGTATGGGCAATATCAAATGCAACCTCAGGTGGTTCTCATGATCAAATCAAGTATGTTCTTGTCTTCTCTCTTTTTTTTTTACTTTGCATTGCTTTTTATTGATCATTAAGTGACAATCTCCTTTGGTGTGATTCAGATACTTAGTGGAGCAGGGTTGCGTAAAACCTTTATGTGATCTCGTGGTATGTTCAGATGTAATGATCAACTCAGTGTGTCTGGATGGTTTGGAAAACATATTGAAGGCCGGAGAGGCGGAAAAGAACACAGGAGACGTGAACTGTTATCTCCAACTGATTGATGCCGCGGAAGGGGTGGAAAAGATTGAGAACCTGCAGAAACACGAAAGCGATGAGATCTACGAGAAGGCTTTGAAGATTCTGGAGACATACTGGCTTGTAGAGGAGACACAACAACAACCTCCAAGGTGATGGATCTGGTTTCGCAGTTGTGAGAGAACCAAGTTCCAGTTCCTGTTGGAGTCAACTTTAGTTCCTGTTGGAGTCAACTTTTGTTCATCTTTATATTGAGTAAACTTGTTGAAATTGAGTACATGATTCGGTTTCAAGATTGTACTGGACCAGATACAGTGATCAAATACATGACTGATGGTATGCTTCTTAGGGAGATTCTGATAGACAAACAAGTCCCTTTCTTTCTTCTCAAACAATTTTAAACCTCAAAATGAATCATCCTAACCCATTCCAAAAAAAGCACAAAATCTTGTTTTTCGACATTTAAAGATATGTCTTTAATATTAAAAACCTATTTTCGAGTATTGTCACTTTGACCAGGAAATTGTTTAGTCAACATTACACACTATCGTATTTGGAACTATGCAGAATAAATAATATGTTATGGTCTGAATCTGAATCCTGCCTATACATGGTTTAGTTCCCTACCACTCTCATCGTTTGTTTCTTTCTCTTTATAGTTTACAATCATTCAATCATTAGTATCTCAATTTTGCACTATCTTCCACTTGATCATCTACTTAGTGACATAATCATATGTATAACCAATGCATCTAAATCTAATATTGAAAAATTACCGAGTTTTTTTTTTTACTTTATAGATTAACCAAGTTTTCAATGTGCAAGTGTTACAGGGACAATTTGTATGTAAGGGATGTGAGATTTCTAAAACCTTTTTTTTTTGGCTAACTTCGCAATTTTTCCGATTGATACAAAAAGAATTATGGAAAATTGGAAACGGCTACGATCAAATACATGTGAATCATCATCATTGACCACTCGAAGAAACCGTACTCTTTGCCGTATCTGATCACACAATGGTCAAAGTGGCGCCATTTTTTCTTTTCACCAAATCATAATACACCTTTTCCTCAAAAAATCCATGTTTTGGCGGGTGGCTTCTTCTGATAATAGAGAATGAATAAAAGGGCATTTTCGTCATTTAATGACCAAAATTCCTAGGGTTTAATTCCGAACCAATTTATAATCGTGTTTGGTTTTATTGATCATTGTGTCTGTCGGTTCGATTCTTTCAAAAATCAAAGCCTCTCTCTCTCTCTCTCTGACACTCTTCTTCACTCTCTTCTCTGCATGTTTTTGCGAAGAAACGTGATCTTCTCTAAACCCTAGTAACCAGATTGATTCTGATACTCTCCTTAATCTCTGTTTCCAAACCCTAGCTTTCCCGATTGCGGCGCCGACTCTGATCAAATCCTTAAATATCCATTTCACTTAGACGATCTCGGAAGTAGAGAATGCTAGATCACAGTGAGAAGGTAAAATGATCTGTTTCTGATCTCTTCTTCTATTTAGATTCTGATGATGATGATGATGATCTGATAATAAACCGATCGCTCTCTGTTTTCAGGTTTTGGTTGATTCAGAAACAATGAAAAGAAGAGTTGAAGAAGACATGATCGAACAGAACAAAACTAGTGTTAACGACAAGAAGAAGACTTGTGCTGATTGTGGTACAAGCAAAACCCCTCTTTGGCGTGGTGGTCCTGCTGGTCCTAAGGTACAGACACAAACCCTAGTTTTACTCTGAGTTTGGGGAAAAATCGAGATTGATCATTTGATCTTGTCTCTGATCTCTGATTCTGATCTGATATGTTTCGGTTTTTGTTCTGTGTAGTCGTTGTGTAACGCGTGTGGGATCAGAAACAGGAAGAAGAGAAGAGGAACAGAGGATAGTAAGAAATTAAAGAAATCGAGTTCCGGCGGCGGAAACCCTAAATTGGGTGATTCGTTAGAACAGAGGTTGATGGATTTTGGGATGACGAAGAGATCAACGGTGGAGAAGCAACGACGGAAGCTTGATGAAGAAGAACAAGCCGCTGTGTTACTTATGGCTCTTTCTTATGGCTCTGTTTACGCTTAGTGGATTTTTTTCTCTGGATCTCACCATGATTAGGGTTTTCTTGAATTTGGAGAGCAATGATGACGATGATGACTAACAAAATGAAATGTGAAATTTTTCCTTTTTTTGTTAGAAATTGTTTGGTTTTTTGTGTTTTTTTTTCACTTATGAATTTTGGGTATCTCGATGATGTGATTTGGAGGTAATCAAAACAGTTTTGGAAATTGTAAGAAGATGAATGAAGAAAATTAGAAAAACATGTTCGGTGGTAGTTTATTAGTTTATTTATTTATTTCTATAATAGTATTATTTTAATTATTTAAATAATTGTTCTGTGTTGAGATTTTGTCTTTATTACGACAGGAATGGGAAAGACACATTCTTGTCAAGTCAAAAATAGTCAGTAAGTTATATTTAAATTTAAATGAAAAATGGTTCAAAATTTCGTCAAATTTTATTCAGCGTTTTCACATCAAATTCAAACCGTCTAGTCCGATCGGTTAACTCGATACAGATTTTTTTGGTTTGAATTTATTGCTAATATCCGATAATTTTAAAACCGGAGAAATCCACAAAAACACGTCATTAACCCCTGATTCGGTAAACTGATTGAAACAGCTGCATATCAATTCAAAAAAATCATTTGATTTTGAAATAAAATATAGGATTTTAGATTTTTAGTGTATTAATAATGAGAAATGGTTAAAAATGCCTTTTTTGAGATACCCTTTTTCAAAAATACCTCTTTTGAGAGTCCATTTTTAAGTTTGCCCTCTTTTAATTTTTAATGACCATTTTACCCTTATTTGAAACCAAAATTAGGTCCACAAAATACAAAATATTTTTTGGCGGGAAAAGTGATCTCGCAAATTTTTGGCGGGAAACGTGATCCCGCAATTTTCCCGCCAAATTTTTTTTTTTTCGGGAAAAGTGATTCCGCAATTTTTATGGGGAAATTTTTTTGGCGGGAAAAATTTACAAGGTATTTTAAAGGTTTTACAGAGTATTTACAAGTGTTTTGTAAGGTTTTACAATGTATTTTAAAAGGTTTTACAAGGTACTTATAAGGTTTTATAAGGTATTTATAACTTGTAAAACCTTATAAAAAACTTATAAAACCTTATAACTTGTAAAACTTTATAAAATAGCTTGTAAAATCTTATAATATCTTATAAATACCTTATAAATACGTTGTAAAACCTTTTAAAATACATTGTAAAACCTTATAAATATCCTGTAAAAACCTTTAAAATACCTTGTAAATTTTTTCGGCCAAAAATTTAACGCCAAAAAAATTGCGGAATCACTTTTCCCGCAAAAAAAGTTTTTTGGCGGGAAAAATTTTTACGGGAAAATTTTACAAGGTATTTTAAAGGTTTTACAAGTTTTTACAAAATCAAATTTGTAATTTTGATGTGTGCACATTCTGATGTTTTCCTTATATATTTGTGATATCTTTTATAAAAAGAAGGGTAATTTAATCATTTTGTACATAAAAAGGGGTATTTTTAAAAATGGACAGTCAAAGAGGGCATTTTTGAAAAGGGGTATTGAAAAAGGGGCATTTTTGTGAGTCTCCCATTAATAATTCACTAATCAGTTATATTTATAACTTTTTCAGTTCTTTGTATTACTATCCTACTATTTTAGTATTTTTTACTGTTTAAATTGGATTTAAAAAATTTAATCACTTTATTATTATTGTTCGACTTTAATTTTTTGTTAAACATGAAATGATTATTTTTATTTTTATTTTTATAAAACTATATAATCTCTATAAATATT
Organism: Arabidopsis suecica; assembly: GCA_019202805.1. Classification (NCBI taxonomy): domain Eukaryota; kingdom Viridiplantae; phylum Streptophyta; class Magnoliopsida; order Brassicales; family Brassicaceae; genus Arabidopsis; species Arabidopsis suecica. The sequence continues at coordinate 7,228,290 of CM032912.1, read as the reverse complement.
AAATACATCAACCAAATTTTAATCAATTGATCTATAGTCGAATCCGGTTGATCCAATAACTTAGTAACCTAAAAAATAGTCCAGTTTACAGTCTGGATCGGGTTTTAAAACGTTCGTTTTATTTTTCTGTTAAAGTCAGATTGTGCTACCAGATTTTAGGTTTTATTCCAGTCATCAATCGTGGTATTTAAATCCTATACTAATATTTGGGAAGTACATCCTAAGGATCATAACGTTGATTTTGTAAGAAATTACAATATATGCCATTAGAGAATTCTAATTATAATCATTTTATTCCATGTCACTAATATATATTAACGGGTCAACGGATCAAATGGGTTTAAAGATATTAAAGAGATTTTGTTTATATATAATCCGAATTTATAAAAAAATGTTATATAATTCAAATTTATAAAAAAAAATATGTTATTTTGAATTATAGTAATCATATATTAACGTTCTAAGTTATTAATAAATTATTCGAAAATGTTATTGAAAATGATATATACTAATACATTATTCGAAAATGTTATTGAAAAGGATATATCATTGAAATTCTTTTATATAAATCGAATTTATAAAGAAAATGTTCTTTTGAATTATAGTAATCATATAGTTCGAAAATGTTATTGAAAATATTATATAAATTTTTTTGGGAAGTACATCCTATAAGTCGTAACGTTGATTTTGTAAGAAATTATAATATATGCCATTAGAGATCTCTAATCATATTCATTTTAATTCCATGTCACTAATATTAACCAATTCATTAAAAAACGGGTCAATGGGTCATACGGGTTTAAAGATATTAAAAAGATTACCTAATATATAGGAGGCCAATCACGAATATAACAAACATGGATTTTGTTTAGATACAAATAATTTTTAATCATACAACGAAATTTAGTTTAGATTTTAAAATATTTTCTTAACTAAACTATACTTATTTATTATGATTAGTATATATGGAAGAAAAAAACGAAATTGTATATATGTAAACTAATTAAATTTGATAATATATTAATAGATATTTCTAAAATCTCTGAATCGGGATTGTCTCAAAAAATTTGTTTACGTGTACTTCGCAGATTGGCAAAGATAAATACATATAGAAATGATATTTTTAATTTAGTAAATCAGAAATAAATATAGCATCCTAAAAATATTAGTACTTGCCATAACAATTGTATATTTATTCGAATAGATTCAAAACACAAATTCAAATCCCCTGTATGAAGCAACTACAACAAACACCAATAAAAAAAGTCAACAAAATATTCGATATCATTAACTATAAAATCTAAAATCTTTCAAAAATTGTCACTGCAGATAAAAACTCCACTTATCTACACTTATGGCATCGATGTGAAGCGTAAAACATCTAAGAGGGAGATTGTGGTGGTTCATGAAGACGCAAGGGCTGATATATAACACAGAGGAACATGGGAAGCTGTTTGGGGAACGATTGAAAATTGTTTTATGATCCGTTTGAAGGTAAAACCAAAGGCATGTATTTTTTATTAACTAATTTAGTACCAAAAATCTATGAAACGTAATTGAGAATGATTCAGTGCGTTTCTTTTATAGTGCAACAAATGCAATATGGTCTATGTGTGATGTATTGTATACACATACGTAATAGTATTGTTCTAATCCTCTTAATTAAATGTTTCATTTAATTATTGTTTATTTACCAATTCTTTCTACATAATTGTTTATTTACCAATCCTTTAGATACTTATAATATTTTATTTCACTTACCTTATAGATGTGAAGATTTCAAAACCAGCTGGTGTATCCGATTCAAGACTTATTCATTCTAGAAGTCATATACACTAAATTTGGAGAGCATGCAAATGACCCCTTATTTAACTTTTTCACCCCTTATTGAATGGTATGAAAATAGATATTTTGTTTTTTTTTTTAATTCTTCTTTTTCAAGTTCCAAGTCATAAAAAAAAATTGTTGAATCCGAAAACCTCTCATATATTAATCGAGATTTTGTTAATAAATATAACCATTTTTTTCATTTCAAGATATTTAGTTTCGTGTTGTAAATAATAGGGTTTTGGAGATTGTTCTTTCTGTTATTGATCAATTGTACAAGATACAATATATATATAGGTAGGGGTGTCAAAATGGTTAACCCAACTCAACTCAACTCATTACCCAATGAGTTTAGAGTTAAATGAGTTCATGAGTTGACTCAACTCATTTGCTCATTTAATTTGATGGGTTAGAAGGTTAAATGGGTTGACCCATTGACCTATTAATGTAATAAATAAATTAATAATTAAAATATAATAATAATAATAATAATAATCATCAATTCATCATCAACATCACTATTATTTGGCGGAAAAATCACGGATTTACGTTTTTGGCGGGAAAATTACACATTTTTGTTTGGGGTTAAAAATTATAATTTTTTGGCGGGAAAATCACGAATTTACGTTTTTGGCGGGGTCATTACAGACTTATGTTTTTGGCGGGAAAATTACGGATTTACGCTTTTGGCGGGAAAATCTTGGATTTACGTTTTTGGCTGGAAAATTACGGATTTACGTTTTTGGCGGGAAAATTTTACATTTTTATTTTTGGTTAAAAATTATAAAAAATTTTGGCGGGAAAATCTCGGGTTTACGTTTTTTGCGGGAAAATTTTACATTTTCATTTTTGGTTAAAAATTATAAAAAAATTTGGCGGGAAAATCACGGATTTACGTTTTTGGCGGGAAAATCTCGGGTTTATGTTTTTGGCGGGAAAATTACGGATTTACGTTTTTGGCGGGAAAATTTTACATTTTCATTTTTGGTTAAAAATTATAAAAAACTTTGGCGGGAAAATCACAGATTTACGTTTTTGGCGGGAAAATCTCGGGTATATGTTTTTGGCGGGAAAATTACGGATTTACGTTTTTGGCTAAAGACTATATAATATAGGGATACAACATTAGGGTTTATGTTAAAGACTAGATTGTTACCCGCGGTACACCGCGGGTTGCATATTTTTATTATTTGTTATTTAATAATACAATAATAATTGGTTGTATTTTATTTTGATTGTTGTTTGTGGTGATATATATATTTATGTATTATGGTTGGGATTGTGTTATAAGTTTTCGATATTATTTGTGTATAACATGTTTTAATCGAGTCATATGTGTTACATAAAAATTATTTCCTTTTATATTAATCGTCTAATTTATACTACATAATTATTTATTTTTAAAAAGTTTGATAATGTGTAAACATACAGCTGGTTTCTATGGTAAGATTAATTTTCATATATGTGCACTTGGCTTTTATATGTTAAATGTCAATCTGTTTGCATTGGTAATATAATTCTCAGATTTTAGGTATCTTGTATTATATGATTTATTTAGATGTGAAGGATTAAAATAATTTTAATCAATATAAATTGCACGATAGTTTGATTTTATTAAGGAAAAATTAATTTTTGATCATGTAAATATGGCTGTGAATAGTTTTTCATATGAAAAAACTTATTGTTTGAGATAATAATATGTTTTAATTAATTAGTTTGCATGATATATATTGAACTTAATAACATAATTAACATGTTAATACAAATAATGTAACCTCTCATACATGCTGGGCTGTAGAAAACCAAGCCCATTAATGTTCCTGGGCCAAAAAAAAAAAAAAATGCAAAAGAACCGGTCGGATTAGTTGATCTGATCCGGTAACGTACCGGCCGGTTAACACTGATTTGATCTCGTTGGTACAGTGAAGATACTCGATTTTCAATTCCGCGAAACACAATCAACCTAACTTCTTCTTCTCCATTTTCTTCATCTTCTTCTTCTTCTTCTTTAATCTCGTCTTCTTCAGCTCAATACCTAAACCAAACAAAACCTTAAAACCACTTCTTCTCTCGATCAATCAATCAACGATTATTCACCTTTAATCGACCAGAGATCTTTCCGATATCGTCGATCCCAATTAACATGGCTTCGAACGGCGCTTCTCCGGTATCTTTCTCACTCGATATCTGTCTGCTACAATTTAGTATCTTAATTTTGGCTCCTTTTCTAATTAACAGTCTTAAACTGACCCATTTTGTCAATTTCGGAAAATGCGTAGAGGATTGTTGATGCTACTGATAACAGCTTGGATAAGATCAAGCAGCAATTGGCATCCGAGGTTTATCGGAACTTGCTTCTGGGACCTCTTATTCAAGCGATCTGAAACTGTAAGTTCAATTCTTATTCTGACATTAGTATATTCAATAGTTTGTAACTCAAATGATTTTCAGTGTTCTGAGCACAGCTAAACTTTGAATGACATAGCAACTGTACTGATTAGCTAATCGATCAATGTGTGTTTGTCTAGGAATTAACATAGAATCTGACTAATTGAAGCTTGGGAAACTCCTTAACTTAGCATAAGCAGATCAAAAACTGAAGAGAAGGTAAGAGTACAGATAGTGATTTTGGACGGCATAAAGGACTTTATGATGATTATTTTGAAGTATCTAACCCTTGCTGTATATTGAATAGGAAGCTTCTATGATCAGAACACATCAGGACAAAAATTTGAAACCAAGGAGAATCAAATCTACATCCGCATCTATGCAAGGTTAGTTTACACTTTCTTCTCACTGAAATGTAATTTAGAAACATATACAACATATTCATTAATGTTAAGCTAAGATAAATTGAGTGAAAATGAGAAAACAAAATGATTGTGCATCTGCTTGAGTGATTGGTACTTTAATTCAATACATAAAAAGAAAGACATATAACCAAATATGACGAAAGTAAGAGTGTTTAAAGAAGTCAAATATAGTTAGCACAATAACTGGCATTGAAAGTCGATTGATTGGTTGTTACTTTCTTTTGAACCATGAGGCATTGAATCTGTGAAAAGGTAAGTAGATTGTTAGTCAAATATATGATTGATTGACTGGGGGTTTTGCTTACCATAAAGCAATTATATTATAAAATGAAATGGTAAACTAAACATACCTTCTTTGATAAGATTGTTTGACAAATAATGCAAGAAGCATTATGAGTCAATATTCTGAAAAACTTCTTTGAAAACAACATTAGTTGTTTGCTTTTGAATCTTCCCTTCTTTGTCTAGAATCAGAATTTTCAAACCTGTCTTTGAGGTAACCCTAGATAAAGCAACATATAGTTGACCATGAGAAAACACTGGCTTAGGCAGATAAAGTCCAACCCTCTCTAGTGATTGTCCCTGACTCTTGTTGATAGTCATAGCAAATGCTAGTGATACTGGGAACTGTCTTCTACGCATCCGAAAAGGTAGCTTTGTATCGGATGGTGTAATATTGATTAATGAAATCAAAACAATATCATTCATTCTGTCTCCGGTTATAACTTTTGCTTGAAGAACACGTGGGGTCATCTGAGTTACCTGAAGCCGAGTACCGTTGCATAGACCACCTTTAGGATCAATATTCCTGAGTAGCATGATTGGAGCACCAATCTTCAGACGCAAAGCATGGTGTGGCAAACCTGGTATAGCCTGATACTGTTTAAGAAATCTGGTGTGATAACAGGATTTTTAAGTGAATCGGAATCTTCAGGATCAATACTATCAGCACTGTAAAAAACTTGCTCATCACCTGTTGAAAAAATAGATAAACCTTTTAGCTGTAAGAAAGACTTGAAGGAAATAATTTCACAAAGCTAGTAAGCTATTACTCACCCTCCAACTTGTCTAACATATATTGGTTGATTGTGTGTACATCATCATTGGTTGGCGCCAGAATTGCTCTGTTTTGAAAAAATACTGGATCTTCAGATGAATTAGAGAGACTCCTAACACCTAGAAAGAAAACAGGAACAATTGTCAAATAAAACTTTATTCATTACAAAACCTTAGGTAGAAATAGTAATTTACCTTTGTATGCCTTAATCTTTGCAAATCTGATAACACAGATTACCATGATTCCATCAGCTGCTTGGCATGCTTGAAACATTTTTTCAGCAAATGTCCCCCAGAGTGTGCATGACATCCTATCATCACTGCAGTAGAAAACATGTAATCAAATATTAGATCATATCAAATCTCATTCTATAAATTCTCAGGTTAATTAATAATAAAACAACCATATAAGATCACTCACTGTTCATCACGCAACTCAAAGTCAAGCTTAGTGGTTGGCTTGTTATTAGCTTCAAGGACCTCTAGCTCACCAATATTCACCACTTGACCCATGACATCTATATTTGGTTCACAACAATACATTTAGTATATACATAAATTAACTGAATTGATTTAAGACATCAGAATGTATATTTTAGAGCATTACATACCAATCAACATGTAAGGATTTAAATCCCCATTCTGTATTCTGCTAAACCTTGCCAGAGTTAAGTAGCTTGAATCAGAGACAATGTCAGACCGTGTCACAGTAGTGCCATTGACAAAGGACATCTTGTATAGATGACCAGTTGGTCTGAATTGCCTTGCTGCATGAGTAAGTGCAAAATGTTCAATGAACTTCCACTCATTCACTTGTAGGCTGTTAACATATTTAGCAACCAAGTCCTTCTTCACAGAAGCATGAATCTTGACACCCTGTTTTTATAATGAAGTAAAGTTAGAGTTAGGTTTTTGGAAGTCGCTCATGTATAGAAATATAAAAATGCTACTCTCTGATATATTGTTGTTTTACCTGTGAATCAGCGAGCACCAACTCAAGGGTTTCACCTGTGTTGTTGGTATACTGGCGCCAAGAATGGAGCACCTTAACCTGCACACGCCAAGATGTCTTGTATGGTCTGACATCTCTTAACATTGCGAATTGGGAAGCCATTGTTGCAGGTAAATAAAGAAAATTTTATCTGATATATTGCTACTGGGAAATGAGAGAGTGTGTGAATAGAGACGATGGAAATGAGCGGCTATTTATATAGTTTGAATTAGTAGGTTCCATTAGGTTTAGGTGAATATTATAAAATCCTTGATGATCAAGGATTGAATATATTGCGTGATCTTAATTATTGGAATAACAGAGAATATGCTAGGTTTATTTAGACATGTCAATTAGGGCCAAAGCCCGCGGGCTAGCCCGGCCCAGCCCTGAAAAACAGCGGGCTCGGGCTTCAAAATATATGTCCAGAAAAAATCGGGCCTTTCGGGCTAAGCCCGTTCGGGCTAAAGGGTTTTTTGGGCTTAGCCCGACCGGGCTCGGGCTAGCCCGGAAAGCCCTTTAAAAAATATTTTAATCTTTTTTTTGTTAATATTTTTGTTTAATTGTAAGATTTGTTGTAAAAAATTTTTTTGATAGAGTTGAAAAACCTAAACATAGTTTTTTTTGTTGTGTATTACTATAAATCGAAAAAGCAAATATTAGCTCTACTACCTAATTTGAATTATTTTGATTTTATATTTTATCTAGTATAAGTTTAAACAATTTATTTGGATTGTTTATTTGATTTTAACTCTCTTTTTTAAAAACTAAATTAGCGTTAGTGGTTATTTAAATTTTGATTGACTTGTTTCATATATAGATTCTTTTTTAAGAGATATTATAAATTATAAGTTTGTTTTTTTGTTGTCGGAAGAAAAGCCCAAAAAAGCCCGGAAAAGCCCTGTAGCCCTGTTAGGGCCGGGCCGGGCTTTAAAATATAGGCTCGGAATTTTTACGGGCCGGGCCGGGCCGGGCTCAAATATGTACGGGCTTTAAGGGCTTCGGGCCGGGCCGGGCCGGGCTAGCCCGATTGACATGTCTAGGTTTATTGAAGCGAGAATATAGATGAAATCTTATATCTATTAACTATTTTCCAACTCGATAAAATCATTTTAAGTTTGCTTGAGTTGATAGAAAGAAATGATAAATGGAGTAGTTACTATTGCGTTATAATAGGGAAGATTAGATATGCTATGAATGTTTGCTTCTTTATTGGTGTAACTGGAAATATTTTGTGTATCTTTAACTGAGATTGAATTGAGAAACTGAATCATTTTTGCCATGAATGTAGATCGCAGCAACTAAGGAAAGATTTGATGAATAAAAATCGGAGCAAACTATCAAATTAGGCAAGATCCGAGATTCTCCAAATCGGGTCGAAAAACAATTAATTCCGGGTCAAAATTTTGACCCGATTGGGGTACCCCAAAAACTGTTGCAAAAATGTATAGTAGATTAGCACAAAATATACTTTTTTAAAAAAAAAACCATGAAACTAGGCCAAACAAACCCAAATATAGCCCACTAAAAAACTTAAACCCAATACAACAATTTTTTGTTTATTATCTAATTATCAATACCTACTTAAACCAAATAAATTGTTAATCTCATAAAAAAAAAATACAAATCTATTGCAGCTAAATATATTAAATTCTAAAATACAATATTCTCTCCTTATTTATTACCAAGTCATGTTTTCAACCAAATTAAGATTTAACAACATTTAATTCCTATAATAAAATTAACCAAATATGATAAGGAAAATAGATCTAAAATTAATTATATTATTTACTTCTACAAACAAAATATACAATTATCGTCAAATAAATAATACACAACATAATATCTAAATAGTAATAAACATAAAATAATATGATATATTCCTTTTTATACTATACTATTACACTATATCATTTCTTACATAATTCAAATAAAATGAACAATTTAATTCATAAAAAAATATAAAATCCCGTGCTGTATAGCACGGGTCTTTATCTAGTTTGGTAATGTAACAGTGGAATTATCCTTTTTTTTCATTAGTTCCGTCATCCGTGGGTATCAAACAATTCTAGAAGTATGGAATAATCATTTTTGTATACATATTAATGATAATAACATTAGGGCAATTGACAAAAATAGTGTGTCAAGTGTCACCATTAAAACCATTAAAACCATATCATTATTATAATAATTGATAATAATCATTATGATGCTGTCAACATTAAAGCCATATCATGAATAATGTGTCCTGTAATTGGGTAACGAAGATCTTCGTCTCTCTGGCCGCATGAAAAATGTTTTTATTTTTTTCTTTAAATCAAGTCCAATCGCCATTTATACCAATATCACTAAACTAAAACTAAACCAGATTTTTTATATCTTAAAATTATCAATTATTTGATCATTAACAAAACATAGACGAATCTTTTGAAACAGAGACAACCAGCATCAACTTACATTCCTCTGTCACAGCAAGTAAAATCTAAAATACAAATGTACTTACAAAACAAAAACAGAGTATTGAAGTTGGTTTTGCTTGATAAGGAATATCCAAGAACTATGCTGAAATGGTTTTAAGACACCTTACTTTTCGCAGAGGCAATGAAGGCATCGACAAGGCGGAGCCATGCTCGACGCCAAGAACAATCGACGCACATAAGAACAAGAATGGATATCAATGCAGTCACATAAGTTGCAGCCGTACTCCAATAGAAGACCAACATGTCAATAGCACCTTCATCATCATCTTCTTCTCCTCCATTATCTATTTCCTCTGAGTTCTTCTTAGCTTCACAGCTTCTATCGGTTGGCGGTCCACAGAGAAGAGGATTGCCTAAGTAGCTGTTCTCATCAAAGGTATTAAATTGCCTTCCTTGGGGAATGATGCCTGATAAATTGTTGTAAGAGACGTTGAAGACAGCAAGGGAAGTTAGGTTGGTTAACTGGTGAGGAATGCTTCCATGTAACATGTTATAAGAAAGATCAAGGCTCTCCATGTCCTCCAGTTTGGAGAAGCTATCCGGTATATGACTCGACAAGAAATTGCGAGACAGATTCAGAGCTCTAAGCTTGGAGAGCTCTCCAAGCTCTGCTGGGATAACACCACTTAATTCATTGCTTGACAGATCCAAGCCATACATGTAATCAAGTATTCCTTCAGTCAACTCAAATGCTCCAGTATAAGAATCATACCTGTGCTTTGCTGCAAATTGGATTTCAATTTTCAGATGAGTACGGTAGTCTAACCTGAAATCCTCAACCCCAAATGTGGATTTGTAGAGTCCCAAGTAAAAGTTCTCTAAAGGGGAAAGTGCACCAAGGTAGAAAAAATTATCCTCGTTTCCTCCCGGTCCAAATGATAAATTATTGAGGCATGAAGGTATGAAGCCATTGAGCTTGTTATTTGAAAGATCTAAAAGTCTGATGTTGATCAATTCACAAAGCTCCCTTGGAATAAATCCAGTTAAGTTGTTACCTCTCAACAAAAGAATACTCATGTCTTGGGTATTTACAAACTGCGGGATATTCCCAGAAAGTTTATTGTTCCGCAGATCAAGTATATGGACACTTTCCAACAATATGTCTGGAATTGGCCCAGTGAAGTTGTTGTTGTGTAGGAAAACACTTGACCAAAATAAACTACCAACAAGTGGTGGTAAGGCTCCAGATAATAGGTTTGCAGAGAGGTCCAGAAAAGTAAGATGTTCCAATACCAAAATCGAAGGTGGAAGCGCACCTTCTAAGAAATTGTTGGACATGTCAAGTATATTCAAATCAACCAAGGTAAGCAAACCAAATCCAATCTTCCCAGTAAATAAGTTGTTATTGATTCTCAGCACAAACAAAGAAGTGAAGTTTGTACCTCTTGGAAGAAAATGCCCGCTAAATTTGTTGTGCGAGAGCTGCAGGATGCGTAATGAAAAACAACCTGAGACAAAACTTTGAGGTAGCTCCCCTGATAAATTATTATAAGACAGGTCCAAGAATGAAATGTTCTTCATTTCATCTATGGACGATGGAAAATTCCCTTGGAACCCGTTATTGGAGCCATTCATATGTACCAGATTCGGAATCACACGACCAATATTATCAGGGAACAATCCACCAATATCATTTTCTGAAAAATCCAAAACCTGCAAATTATGCACTGTTGTAGGCATCTGAAAGATAGTGAATGAATTATTCTTCAACTGTAAGGCTTCAAGTTCTGGATTATTCTCCAACAGCCATGCAGGAATGATTCCAGATAATCTATTGTCAGATAGATCAACTAGACGCAAGTTCTTCTGGTACATGAGAAAGTTGGGGATTTTCTCCAAGCTGCAAAGTCGTAGTACAACAACACTTAGTTGGAATTTCGGCTGCCAATTATTTTCTGTCTCTACTTGGAGCATAACAGATGTTGATGACATTTTGAACACCTTGAGTTTTGTGAGGTTGGCAAGTGGACTGAGCGAGAAAAAGCCTTCAAAGCTATTATCTGACAATGATAGATATTCGAGGGACTCGAGGCTACTGAAACTGGGTGGTATATTTCCACTTAATTGGTTTGATGAGAGGTCAAGAAACCGTAGCTTGTTCAAGCTACCGAAACACAGAGGGAGCTGACCAACAAAATAATTTTCTCTGAGATCAAGCTCCCGCAAATTCTTCAATTCACAAAACACTGCGAAAACGAAAGTTTGGAAAACAACAAGATGATGAGAATAATAAGAGTAGTTGTATTCCTCCCGAGAATTCATGAGACACTTTTCAGACGTAAAAGTTATAATGCCCATATTGATAATCTTGGAGGTGAAGCAAAGACAGATCACCTTCTATTGGTATAGGCTCAGGACTATGATAATTATTACTACCAAGACTCAGGACTTCCAAGTTAGTCAAATTCCTTAATCCTGAAATAAAGTAAAGACATAAAGGATATACCTTGAAAAATGATCTTGGGAAAAGAAATAAAAAGGGATTCACATCCATTCTTAATAAAATAAAATTAAATTAAAACTTGAGCAAACTTGCCTTGCCATTCCATTGAGCTATAAATTCGATTAGAACTTAGATCTAGAGCTTTCAGCTTCTTTAAGTAAGGAAACTCTGCCACAAAACAAAGAAACAAAAAGCAAAGACACCTACAATTAATATGGATGTTCTTAAAGATGGCATAAACTAATTTCAATAACTACGTAGAGGGTTAAATGTGTTAAAAGTTCTACTCTAGAAAAGAACGACAGACATTTTTCTATTGACAGTCACTATTGACGTAAATGATACCTCTTACAGGCATGGAGCCGTTAAGGAAGTTTCCTTTCAGATCCAACAGTTCCAAGTTTGTCAAGTTTTTAAGTTCTGAAAGGATCCAAGAGAATGTTAGAATGCTAAGAACTAAAATAAAGAGACAGCAAATTGTAGCGCATACTACATAAAAATCAAACAATCTAACCAATGGTACATCAGCAATAAGTAGGTGTACTAGAAGGAGAAACATACCTTTAGCGGGAAAAGGGCCATACATATAGTTATTCCGAAGAAAAAGAGTTGTAAGTGATGTAGCAGCATTAAGAAAGGGAAAGATGCTGTTGTTGAATTCATTAGAAGAGAAATTCAGAATCTGCAGGTTCCTTAATCTCCTTAGGCTTTTGTAATCTGCAAAATAAAATCCTGTTAACAAAGTATACGAAAACTCTAATAACTATGATAAGCTCCATTACAATTTTAGTCTAATCTACATGCCAATGAAGATTATGAGAATTAAAAACTGCACGCAGTAGGAAACATGAGTGATGGAAAAATGATGACAATGTGCTACATGGGATAGTTTTAAACGGTATCAACTTTCACGAATCTATAATTCAAACCTTTTATTCCAGGGAAAAATGCTTCCAAATAGAGACCATAAAGGTAAGAAAGAGACATTGGGAAAAGCATGATGATATACCTTCCACATCATCAACCAATCCGTTGAATCTGGACATTGATAAGTCCAGACTTTGAACCTCTTCAAAAGGATGCAGCAAAGAAAGATTTAGGAGAGAACTCTCTGAAAAGTACAATTTGTAAAGGGAAAGGCTCATAACACGCTTGCTTGTACGGTTGCACTTAATATCCTCCCACCGGCAGCAATCGCTCTTTGTGTCATTAGTCCAAGAAGGGAGGACATATTCGTGCTCCTGTTCTTCACACCTTGACATCACGAATTTCTTGAGTTCCAACAAAGCTTTCCTTTCTTTCTCAATACAGCTTCTGAATCCATGAAGCTGTCCCAACAGTAACATCACCAATATCAGTTTTTCACCCATGAACACCTTTCCTTCCCTTGGTTTGAGACCAAAAGATAAATAATAATCAGAGATTCAAAAACATTGCGCCAGTTTGATGTTCTCCAGATATATCTCCATGTTTACAAGCACTAAAACTACAGGTTGACATTGAAGATTACCAAGTTGCATTACAAAATATATATATTTACAAAGTCAAAAAAGTCTTGTGTGGCGAAACATTCATATGATAATGACATACTTGTGGCGTACTTAGCATTATCAACTTCAACTAATATCAAATTGTATGAATTAGTCACTTCGGTTTCCTCATCCTTAAGAATAAAAGCTCAGTCATAATTAGAGTTTGCAACAAATAAATTAATATGGTTCAAACAATTAATAATGAAATAATTTCAGAAGAAAGATGTAACCTTTAAGTTCTGCCAAACAAATGGCCAAAAACACTCAAACGGTAACTGTGACCACCAAATACTAAACGCTGTCGTTTCACGCGAATTTGATTCAGCGAAATTCCTAGATTACCATCTCCTACTGAAACAAGAATACGAATTGGGGAATGATTGATTCGCCGGCCCAGTACCGTAAAACCAAAATCAGGTCAATGGAAACGGAGAAGAACCCATCGAATCGGAGGAGACGACAAATGGGAATCCGATTGAAATAGAAGATGGCCATGGATCTTGCAAAGTAAGCTTCTGAATTTCAAACTCTTTTTGTTAATTCCGGTGAGTGGTGTTTCTCATTACTGTAGTACAGTTCTAAATCGCAACTCCAATAGGATTATTGGGCTTTTTTGTACTTGGGCCGGAAAAAAACCCCGCCCAATAAAATGGAAGAAATGCTCAATTCCATTCACGCACATGTACACAACGACTCCTAACCCTTGTTCAAAAAATCGCTAGGCGTTAGTCGGGCGTTCGAGCTGGCCTAGCGATTAATCGGTTAATCGGAGATTACACGGAAATTAATCGGGATTAGTTTTAGGGCTTTTATCTAGTTTTATGAATATATATAAATTATTTGCTGACAAAGAATGTAAGTTCTGCTTGGTGTAGTGGTTTCATTTGATAAAATGCACGTACACGCTTGAGTTCGAGTCCCCAAATCTCATTTTTGCTCTCTTTTTAACATATCCTTTAATGAAAGGTAAAACAGACATTCTACAGTCGTCTTCTTCACAGAGCTTCACGAGTTTCTAACCCTAATAATGGCGGCTGCTCATTTTTTCATACGTTTGCATCATTTTTAACTCATTTTTGTTCTTGTTTTTCCACAAATATGATAGATCTGACATGTATCATAAAATATTTAACCATAGAATACAAAAAATTGTTGTTGTCCGATTAATTCTCCGATTTGGACAAATCCCGACGGTTACCTACCGCCGAGCGCTTAACCGGCGCTTAGGCGGCCGCGGAGGCCGTGTTTTCGAACAAGGCTCCTAACACGTAACGCCGCACCAGTACACCACACGAGTCACGACCAACGTATTCTACAAAACATGGAGCTTCAGTATCCTCCAAATTTTTATCATTTTCTTACATTGGTGTGCACGGTCTTATATACGGATGGATATTCAAATTTATTTCTTGATAAAAAAATTATTAGGAATGTGGCCTAACTTAACCCAAAAGCTAGCTCAAGAGTTAAGGATTGCCACATTCTATATATAGTGCCCAAAGATCTTAATCCCAAGCAATGTTGGACATTCTAATAAAAATATCAACAAAATATATATAAGTTCATGCCTATCGTATATATGTCCTGCGATGGTATTTAGTTCACTTTGTATAAAACCCAAACCCTCCGTACCAATATGATCTCTTACATGGTTAATTGGTTATAAATGGAGCGACGGGTGAGTAAATGTACCAGATTAATTATACCGAAATACTAGTATTTTGGTAGGTGCAGAGAATATGGTAGAGGTTGGTGGCCCCGTAACACTCTATTAAAGACACGTGCAATCCAGCTAATATTTCTTCTTCTTCTTCCCAAACTGCATTAGATCTTTTATATTTTTCATAACAAATTTAGAAGATTGTTTTACATGGCCAAATGACTAACTCGTGACTTTTGACTTTTTGAGGCTGCGACGTCTTGGCGGTTCAACGCAACACGATTGTCCGGACAAATTTGATCTTTGGGCACATGTGAATCATGGGTTTATTTGGTATCATTTTGCTTTTTAGTCGTCTTTTTAAGAAAATTGTCTTCTATTTGTGATATTAGCGACAGTTTATATTACTATGAAAGATCCTTCTACGTATATAGGTAATAAGATGTATTAAATAGTTGTATTTATTTAGACCCCTCTGTTCGGTGTTTTCACTATAAGAGATTAATTGTCATACCAAATTCGGTGTTTTGCAAACAAAGAAAGTCGTAGTGTTTCTGCGTTTTATTTAATTATGCATTCATTGCTGGCTGAAAATATGACCGAATGAGTTATGAAATACTACATGAAAATATGATCGAATCATCGCTATCTCTTTCGAAAAGCACACATGATTTCAAGAATCCAATAAATGAGCAGCAAATAAAAAAAGAAGAACATAAACTTGGGAGTTTAAATGTATTATATAAGAATCCTAATCTCATTCATGTGTCCTTCTCAACTCTTCATTAGCGCTATTCATTGGCACAGTAATAAAAAAAAAATAGTATCCATGATGATAAGAAACATTAGCATAAATTGTTTGAATTAATACGTTTCTGTTTGACCAAATCCCAAGGTTTTATCTTCACTTGAACCGTGTTTAATTTATAACCAACCTTTTGTTCCTCAACGATCAAATGAAATATAAAAAGTTGTCTTTAAACGAATTAGTAGAAATGGTGAATTGCTATTTTGAATCTAATTAAGCCAGTGTTCAATTCTCGCCAAACGCATCTTCTCTTAGCCATTGCAAAATTCACATACTTTTGCAAACTTTAGAGATTAGTTTAGGATTTTGTATGAATTTCCAGTTTTTTTTTTCTTTTTAATATGAAAATGTTTCAGCATTAACTATTAGTGATTTAACTCTCATTCTCATTAATTAGAATATGATTACAATCAGAGTATTTATATACAAATTACTCAACTAAACCAAAGCCTAAACCAGACTATATATAGCTAAACCAAACTGTACCAACATTAATATATACAGATGAACTATATAGAATGATAGTCCCCCTCAAGATGGGAGAAAGATATTCAGGAGACCCATCTTGCCTAAGAGAAACCTGAAAGTAGACGGGTATAAAGCTTTGGTGAAAGGATCTGCAAGCTGCAAGTGAGTGTTGACATGAAGTAGCTTGAACAGTCCTGCAACCAATCTTTCACGAACACTGTGACAGTCAGATTCTATGTGCTTTGTGCGCTCATGAAAGACTGAATTATTTGCAATGTGAATAGCAGCAGTGTTGTCACACCAAAGAAGAGTAGGCTTGCTTAAAGGAACCTGTAATTCTTTGAAGAAGTGATCAAGCCAAAGTAACTCATCTGTGGCAAAAGAGAGAGCTCTATACTCAGCTTCTGCAGAGGATTTAGACACAACCTGTTGCTTTTTTGATTTCCAGGAGATAAGAGAAGATCCCAAAAACATACAATAGCCATTAGTGGAGCGTCTGGTGTCTTTGCAAGACTGAAAGTCTGCATCAGCAAAAACTTGAAGCTGGAGCTCTGCCTTAGAAGAATAGAACAGACCAAGACCAATAGTTCCCTTAATGTAGTGTAAAATCTTCATGACAGCGCGTTGATGAGCTTGTCGTGGAGCTTCTGAAAACTGGCTGAGTTTATTCACTGCAAAAGCAATGTCAGGGCGAGTAATCTGGAGATACATGAGTCTTCCAATGAGGCGCCTGTAAGCCTTTGCATCCACAAAATCTCCACCAGTCTCCTTAGAGAATTTCACACTTGGATCCATGGGAATACTGGATGGTTTACATCCCAAGAGTCCTGTTTCATCCAGAAGATCTAAAGCATACTTACGTTGGCCAACATAAATGCCAGCAGCGGAACGAGCAATTTCTAGACCAAGGAAGTACTTCAGAGGACCAAGATCACGCAACTTAAAACAGGATTTGAGCTGAGCTTTTAATTCATCCACCGCAGCATCATTATTACTCGCAATGATGATGTCATCTACGTAAACTAACACACATAAGAAGACTGCTGTAGTGATCTTTAAGAAGCAAGTATGGTCTGAATGAGACTGCACAAAACCCAAGCCAGTGAGAGTTACAGAGAACTTAAGAAACCACTGTCTAGAGGCTTGTTTTAGCCCATATAAAGACTTCTTCAGACGACACACAGCATTAGGAGGTAAGGAGTCCCCCTGTTTGGTAGCATAACCTGGAGGAAGTTTCATATAAATTCTCCGAGTACCGGAGATGCGCTGCGATCGTTGTTGTGAGAGAGATTAGAATCGATTTCCGGTAGATCCGGTGTAGAGGAGCGATACTTCGAGGTCGTCTTTCGTTTTCCCATTGGAAGACAGAATCGAGCTGAAATCAACAAAGAGGAGTTGAATAACAGTTGAATCTGGAGAGGAATCGGAAGAGATGAAGTCGCAAAGAGCTACAGCGGTGGATCGAGATCGGAAATTGAAGAATTCCGGCGAATGAGAATTTTCTCGGTGGTTTTCCGAGAAAGTTTGTTAGAGAGAAAAAAAGTTTATTTTCTCTGATACCATATTAGTGATTTAACTCTCATTCTCATTAATTAGAATATGATTACAATCAGAGTATTTATATACAAATTACTCAACTAAACCAAAGCCTAAACCAGACTATACATAGCTAAACCAAACTGTACCAACATTAATATATACAGATGAACTATATAGAATGATATTAACAATTGATTTAAGTCGCAAAAGCAAACAAACTATCTACCTTTTAAAAAGCAGAGTAACTTTCATCATGAGATCACCATAAGCATGGTGTGACAATCTTCAATCGCTGGTAAGTTTGATTATAAACTAAGCTTGCTCAGAGTTTGTAATTGGTACAATTTAGTTAATTAAGGTACCTAAAAGATTAAGAAAAATTGGAAACTTTTTAGCTAAAGCAGTCGTTTTAGCGGTATGATTTTACTTGAATGATGATATTTTTGATAAAACGAGTTCTTATTGGAATGCAAAAAATATTTTCTCAACACCTATCCACTAGGTGTCGTGACTTGCTTTCTCTTCCACAGTGTTCACATATTCTTTTGCTATGAAAATACAACATCTCAATACGGGACATAACATCCGACCATGTGGTATGTTCCATGTTTTTCACGGCTGATAGAAAGTTTGCAAGTTGGATTTACTGGAAGATATGAACTTAGTCCCGAATGGCAATCATGCAATAGCCTATTTAGGTGTTGGAACGATGTAATTGATAAGTTGGGTACTTGCTTAAAATTGTGAATGATAGTGTTATCTGGAAACAGTATAACTACCACATATGTTTGAGTGGCAAAGTCACTTAAAAAATAGTATATATATCAAACATAATAATTAATTTGATATGAAATAAATAAAAACGTAACACAATTCTACGCCATCATGACGAACCAATAATTCAAATGCTTCGCACAAGATTTAGAATAATGCCGTTTTCATATATACTTTTTTTGTTAATGATATTTTTTTGAAAAAAAAATGAAATGAACTTTGTTATATAAATAAAAATCTCACAAAAATTGATGCTTAAAGGTGTGATATTCTACTTGCCTATGCTCTGGACTGGATAAAACTGACCATATCATTGTTAAACCTAGATTTTAATATTTACTTATTGTAATTGATACACAGTAAAATTATGGGCGTGACTTTGAACAAATATCATTTTTACATTTGAAGTCACAACGCTAATTAGTAGAGCTTTTGTTTTTGGCCGGCAAAAAGCTTACCAGTAGAGCTTTGAACTTTTTTCTTTTTGTATATATGAAGGAATGTTTTTGTTTTTATTTTCTCTATAAAACACACACACAGAAAAAAAAACTCCTTCAAATCTTAAGCACTTTTGAGTTTTGAGTTTAGAGCTACTCACAGAAATTTCTCATAATTTTATTTTCGAAACCAGAAAAGTTTGAAGAAAAAACGTCAAGTTGGGACTTCCGTCATCTTCACGTCTACTCTTCGAAAGCTGCCACGTCATAACCACAACTCCAATAAGATACGTCCACGTGTGAAAGCTTGCAAAAGAGTCAAGCCCCACTATAATGACTTTTGTTGAAGATTCTCTTTTATTTCCCCAACCCTACTTGGCTCGTCGACGCAGCCGCCACGAGATCGCCACGAGATCGCCACGGGACCAGGGGTATAAATGTAATGTAACGACTGAGGAGAGTACGTGACGCATTTGCCCCCGACATCCGCGTATTTCCGGTGCTTTATTACAAGACCTTCGGTTAAAAGGTTAACGTGTCCGTGTCAACTTTTTCTTGCATCCACTATTCATTTCTTTTCTAAAACACCTTTTTTTCCTGATTTCTAAAACAAATTACTTATAAATATTTTCTAAGTCGACAAACAAAACAATGATGTCTATTACGAATAATTTTACATGCATCACAAATATTACACACTAGATAACAACCCGCACTATGTGCGGGATGAAGTGATTTAGGTAAAATTATTATCCGGGATCTAAGATCCGTTTGTGTAAAACGAAACATGTAATTATTTTATTTTATATTTTTTCAAATTTGGGACTATTTCGTATAAGAATACATTTTACCCGTGAAATATTTGAACCTGGAATAAAGCTTCAACGTGATAAAGAAAGTATTGACGAAATGTTACCATTTATGATAATATGCTTTTCTGTATGTTTTAAAAATGTCGAGAATGATAAAAAAAAAAAAAAGATGTCGAGATTGAAGTATAAGAAATCCAAAAATTTATCAAAGATGAGATTTGATAGTTTCCAAGTTAAGATTTTGTAGTGTTCCAAATTAAGATTCTTAGATTATGAATGGATTACTACGAAATGGTTATAATATGGCCATATTTTGGTTTATATATAAATGTGGTTAGTTTTTCTTGGAAAAGTTAGAATCCTTCCAAAAAAATCGGATTCGAAATATTCGTAACATATATAGAAAAGAGATTATCTTATTTATTTAAGTACAATAGATATAAAAAATTTATGAAAGATGTAGAGATTTTTTGTACTTTTGAATTCGAGATTTTTAACCCAAATTTATATATTTTATTATTTAAATATAAATATAAATATAAAGATTGTTTACCCATCGGTTTGAGAAGATTTATATAAATGTATATAAAGAAAAATAGAAAAATAAAGATTTATTAATATAAGATAAACAAAAGTGTATGTTTTTTTAATTATTAAAAGATAGATCATTAATATAAATAAATAAAGTTGGATGTATGAGACTAATGGTAAATTCTGTAAATAGTCTAATAAATCTTGGGTAATTATCTAAATAGAAGCCAAATCATTGTGAGAGCGACACATCAGCGTGACAATCTTGTTAATAACACATAATAGTAAGGTTTTTTTATGAATGTTTCTCTATTAATATATAGGGAATACGAAACTATGAATAAAAATCTTAATCATTCTAAAATTTCCAATAAATTTATCTCTACTAATTTGTATAATTCGTAAACAATATTTTCCAAAAATAGCTATTTTGAGTTCTAAATAATTTAGGACGATAAAAAGATTTTTTTTTTTGCATCTACATATACATTTTTACAGGGGATTTTTGCAAAAAGTCTTTTGGATCCGGGTTTAATCCGGGAGTTATTATATCCGGATCTTGGATTAGTATTTTTAGGAATGTTGTCTTAACACCATATTGAGATATTCACTCTAATCCAATCTAAAATTCCATAATTTAGCTATAAATTCGCAGTTGTATTATTCCTAAACTATTTCCCTAATCAAATATCTACGGGAGCTAATCATACCTAATTTATTCAGCTGATATTTACACAATCTAAACTAATAACTGCTCACATACCTTTTAATGTATATTGTTCCTCCAATTTCGTCAATGCAATCACTAATAACTGCTCACATACCTTTTAATGTATATTGTTACTCCAATTTCGTCAATGCAATCTTTACCAATTGTGAAATCTTATTTAAATGACTTCCAAATATGTGTTTCCCTCTTCTAATTGAATTTCTTTTCCCGCCTATCCTTTGTTCATAGCATTCCTGGAAATCTTAATATTATCCTCTCCTTCCCCAAGTTTTCTGATGATCACAACCTATTTATTTCTAAACATTAATCTAGATTCCATAATTATACCAATGCAGAGATATTATGCCGATTTAGTCGAGATTTTGATACCAATATGCTTTGTGATCAAGCTTCCTTTAACCTAATCTATGACCCTATATATAGTTCCATATCAAACCTCTCATTAGCATCAGCACTCACAGCCTCTAATCTAAACATACTCTCTAAACATAATCGAGCTAACAATGGCTTCTGCAACATTTGCTTACCTCAAAGATGTCAGGCCATACACCACACAGTGGAGAGTCCAAGTGAAGGTACTTCACTCTTGGCGTCAGTACACATCCAACACTGGTGAAACTCTAGAGTTGGTGTTATCTGACATTGAGGTAATTTACTTGCATATTAATTGTTAATTAGTTTACATTAAACCATTTAAAGCTACTATTTATATCTGAATCTACTGTCTCTCTAAACTTTCATAGGGGAAGAAGATTCATGCTACTGTGAAGAAGGAACTGGTGAGCAGATATGTCTCAAGCTTACCTGTTGGTCATTGGGTGTTCATTGAGATCTTTGCTCTCAATTATGCCAGTGGCCAATTCCGTCCAACCTCTCATCTATATAAGATGACTTTCACAAATGGAACTCATGTAATTCCATGTGATCCTCTCTCTGACTCAAGTTACCTGTCCCTAGCCAGTTTCAAAAGAATTCAAAATGGAGATCTTAATCCATACATATTGGTTGGTAAGTATGGATTTTCATTTAAACATATTACATAAATAAATCTACAGTTTACAACAGAACATAAAATATTTTTATCTCTGTTTTTTTTATAGATGTTATTGGTCAGATTGTTATGATTGGAGAGTTGTTGACTCTTGAAGCCAACAACAAACCAACTAGCAAGATTGAGTTTGAAATGAGGAATGAAACGTAAGTGTTTATAATCTTTTACCCATATATATTCTACTTATCCTACTGAACATGCTCTGTTTTGTAAATAAAAGTGATGAAAGGATTGGTGTTACCTTGTGGGGATCATTTGCTGAGACTGTGTACAGAGGAAGCCAAAATGCTGGTGGGCGTCCTGTTGTCTGTCTGTTGAGGTTTGTGAAGATCAAATCCTTCAAAGGTACATAAAATTGAATATTACCAACTATATCAATATACTTAGACTGTTTATATAGAAGTTATGGCTCATATATCTTATTGTAATCTATAGGTGTAAAGACTTTGTCTAACTCCTTTGATGCTTCACAAGTTTTTGTGAATCCAGCAATCCCTGAAATTGCTGTGTTTCTTCAAAGGTAAATATTGAATGTAATTTAACTCTTTATCCGTTTTTTAATATGTTTACCTTCTATACTAACTTATATATTCTATGTTTTTGACATATAGTCTCCCAAGTGATGGTGCAATGTGTATCTTCCGTGAGAGAGTCCCAAAGTTTGAGATTGTTGTTGCCAATCAGGATGATACTTCTTTAGATCATCCCAGGAAGACCATTGTGGATCTTCTTAACTCTGTGGAGGTAATTAGTAATGTCTCCTATCATTACAAAAACGTTTTAATGTCTATAAATATGCATATTAATATCATGAGTGTTTTTGTAAGATTGGCAAGGCAAGGTTAATGTGTACTATCTATGCAATTGATACCGACTGGGCTTGGTATTACATTAGCTGTCGTGCTTGCAATAAGAAAGTCACACATATTCACCATGGAGTGAATGGTGTGAATAACAAAGGGAAGAAGCCGAGGTTCTGGTGTGACACTTGCAAATCTGTGATCACTAATGTCGTGGCTAGGTGAAAACTCTGTTTTTTACATTATATAAAAGTATATACATGTAAAATGTATACCTGACATATTTGTTTACTTTTGATGCAGGTTTATGCTCTATGCTAAGGTGATGGACAACACTGGTGAAGCTAAATTGTTACTGTTTGATTCAGTTTGCTCTGAAATCATTGGAGAGTCTGCTCCATCTGTGCTTAATGGTTCCGTTGATGAGGTTTCATGAGATACTCTATATTTAAATTTCTGCTTTAAATTGTTCTATACACACGAGTTGCTGATTAGTTTTATATTTTAGATTGATGATCCAGACAACATACCAGATGCAGTTAGGAATCTGTTTGGAAGGACATTCCTTTTCCTGGTGTGTGTTGAGAAAGAGAATATTTGGGATGGGAAGGAGATATACAAGGTCTCTAAAGTGTTACAGAAAGATGGCCTTCTTCTTGAGGAACAATTGCTGGAGGATTCTCAGGAGTTGGTCAATCCTGCATCTATTGTGTCTGGTGATCAGGTAATTCTAATGCCATAACATGTTTTCCATAAAACAGGTAAAAGTACATGGCAATTAAAACCAGTGTAGCTATAGTATTGATTTCATCGTTTGTTTTACTATAGGTGCCACTAATGCTGGAGATGAGTCAGGAGACTTCTGACTCTGTCACTCCATCATCTAAACGTGTGTATGCTGACAATCCCGGTTCTTCTGATCATGCTTCTTCTTCTAAGAAGTTGTGCATTGAATCTATTGACTTTGGTGATCAAGACTCTATTCCTAAAGATCAAGATGCAAATGTGAAGGACATAGCTCCCAAGGTTGCTTTGGTGATTAAGGATGATGCTATCAAATCTGATCCTAAGCCTAGCAATGAGTTTTCCAATGGTGGAGTGGGTACACTTGAGGTGAAGAAGGAGGGAAAATGTGTGAAAGGTGGTGTGAAGGTCAAGGTTGAAAAGAAGTGAAGAATGGTTGTTATGTTTTTTTTTATTCCATGCTTTGTTTTCTTATTGTTTTCAGATTTCTAAGACTTTGCTTTCTATTGTTGCTTATTATTCTGTTTTTTGTTTCCTCTCTATTGTTACTCTTAAGTTTAATGCTATTATCTTCCAATATATCATTTCTTTTATTTATAGTCTTATTCTATATTAATTAACCTAATAGCAATAGTCCTTACTCCTTATACTATAACTTCAGCTATATACCTACTTAATTTTCCATAATAATTATACAGATGAATGTATAGGTATAACTAAGATGCATACTAACTTGATATAGATGCATGATATTAATATAGAATCTCACTTATATATATTGTCTATATATAATGTACACGAAATCTTGATTACTTTTTTTTTTGGAACTTTCGAAATAATGCAAAACATATATATCTTCCATATTTGACAGTTAACTTGAGACAATATAAATCTACAAGGTGTTATGTGTATCTTTAAAAGTAATCATTTGGTAACTGACAACTTTTTAATCATTATCAATGATTCTCTGTAATCTAAAAAATCTTTTCTATATTAGTAAAACAAGTAGCAACGTTTCGATTTCCTTTTTATTCTTTAACAATTTTTATGCCTCCTTTTCAATCTCTCTATATAACCAACTAAACCTAGCGTTCTATATGCAGAGAAAAACACTTAAACTTCTCTTTTCAAAACAGAACAGAATAGTTAAAAACCATGGTTGATATGCATCTTCTTCCACAAATTCGCGTTAACTCTACAGAGTGGAGGGTCTATGTTAAGATAATGCGTATCTGGCATCACAATCCACTATTGACTGGTGATCTCGCCACAATGATTCTCGCAGATGAGAAGGTTTGTTTGTAATTCTTATCTTCTGATTACAAACAGAGTGGAGATCCTGTTATTTGAATTCTTACTTAATATATGTTAACTTTTTGTTTTTGTTTTTATAGGGTAATTTCTGCGATGCAATAATTCCTAGAGCCAACTACATGTGGAACTTTAGACCTGCACTCAAAGAAGGTTTGTGGTATTACATGTCTGACTTCCAGCCAGTCCTACCCTCTAAATACCAAGCCAGATTTGCAACCATGCCACTTCAGATTAGGTGTATCAGAGAAACAACCATTTGGCCTGTTAGATCCAGGGGTTTTAGCAATTTCTTTGACTTTGTGACTCCTGATGTCCTCAGAAACCCTCATCCAGATGATGGAACCTATGTGACTGGTAATAAAATATACTAGGTTCAACTTATATAGTTGTTTATTTAAATGTCTTTCCAACCATTTTGTGTTGTGTTTTTACTTAGATGCTATGGGTGTGATTACTGCTGTTTCTACCATCGGAAGGTTTCCCTTTGTTTGTCGTCCTGGGGAGACAGATTATGAAGCTCGCTATGTCTGTTTCAAGATCGCTAACAATGTGTAATTTTCCTATATTTCTTTCTATTTGTGTAAAAGATTATGAAGTTTGTTATCATGTTATATCTGTTAAAAACAATATGCTTTTGTGGCTACATGGAACCTAGGGGTGAGACTATCAAATGCGTTGCTATTGGTAAGTGGTGTGAGTTCTTTGTCAACGCTTGGATGAAGAGAATTAGCTCTATACATTACAACTATGACAAGGTTGTTGCAGTCTTGCGTTTCTGGAGGATCTCATCGTACTGTGGTAGGTTTTAATAAGATTCTGGTATTGCTGAACTTATTTATGCATTTGTATATTGACTGTGTTCATTATTGTACTATAGGAAACAATGTCTTAATGAGTGAATCTTGCTGTTCACGTCTATATATTGATCCCATTTTCTATGAGCTTGACATACCAAGCTACCTGTAAGTATCATTTATATTTTATACTTCTTTTATGTTTTTCTTTTTTCTGTGTTAACATAAATGCAACTATTTTCTGTTAGGCGCTCATTCGAAGATACTTCAAGTGATGAGGAAGATGTCATGATGGAGATGGTTGAGGAGAACTAATAGTTCTCAGGGACATCTGTGGATGTGTTACCGTGGCTAGCTCTTTTGAAGAACTCTGAATTTTTAGGTGTTATGTTTTAAGTTTCTATTTTGAACTCTGAATGTTTTTAATTTTATTTTGTTTTTATCAACTACTACTGCAACTCTGCACAAGAGTTTGCCACTATGTTTCTCTTTAATATTTTAATCTGCATTGAATCTATATTACAGGTTGTGTGGTTTTTTGGTATTTTTATGTATACAATTTTAAGATAGAAGCCTATTAAGAGAAAAAAGGATATAAATTAATTATGCATTTAAGTGTAACTAAATCTCAACCTTAACTATTTAGGAAAATTCGTTTACTTTAGTAAGTTAAATGATTTGGAACAAGAAACTGTTTTTAAAGCATATACCTTATATATTGGTATTGTTATGCTTTAGACAAGCATCAATCAGAGATCCTCTTTGCTTGCTGTACTTCCTTAATCTGCGTAATTATAAACATTACTTAACTTTAATAACTTATCAGTTATTATATGAATCACTAACAATAATATTGGACAGATATTCTAAATATTGTCATTGAACCATGTAAATTTATCTCAATGCCTAGAATATAGAAACTGTCTATATTTTATCAACAGATTAATATTCCTTGATCAATGGCGTATCCTATAATTTATTTTTAACCGCCTATATCAGTATGAAGTTCTTTGTTTATTAGAAGAACCATTTTGACGTGATCTCGCTGTTTTTCTTTTGTTTTCAAATATGAAAAAGAAGCCTGACTACCCTCTTTTAGACTTGAACTCTTCACCTACACCAGCTAAAAGATCCCGTTTTAATCAAACTCCAACATCGCAGAGCCAACTTACTGAAACTACTGGCTCTAAGCCTCACTATCCTCTTCTAGATTTGAATTCCTCTCCTAAAACAGATAAAACAGTCCAGTATCGTCAAACTCCAACATCACAGAGCCAAATCACTCAAGCTTCTGGCTCTAAGCCTAACTACCCTCTTCTAGACTTGAACTCTTCTCCTAAACCACCTAAAAGATCACGTGTTATTCAGACTCCAACACCACATAGCCAAATTACTCAAGCTACTGTCTTTAACACAAATAGTTCTGTTCCTCTAAAATCAGCCTTTAGCAGAGTGTTTAGAGATATTACCAATCTTCCTTGCAGAAATGATGAAACAAGTAAGACCCCTTCCAGCCAGCAGCAATCATTATATCCAAAACAGACACAACAACCACTTGGTACTGCTCTTCCTACTTCATGGTTAGGTCAACCGTCAGGCTGTACACCTGTTCCACAAGAAAATAACTGCCATATCAGAAATTTACAAGACGCCTTTGCTAATGCATCATTTCCTCCTACAGACAAAGGTAACAGACATCTCTTAAGTTACTGTATTACTTTAGAGTTTTACCAATCTAATATATAAATACATTTTTAATTATATATGTTTTTTTTTTTCATAGGAAAAGGAAAAGAACCATTAGTACCAAGCTTAACAGATTGTAGCACTGATGATGAAAGTATAGAGCATATTAATTATATTGGAATGAATGACAGTGAATCTGATGGAACACAAGACTACTCTGTTAGCAGCACAGAAGATGAAGTTGAAGAAGGTTACTCGGCTCATGTTCAAGAACCTTCTATTGAACAGATATTTAATTCTCCACAACAAGTTATTGACTTGAGTAGTTCAGCTGTTGAATCAACTGTTGAATTCACTACTCCTACTGTAAGTGTTTCTAGGAAAAGTGGAGAAAGGAAAGCAGTGACTCAAAATATAAATCTACCTAAGAAAATGGGTCGGCCAAAATTGGCTTTCCCCATAAAAAGGGTAGCAGCAAAAGCAAAGAAAGCAGGTTAGAACTTACAAATAAAGTTGGATATACATTTATTTGCTCTACATATAGGCTGCTTTGTTGCGTAAATATTACTAACACTCTGTTTTTTATTTAGGATATCTAGATCATGGTGATCCTACATACAAGTGTAAGTATTGTGGTGCTTTGATGTGGTTTGATGAGCGAATAAACAAAAAAAACAGTAGTAAGGATCCAACATTTACTTTATGTTGTGGTCAAGGCAGTGTGAAATTGCCATTTCTCAAGGAATCACCTGAGCTTATTAAGAAGCTTCTTAAAGGAAAAGATGCAATTAGTAGAAATTTCAGAGAGAATTTAAGGATTTATAATATGCTCTTTGCAATGACCTCCCTTGGTGGGAAGGTAGATAAATCTATGCCTAAAGGTAAAGGGCCTGCAATGTTTCGATTGCAAGGAGGAAACTATCATCAAATTGGGGGATTAAAACCTGGTCCTGGTGATTATGCTAAGTATTCACAACTTTATATAGTTGATACTGAAACTGAAGTTGATGAGAGAGCTACTGTCATCGGGTAAGAGTTATAATAGTAGTTGAAAACCGATAATATTGTTATATGGGTAAGCTACTATATTCAGCTGTAGTTATCTAACTCTGTGTCTTCTTATGGTCATTGCAGCAAGGGTAAAAATCTAAAGTCTACCTCCTGGAAAAAAAAACTGAACAAGGAACTGATTGAAGCAATAATTAAAATGCTGAATGAATCAAACCCTTATGTCAAGAAATTCAGGTCTGCAAGAGAGAGGTTTCAATCTAATGATGATGAACCCTTTCATATGCGGATTGTTGCTGATCGTCAAGGTGTTGATGGGAGGCAATACAGTATGCCTACAGCAGGAGAGGTTGCAGCTTTGATCCCTGGTGATTTCATTCCTGACATGCCAGTTCGTGATATAATTCTTGAAAAATCCTCAAATGGACGCCTAAAGAGGATAAGCCAGATTCATATTTCCTATTTGGCTCTACAATACCCTCTAATCTTTTGTTATGGTGAAGATGGTTACAGGCCTGGTATTGAGAAATGTTACAAATCAAGCATCAACAAGAAGAAAAAGTGTATAAGTATGAGACAGTGGTATGCTTTCCGCATTCAAGATAGGGAAAATGAGTGTCATACTCTGCTTGAGTCAAAGAGGTTGTTCCAACAGTTTCTGTGTGATGCATATACAACTATTGAATCAAACCGCCTCTCTTATATCAAGTTTAATCAGTCTAAGCTACGATGTGAGAATTTCAACTCC
Organism: Arabidopsis suecica; assembly: GCA_019202805.1. Taxonomy (NCBI): domain Eukaryota; kingdom Viridiplantae; phylum Streptophyta; class Magnoliopsida; order Brassicales; family Brassicaceae; genus Arabidopsis; species Arabidopsis suecica. Next base: position 7,199,244 of record CM032912.1, on the reverse strand, counting down.
ATTAAAGAAGCTGCTAACTCTGGAACCAAAGATATGGCTGAAGAAGGAAATCAGATTCTTATTCCAGCATCTTTCACTGGTGGACCTAGATATATGATCCAAAGCTATTACGATGCTATGGCTATCTGTAAGCGTTATGGTTTCCCAGATCTTTTCATCACGTTTACATGTAATCCTAAGTGGCCTGAGATTACCAGATATTGTGAAGCAAGAGGGTTAACTGCTGATGATAGACCGGACATCGTGGCGAGGATATTCAAAATGAAATTGGATTCTCTGATGAAAGATTTAACAGAAAGAAAAATGCTTGGAAAGACAGTTGCATGTAAGTTTTACAGTTTACAGTGTCGGTTTTATTGTTTAATAATACAGATAATGCTATTTGTTGTTCCTAACTATTGATTATTTTCCTCTTCCAGCTATGTATACTGTTGAATTCCAGAAAAGAGGATTGCCTCATGCTCACATCCTCTTATTTATGGATGTTAATAGTAAACTACCAACAGCTGACGACATTGACAAGATCATATCTGCAGAAATTCCAGACAAAGAGAAAGAACCAGAGCTATATGAAGTTATCAAAAACTCTATGATTCATGGACCATGTGGCTCAGCGAATCCAAATTCTCCGTGTATGGTTGATGGCCAGTGTTCTAAGCTATACCCAAAAAAACATCAAGAGATCACTAAGGTTGGTAGTGATGGTTATCCTGTCTATAGGAGGAGGCTCACAGAAGATTATATTGAGAAAGGTGATGTTAAATGTGACAATAGGTACGTTGTCCCTTATAATAAGAAGCTCTCTCTTCGATATAATGCTCATATCAACGTCGAATGGTGCAATCAGAATGGTTCTATCAAATACTTATTTAAGTATATAAACAAAGGACCAGATATGGTTACAGTGATCGTTGAGCCTATAAATCAGCCAAAAACAGGTGAAACATCAACTGGTTCTACAGCAACTGGTGATACAGCTACTACAGCTCAAGAACCAGATTCAAATGAGAAAAAGAAGGATGAAATAAAAGATTGGTTTGACTGCAGGTATGTTATTAACTTAGGATTATGTAAATTACAAAGTTTTTATCCTGTTACAATTTTATTTATTCAGTTTTTTTATGTCTATAGATATGTATCAGCTTCAGAGGCGGTTTGGAGAATTTTCAAATTTCCTATTCAACACAGATCAACCCCAGTCTTGAAATTATCGTTTCATGTGGAAGGAAAGCAACCAGTATATTTCGATCCAAAGTCACAAATAGCAGATGTCCTAGATCGTGTATCCAATGAAGATTCTCAGTTTATGGCTTGGTTGACATTGAATAGAAAAAATGCAGTCGGAAAGAATGGAAAGCGTGCAAGAGAGCTTCTATATGCGGAAATACCAGCCTATTTTACTTGGGATGGAAAGAATAAGCAGTTTAAGAAGAGATCTAGAGGCTGGGCTTTGGGTCGTATTAATTATGTCCCTAGGAAAATGGAAGATGAATACTATCTTCGAGTACTTCTAAACATAGTAAGAGGTCCACAAAGTTATGATGACATAAAAACATATCAAGGTGTGGTTTATCCATCTTACAAGGAAGCATGTTTCGCACGTGGCATATTAGATGATGATCAAGTCTACATAGATGGTCTGATTGAATTAGGTCAGCATAGTTTTGCTCCTGTTTTGAGGAATTTTTTTGCAATGATGCTTCTATCTATGTCTCTAGCAAGACCAGAACATGTTTGGTCAGAAACATGGCATCTATTAGCTGAAGATATTTTGGCTATGAAGAAAGCCGAGTACAATAATCCAGGTTTTAGGATACGCTTCTCTAATTTTTAAATGTTGTTTTCAGTACAATTTTAAAATCGCCTGTTTTAACTTCCACACTACTATTTGCAGAACTTACACTCACAGAAGCTCAAATAAAGAACTACACGCTTCAGGAGATAGAGAAAATTATGTTGTTCAATGGAGGAACTCTTGAAGCTTTTGAACATTTCCCTAAGCCTACAAGAGAGGGAATTGACAATTCAAACCGTCTTATTGTTGATGAGTTGAGATATAACATTGAATCCAACTTGGTAGAACAGCATGCAGAGTGGAGAGATAAGCTAACTCCTGAACAGAGAGGTGTATACAATGAGATAACCGGGGCAGTTTTCAATGGTTTAGGTGGAGTTTTCTTTGTTTACGGCTCTGGAGGAACAGGGAAAACATTTATTTGGAAGACACTAGCTGCGGCTATTAGGTCTAGAGGTCTAATATGTCTTAATGTCGCCTCAAGTGGCATTGCTTCTTTGTTGTTGGAAGGAGGAAGAACAGCACATTCAAGGTTTTCTATTCCATTGAATCCTGATGAGTTTTCTGTTTGCAAGATCAAAGCTAAATCAGATTTAGCAGATTTGATTAAAGAAGCATCTCTCATAATCTGGGATGAAGCACCAATGATGAGCAAGTTTTGTTTCGAAGCTTTAGATAAAAGCTTCTGTGATATTATCAAACACGCAGAGAACAAGGTATTTGGTGGAAAGGTTGTTGTATTTGGAGGTGATTTTAGACAAGTACTTCCAGTTATTACTAATGCTGGTAGAGCAGAAATTGTTATGTCATCTCTAAATTCTTCATACCTTTGGGATCACTGCAAAGTTTTAAAGTTGACCAAGAACATGCGACTACTAAACAACAGTTTAAGTGCTCAGGAAGCTAAAGAAATCCAAGAATTCTCATATTGGTTGTTGGCTGTTGGTGATGGTAGGATCAATGAGCCTAATGATGGTGAGGTTGTGATAGATATTCCTGAAGATTTGCTGATTACAGAAGCAGACAATCCAATAGAAGCAATTACTAGGGAAATTTATGGAGATCCAACTAAGCTTCATGAAATCCGTGATCCTAAATTCTTTCAAATGAGAGCTATTTTAGCACCAAAGAATGATGATGTCAACACAATCAATCAGTATATGCTTGAGCATTTGGATAGTGAGTATACTTTAACTCTTAACTATTTACTTGCTTATTATATAGCTTAGTTGCTACTGTTGATAACTAATCATATCTCATTTTTTTCTACAGGTCCAGAAAGAATTTATCTATCTGCTGATAGTATAGATCCTTCAGATTCTGATGCTCTTACCAATCCTGTTATTACTCCAGATTTCTTAAACAGTATCAAGGTTTCAGGTTTGCCTAATCATGCTTTGCGTTTAAAGATTGGTGCTCCTGTTATGTTGCTTAGGAATATAGATCCTAAAGGAGGCCTTTGCAACGGGACTAGACTTCAGATTACGCAGCTATGTAATCAGATTGTGGAAGCAAGAGTTATAACAGGAGACAGGATTGGTGATATCGTTTTTATTCCTCTCATAAACATTACACCTTCAGACACCAAACTGCCATTCAAGATGCGTAGAAGACAGTTTCCACTATCTGTTGCATTTGCTATGACTATCAATAAGAGTCAGGGGCAATCTCTTGAGCGAGTTGGACTTTACTTGCCTAAACCAGTTTTCTCTCATGGCCAACTATATGTTGCGTTGTCTAGAGTGACTTCTAAGAAAGGTTTGAGAATACTAATACTCAACAAAGAAGGGAAGATTGAGAAGAAAACAACGAATGTTGTTTTCAAAGAAGTTTTCCAAAACATTAACTGAACAATGTTATCTACAGAGAAATTCTGCAATGAGGTAAGTTTAATTACCTTTTACTTTTAAAGATTTCAGTTATGGTCTGAAAAACCCCTACACACAATCATAATGCAACATATATTTCACTTTCTATTGTAGGAACCTCATATCTAATCAACCAGACAGCTTCAACATCAAATATGCAATCAGATCGGCAGTAAAATGTCTATTTGCTACTGAACTATTTGTGGAAGTCATTTGCAAACTCTAAGTTCTGCATTTTCCTTTTGAAATAAAACAAAGAAACTCTTACAACCAACAAGATTGGTTGTGCTGGGACTAACCTTGCTTTCTGAGGTAGTTGTTGAATTCTCCTCTTTATATTTTTGGCTTCTGTGGACATCATCGTCAGAGATTGTGCTGGATTTTGGCTCAGTAACCTAGCATATTTCAAAAATAACTTAAAATTAATAGTTGCAATCACAATATATTCTGCGTTAGTCACAACACAGTTAATTCATGCCTTCGTATAAACTAATTTCAATTCTACCAATTATTCACCATCACTAATTACATTTTAAACAAATCTTAAGGAAAATGTTCTTGCCTCAATCATCAATTTCAGATAACCACTAACCTTTAGATTGCTCCGATTATGAATTGAACAATCGAGTGAGTTGTCTGATGTACTCCATTGCTTGATTACTCACTCGGATGATAGCAGTCACTTACATGCATCCACTGCAGTATACAGATTCTATTCAATTGCAACATGGAGATTCTTCTCGCCGGAGGCTTTGAACTTCTACAATCCAATCGGAATTTGAAAGAACTTATTTGCAATCCCAAACAATAATCGACATCAATCCACACTGCCCAGACTTATTAAAATTTTACAAAATCGCAGAGGATGGTGAATTGAAGTTCTTCGATCGTCGGAATTGTTTTTTACATTATGTCACCGACAGACTCTAATCCGTTAACGGTACCACTTTCTGCCTCTTTATTTTTTCTTTTTTTTTTCCAACCAAATACAATAATATTACTTTAATTATTGTATACTAACTTTATTAAACTATACATCTTACTAACTATAGGTTAAAAAAACAATTCCGACGTACTCAGTATTACTAATTACTTAAAATAAATCCAGAACACTTTTACTTCTAAATTTACACTTTTAAAACTTTTATTCCCTTTTCACAAATTATATGTTCACATATACTATAAATTGTATTTTCCAAAACTCAATATATTCTATTTACATCAAATACAAATCTTATTTGTGTAACTTTACAAAATTGGAACTGGCATAATTTGAGTACAATTTAGTGATCTATTGATAATTTTCCTAAATCTAATTTAATTTATTGAAATTGAAATTGACTAATTCAACCATATATCTACATATACAACTCTAAATTTCAATGTATACATATAAATTTATAAAAAATCATATATGGCAAATAAAATATATAAATTAATAATGAAGAAAAAAATTAATAATATTTAGGCCCGCGGTGTACCGCGGGTTAACATCTAGTAATTCGTATTTGATTAGAAACGAACCAGAATTTAGTAAAACACTCCACCGAACTTTCACTAATTATTTCTTTATTAAAGACCTTTTTATACTGAAAATAATTATTTATTATAGAAGCCATTGATAAAAAAGAAGAACACTCCTTCCCTGAACGTGCTTCTTCTTCTTCTTTCCCACTCCTACTCTTTATCCCTCCTCTCTGGCTCTCTCATCTTCTTCCTCTGTATATTTTACACAAAACTAAGTTTCTAAATCCAATTTCTGACAATGGAAACAAACCATTTATACACTTTTTCTACACTTGTTGTTATACTGCTAGTGTCAGTGACACCGATAGTAACATCTAAAGACGAGGTTGTTTCTTGTACAATGTGTTCTTCATGCGACAATCCATGTAGTCCCGTCCAATCTTCTCCACCGCCGCCTTCTCCTCCACCACCGTCAACACCCACAACCGCATGTCCTCCACCTCCTTCTCCTCCAAGCTCCGGTGGCAGTAGCGGTGGCGGTAGCTCTTACTATTACCCTCCTCCTTCTCAGTCCGGTGGAGGCAGCAAATACCCTCCACCTTACGGTGGCGGTGGTCAAGGTTATTACTACCCTCCGCCGTATTCAGGAAACTTTCCTACGCCACCTCCGCCGAATCCGATCGTCCCTTATTTTCCGTTTTACTATCATACTCCACCACCAGGTTCTGGTTCAGATCGGTTTATGAGTTCTTGTTCTATTATTTTTACTTTTTTTGCTGTCTTTCTCTGTTTAGTGTGACGGAAATTTACCAAGAAAAAATCGAAATAATGTGGCAGATCGGTAGATCTACAAATGTTTAGATATTTTGATCATGGAAACTAAATGATGTTGTTGGATCAAATGAATAGCTTTCACTTTCTTATCGATCTGTTTTAACTTTTTCTTTTGTTGTTGACAATTTGTATTTAATTGTTCTTGATAATTAACATATTAGTTACTCGTTATTCAGATTTCAGAAATAAAGAATTGTTACTTTCTATGTGCTCTTTTAGTGGTTTACACTCAATTAGTTCAATTTAACACTATTTTGTCGGTTGGGTTTTTATTTACGCTGAAAATACAATTTTTTTCTCATTATTCGTTAATTAACTAATTCTGTCATGTTTCACGAACGAATGGTCAAACAATACAGTAATTATTTAGTAATGTAATCTACTAATCAGCTAAATTCACGGCTACTTGTATCTTTTGAATCATTGTATTAGTTTATAATACACATGTGATTGTCGTTAAATCAGAATATATTATTTCAATTATTGTGAATTTACACCGTTGGAAAATTTAAAATACACATGCAAGACACAATTTTATGGCCAGCTTTGCTCCAACACATATCTTTCTGTATTCCTAAGAGGTTAAATAATCGATAAAAGGAATATTCGCCTTTGTTTAGTTGAGAAGGTGGAAATTTATAAATACGTGATCTTCATTGTTGACCTTAAGATAAGCCGTAAAAATGTAGAGAGCATTAAAACACGAATAACCAAAATAAAGATAGTTTATTGATTACTATTTAGGTAGTGGCAATTAACCCACAAGAGTTGTTGAGGGAGTGGGACAAAAGATCAATGGTCTGTCTCTACAATAATTGTTTTCATTTTTTACTATTGTTGAATGATGGTTTGACTTTTGAGTTTAGGATGTGATAATTGGTAAACTATTGCTTATACTCTGGTTGTGTTAGAGGGCTTGGGTAACTTGATCAAGCTGTAACATGTGATGTCACTCACTACTCACTCGAACGGCCCTAGAATTCGAAGGTTCTAACTTAAAAATATATTTGGGCCATTCATTATTTGATTTTTTAAAAGGAAAAATTATAAGAGCAACCTTAATGGTAGGCTCTTAATTTTGTCTCTTAACTATTATTATGAATTGTTTTATTGAAAAAAATTATAGCTAAAAGCTTTTGTAATGGTTTGAAGCTCTTAAACCTTCTTTTATCTCTTAGCTAAGGAACTCTTCTAAACTATTCACATATTATTTTGATTATATTATACCTAAGATTTATAGTAAGAGACTTGCAATGAGGATGGTCTAAGCAAACTTCAGCATCATAGTGAGTTTTCTAAGATATACGACTAAACATATCCGACCCAGCTCCGGCCCAACCGCGGACTTCGAGGCGACGGTTGTGCTTCAAACTTTCCACTCATTCATCGATCACGTTTAGTTTTGTTTAATGCAAGACTACACATGGTTTCAATCTTCATTTAACAATTTTGTTATTTATATATTGTTACATTGGTTGGCTTTTAGGAAAACTTCTTTTTTTTTTTTTCTTTTTTTTTTTCTTTTAGGATAACTTCAATGCGTATGAAAATGGGATGTATTTATTATTGAATTTTATATCTAGAAGACGGTAAGTTAGCAACGATTTTGATTTTAAGATTATTCAATTTTTTACTTTGACGTGCATACTAATTTGGCTTTTTAAAAATAAAACATATTGTTGTTAAATCTTATAAAAACAGTTTTAATTTGTTTTAAAAAAGAAATCTGAAACAATACAGGCTTACCTTGCAGCTGTATTCGTCTGGATCATACTCTAAAATATAAAATCGATTTCAAAAATATACAGGTTCTGCGAGTTTTGGCTGGGAGGATCCATAATATCTTAAATCTCTTAGAAAAATATATGTTATTAGCATATTGTTGGAATGATCGTGTCATGCCGATGTTGTGAAAATAATAATTTTAATTTGCGTCCACGACTCTATTATTACATTATCTACTTCATAATCGACCTACCAACGTGCGTGGCACGAGTTCTAAACTCAAAACCTCTCGACGTGCATCCTAGTATCCTACAACGTTTTACCATAACCTCCTATGATTATAGACTCGCGTTACACTATTTGTTTCAAATAAACAAAACAAAACAAAACAAAAACAATTTGGGTTCTTGTTTAGTTTCTTTCTCCAAGTAAACCTAACTTTCCTTGGAGAACGACACAATGGGCTTTCTCCTTCCGATTTTCTTCGGAGTATTACTCTTATTAACCGTTACTCCACCGTCTATATCTCAGCTTCCTCCGACAATAATGGCTCCGGCACCGGCCCCGACTTCGCCAGCAGATCTTTGCAACGGAATATTTCTCTCTTACGCATTCATACTCGGTCGCAAGATCCCTCCAAATGACACAACCGATCAGCCTTATCGGTTCGAGTCAGTTCTTACGGTTCTAAACAATGGCCGTGAAGAGCTAAAAGAATGGAGAGTGTTCGTTGGTTTCCAACACAACGAAATCCTTATTTCTGCCACCGATGCGTTAATAGTCAACGGGACGGAGCTTCCTGCTTTGGTAGGCAATGGTACCATCCTCGGTGGCTATCCTGTCTCCGACCTCAAAACGGCCATTCAAACGGCTGGAGATTTGAAGCAAATGACGGCTGAGATCGAGCTTGTCGGGACTCAGTTCATGGTGGCCCCTCCGGCGATTCCTTTGCCGTCCAACATATCGCTTGTTAACGATGGTTGGCTCTGTCCTGTGCCTACTCTTCAAAGTAATTACTCCAACCAATTCTCTTTTTTTTTTTTTTCTTTCTTAATTATGGTTATTGTTTTAAAACATTTGATAAGGTAATTGTTAATGTTCAAAATTTGATTAGAAGTGAGACAATCTCTTTAATTGGTTTACGGATTTTAACTGATTTTAAAATTCATGTTTTGAAGATTTTACTAGTTTTAAAATACAAAAAAATGAATTTTAAACTGGTGTAAAGGAAAGTTGTTTTTTAAAGCAACAAAAATGATCTTGAATGTGAAATTTGTAGACTTTTTTCCTAAAATATTATTTATATACAATTTCGTTTTATTTAGAAGAAAAAAAAACACATGTAACTTCGTTTTTACCGACTTTTTTAACGGATTTGAACAAAATTTAATTATCGTAATATGTTTGGTCATATAGACGACTGATTTATAAAACATTGGTAATTGTTACAATTCAATCAAATTATTATAAAACAGTGCAGTAAATTTTGAAGTGAAAATATTAATGTTTCTGACTCTAACTAATTTTATGTCCATTAGGTAAAAGAGAGCTAACGACGTGCTGCACGAGAGACGCAAACATTACAGTCAACACAACAATCACCACCAAATTCCTCCCACGACAACCCGGAGACTTGACCATAATGTACGACGTGATCCGAGCCTACGACCAGAACTACCTAACCGAAGTAACCATGGAAAACCACAACCCACTAGGCCGGCTCGACCATTGGGAGCTTAGTTTCGATTGGATGCGAGACGAGTTCATACAGAAAATGCAAGGCGCATATCCAACTGTCGTGGACGCCACGAAATGTATCTTCGGTCCTCAGTCTCTAATCTATACTGGTCTAGATTTCGCTGACGTTCTCACATGTGAGAGACGACCAATCATCATAGACTTGCCTCCGACCAAAAAAGATGACACTACTTTAGGCAATATACCTTCTTGCTGCAGAAATGGTACCATCTTACCACGTATCATGGACCCTTCCAAATCAGTCTCTGTCTTCACGATGCAAGTTGCCAAAATGCCTCCTGATTTCAACCGATCCGCGCTTTTTCCACCGCAGAACTGGAGGATTAAAGGGACGTTAAACCCGGATTACTCATGCGGGCCACCCGTTCGGGTAAGCCCGACTTTTTATCCGGATCCGAGCGGTATGCCAACCAACAAATCATCTTTTGCCAGCTGGCAGATCGTATGTAACATCACGCAAGCCAAAACCGAGATACCAAAATGTTGCGTCTCCTTCTCTGCTTTCTTCAACGACTCTATCATCCCTTGTAACACTTGTGCTTGCGGTTGCGTATCGGAAACGCGACGCACCTGCAGCGCCGAGTCTCCGCCTCTTCTCATCCCTCCAGAAGCTCTTCTCTTACCTTTCGAAAACAGAACAGCTCTAACGCTTGCTTGGAACGCACTCAAACACAAAACCCTACCTAACCCGATGCCGTGTGGAGACAATTGCGGAGTATCGATTAACTGGCACATGGCGTCAGATTACAGAGGTGGTTGGACCGTGAGGATCACGATTTTCAACTGGGGAGAAATCGATTTCCCCAACTGGTTCCTCGCGGTTCAGATGAAAAAACCGGCGCTTCTAGGGTTCGAGAAAGCCTACTCATTCAACGCAAGTCTCCTAAGCGTGGACGGAGGTGTCAACAACACCATTTTCATGGAAGGTCTTCCGGGTCTGGATTATCTTGTGGCGGAGGCTGATGAAAAAGATCCAAAGAAGAAGAATGTTAGGATTCCAGGAAAACAACAATCAGTGATACAGTTCAGCAAGAAACTCACGCCGGGTATTAATGTGGCGGAACGTGACGGGTTTCCGGCGAAAGTGATATTTAACGGCGAGGAATGTTTGCTTCCTGATCTGCTTCCGATGGCTAGTGGTGGCAGACGAAATGGGGCTATCACGGTTTTGTTCTTTATAACGTTTTATGTTGCGACGTTTATGATTCTGTTATAAGCTTTTTACTAGGGTTTATTTACACTCTGTTTTGTTGATTGATTAATTTGTTTTGTAAAATAAAATTGATATACGGCTGCAGTTGTTTGTAAAACCATGCAATATTCTAGATTGTTGTTTTGCCTTTTAACACCAAAAAATTTTGAACGCAGAGAGTTGTACAATTTGAGGATAGAATTTAGCGTTTTCTGAAACTTTACCATTTCAAGTGAAACACAGTGAAAAAGATAGAAAATATGTGATACTCATGCGCAAAAATATATATTTATCTATCATAATAAAGCTCTAATAGTTTGAATCCTTCTAGTTTTGGATTCTCCTACACTAAGTGGTAGGTAACATTGCTCATTAAGTTATCTGGGTCACGATCAAATCCAAAAGGATTATTGTTGATTTTGCCCTTTTTTATCAAAATCTTTTGAAAATGCCATTTTCCTTAAAATCTTACGGATTTGCCATTTTTTTACACTTAAAAATATACGTATTTCGGATTTTTTTTGATAAAAATACGTAGTTTATACAAAATACTAAACTCTAAGAACAACCACAACCGACTAAACCCAAACATAACGAATAAAACGCATGTTAAATCATATTTCCGTAGCCTGAAAAAGGGCAAAATCCATAAACTATTCAAAAAAGGGCAAAATCCACAAATACCATCCCAAAAAATGGCAAATCCATAATTGATTCAATCCAAAAACTTCTAAAAGCAGTCCATGAAACAAAAACTAGGAAATTATTACCATAAAATCTTTTAAAACTATAAGTACATGTGCCATAGTTGGCATAAACTAAGAAAGAATAATGAGTAATGTGTTGACTATATATATTCTTTCGTGTTTATCAAAAAAAATACATATATGTATTTTTTTTTTATAAACACGAAAGAATATATATAGTCAACACCTTACTCATTAGGTCGTAATTGGTAACGATCGTTTGGCCGTAAAACATTACTATAGTAATTTAGGTTATATATTTATCTTTTGATAAACAAGAAAGAATATATATACTCAACACATTACTCATTAGGTCATTGGTAACGATCGTTTATTAGCCGTAAAACATTACTATAGTAATTTAGGTAATATATTTATCTTTTGATAAACAAGAAAGAATATGTATAGTCAACACATTACTCATTAGGTCATTGGTAACGATCGTTTAGCCGTAAAACATTTCTATAGTAATTTAGGGATGAAAGTGTTCTAGCTGAAATAAGAGAGTACAAGAGAGTTTGTATATATACTATAAAAGCTTGGTAGCAACGCGTCAGATACATAATGTTTTTATATTTTATCACTTTCTACCTTCCCTGAAACTATGTAGGGATTTGGATTCTTATAACGGGATTAAGATAGAATTGGATTAAAAAGAAAAGAAAATTATCCTTTTGACCGGGAACTTTTATATTCAAATTTTTCTTTTTTTAATTTTGCTATACTTTATCAACTTTTTTAGTAGGCCTAGACGTTCGGATATTTGGGTCGGGTTTGGGTAGGGTTTTTCGGATGTAGAAAACTAAGATCCGTTCGGATATTTTAAAACTTCGAATTCGGATTGGATTCGGGTCGGGTATTTCGGGTTCGGATTCGGGTTTACGCGAAGTATCCAAATATTAAAAAATATGTATCCGATTCTATGTAAAATATTAAAAAATACTCAAAAAATCTATAAAACCCAAGTATTTTTTATCCCAATCTAGCCAGAAGTAACTAAAACACCCGAAAATATCTTAATATCCGAATAATTTAGGCACTTAGGTTATTACAAGTATAAATATTACTACTAAATTATAACTATGTACATATATTTCGGATATGTTCGGGTACTTGTTCGGGTCGGATTCGGGTTAAGGTTTTCGGGTTGTAAAGTTTAGAACCCGTTCGGATATTTAAAAACTTCGGATTCGGGTTCGGGTATGATGCCCAGGACTACTTTTTAGGTTGTAGTACAATTATCAATATTTACTTATTCAAATTGTTTTTACCAGATTTGTTAGCGTGATCTATAATATATATAAAAATATCAAGAAAATTATCTCTTAAAATCTTAATAAATTTAAATTCTTCGAGCATCTATATAATATGTTCTCCTTTCATTCTTTCAAAGACTTATATATAAACCCTCAATAGCCTCTCCTATCTTTAAACCTTATTTCACTTAGTTCCATCCTCGTTTTTTTTTATGAAAGATCATACGTCGGACAAAAACTAATCTGCGGAATTTACAATCTCCATGTAAATTTTCGCAATGATAGAAAAAGGATGCGTCCAATATTGATGATTGAACAAAATGATTATGATCACAAACTGTAGTTAATTATTTATCTTATATTGGCTTTTGAACTAAGAAACGTTTATAGTGTTTTTTTGAAGTCCCAAATCTAAGAATGTTTAAGGTGTTTTTGGATCCCAATTTTGCATACTCTCTTTTCATTTTTTTTAAGTTTGTTAAGTTCAGCGATTTTTTTTTTGAGAGATTTCCTTTCTTATCTATGAATAGATGTGTTAAAGTGGGTTGGTCCAACCGTTAGACCCGCTCCGAGACAATCTAATAAAACTGATCTATTGTGGGTCAGTCCCAATATGCAAGGCTCGTGGGTGACAAGAAAAATTGTATTTGCTTCACGAGTGTGCATCGATTCGGGGGCCTTCCCATGGGATTTAAAAAAAAGAGATGATTTTTAAAAAGTCTGATAACAATTTCAATATTGTGGTTTTGTTTTTAAAACTATTTTTACCTATTTCATAGATTATGTTTTATTCAATGTTCAAAAAAGCGACGATTTGTTTTATTCAATGTTCTAAAAAGCGGTATAGGCGGTCGCCTACGTCCGCTTAGGCGCTAGACGTTCAGGTGACGCCTAGACAACCCTTTCGACCGTCTAAAATTACATAAGTTTCGTTTCAATATATTTTTCTAATTTATAACTCCATAAATTTAAATTATAAGTTTTAGCTTCATATATATGATTTGATATGAATTAAATTAATATTTTGTCTAATATTTGTTTACGATTTAATATTTTTATTTTTCTAATACATAATTTTATAAAATTTTTACCTATAATATTATATTTATATTATGTTATGTTGTCAACGCCTAAACCGATTACAATCGTTTAGACTCTGATTAGGTGTTCTAGGCGTTAGGCAATGAATCACCGCCCGCTTAGCGTCTAACGCTTTCTTGAACATTGTTTTTATTATATATATATACAATATATTTTTAATTTTTTTTATTTACTTGTCCATATAGGAGGTCCTCTTCTTAACGGACCAAATTTTAAACTAACACCCGCCGTGTGGTGGTATTAATTAGTTTCGGCTGCGCGGGTGTTCCCATTTGAACACTTCTATTAACCATTTTCACTTTTTTTCAATCGAATTTTTTATGTGGGTTTTTGTTGTAACGTCCAATTAATCATGGAGATGAGAAAGCATTTCGATAAGAAAATTCGGTAAATTCATCTCGGATAAAGCAATGGACTGAAATTCAGTGACCGACTTTTCTACACGAAATATTTGACCGATATATTAAATCCTGAAAGGTAACAAATTTACGCTTTTGGATATTAGTCGAAACCAAACTATGGATTTTTGTCGCATGTTTGATATTACTTTTTTTTTCATGGCATAATAGTTTGTTTTCTTAACGTTGCATGAAATAGATGATTAAGTAATTCGAGATTTTTTTTTATAAGAGGCTGTAATTTAATTTTTGTAACCTGTTTGATCGTAGTCTTGTCTCTTTTTGTTCTTACGGGACAATGCCTCTTTTCTGGTTTGGTTATATTTTTAGTGGAAATGTATGCGTAGTCATTGATTGTTCACATTTAATTTGCTGCAAAGATCCTACCTTAAGATTGCATCCATCAGTCACATTTTTTTTGCTAGTTTGGATTGTTTTAGTCGTTTTGATCATCTCTTGGTTGCACAGTCTTTAAGTAAACATTTGTTTCATAAAAATTTTTTTAATCAAAACGTATGAAATGTAATCAATATATTTTGATATTTTTATATCTTAACCAATTTATTTTTTGGACTTTAGGTCAATAATCTCTTTAGTTTCGAAACTATTTTTGATGGTTTCATAACATCATTTTTCAAGCGTAATTGACTAAAACATAATTGTTTCGCATATTCTTATCACGTTTTCATTATGGATGTTTTTTCTTGATATATTTTCGTGTAGAAAGCAAGTAATGGGCGTTCAGTTTAACGGTGTGGACAACGAAGACCACATTATTAGCTGCTGGAGGAGGAAATACGACTCATTTATTGAACAAATGAAATCACTTAGAAAATATTCTGTTTTTGCAAATCCTTATTTTGAATGACCAAAGAAAACAAACAACTTATTGATTTGAGTCGCAAACAATGCAATGCTAACACAAGAATGTAGAAAAGAGAATCCTAGGGAGTCACCTAGAACTAGAATATGAATTGAACACTAAACCCTAAATATTAATAAGATAAAAGAAATGGTAGAACGTACAACATCTTCTGTCTTGATGCTTGGCCCCGATCTTGACCCCCCATCTTGATCCCTTCTTGCAAATCCCAATCTTGGATTCATCTTAAAAAAGAATAGAATCTAATCATACCAAGTAAGATTTAGGGTTGTCTGTTTTTCTTTACGGACCAACCACTATTGTAGCTGAGTCCTCCATTTTGTCGCTGTATACGAAGCGCACACACACACACACACAAAAACACAAAGATATGAATAAAACATAATGTCTATTCAATATACATAATACTCATAAGAAACATAAGCCTCATCACCTGATCAAGAAAGGAACTACGTGGGTCATCATAAGAAGGAACCTGCGATGGCACAACTTCATGAACGTTCCTCGTTTCCAAAGAAGTATCCTCCGGTACGTACCAATAGCTTGATGGGGACACTAAATCTTCCTCGGTAAAGTTATTACCAAAATTCTCTTGTGACATGAAGTCCGAGGTCTGATGGTGATGAAGGTATTGTTGATTCATTATTACGTTTCTAGCGACATCATGATCAAAATGATGTCCGAGAGATGGTATGGGCTGTGTGTTGATATCGTTAGGGTTCATGGTGTGTTGCGGCACATAAGAACGTTGAGGAATATTGTTGATATGAAGTGTTGGGAAATGACCATTTCCTCCTCTGTAGAAGTTTGATGGATCTTCTCTAACATAGACTCTTACCCCTTGCGGGGGTATTAAAGATTTGTTCATTTCCTCTTTCTTAATCTTTTCATCATGCTCCTTCTTCAGAGTCATCCGGTATTTCTACACACCCAATTAAGGACAAAAGAAAATTAATTAATACGATATATATATTTATTAAATTAAAATAACCAAATAAGGATTTTTTTTATATAATATTTTAAAATGTGTTTTACTGTAAATTTTGTCTCAACCATATTTAAATTTGGTGTAGTTTGATTAGTTGACCTCGCTGAAAATATAACTAGAACTAAAAGGCATGAAAATATGACCTCGCTGAATCTACCCATTATTAATTAAAGTTCCCAAAAAAGAAAGATTAGAAAGCAAATACAAAACTAGAACTACTAAGTATATCTTAATATGGTCTGTATCAGTTTCTGCAAATCAATTAAAACAGTATGTAAGAGATCATGAACTATAGCATATCAATTTAAAAAAATGGAAAATGTCTATAAATGAGAAATTGATGTGACTGTTAACAGAAGAAATCTAAAAATACTAAAATAAAATAATTAACAAAAAATGGTGTATAAGCATTTTATGTGGTGAAACACCCGTCTATTATTTCTCCTAACAGCTCTAATAGTAGAGTGATAAAAATATGGGTTACATTTTTAATCATCTAAAAACCTCTGTTGACCACAACAAAAAAATGGAAATTGTAAAAAGAAATCTTGAGAAATATCATTTTGGAAAACTCTTTTTAAATTTTTTCAAAAAAATATCACTATGAGAAAAATGATTCTAAAGTACGATTTTATGTAACATGGATATGCGTTTATATGTTTATAAGATCTTATAAAACTATAAACTTTTTGAAAAATCTTTGAAATTTTTCATAAGGACCATTATTATATATAATGGCTATATTAAATTCTTATAAAAAGTCTGTAACTACCTGATAAAAGGTCTAAAAGTAATAGATTTTAGATTTGACAGTAAATTGTGATATTTTTTTAAAAGCACCATATTTGTGATATTTATGAAAGTCTTCGTGCTAAGACTTAGACCATCTCCAACCCTAAAGACTTGTTTACCTATCCTACAAATCACCACATGATATTTTCATGTGTTTTGTCCTCACTCATACAGTTCCGACAATCACTTCGCGGAATGTCACATATCCTGAAACTATCCAGCTCAAGCACGCTTAACTTTAGAGTTCTCTCAAGACAGTTGACCGAAAATATAAGTGCATTTTGGTGATATATGTGGTCAAATCAATTCTTTCAAACCTCTCCGCATGCACCACCATATTCCTGAAATCGGGGTGTGACAATAACTTTAAAAAAATAAGTCACTCATAGCTCAACAAAATTTAATCCCAAACTCAGGATTGGTGACCTTTTTCAGTTATCTTCATAATTCAATCATATACATCGTAATTCATGTCACCAATCACACCCTTATAGCAAAAACCTAATTGACCACACTCTATTTCCAACTCCAAAATGGAGAATAGGCCTATGCAAAAATCCGAAATCCAAACCGAAAAAACCCGATCCTAATATGAATCCGTTATTTCGGGTTCTAGTATTATCCAAACCGGACTAGTACCCAAAACAACCCGGAATTTTTGGTACTTCATATTGGAAAAAATGGAAGTAGGATGTGGTATCTCGGTTGTCCGCTGAGGCTGAATATAGGGCCATGGCCGATACGGTATGTGAGATCTTATGGTTGCGGGAATTACTTACTACTCTTGGCGTTGATTTTTTTTTTCCACCCCTATTCCTTTACAATGTGATAATCAATTTGCGATTCACCTAAGTAAGAATCCGGTTTTCATGAGTATACAAACCATGTGGAATCGGATTGTCATTTCTTTTGTGGTGAGATTGTTCGTGGAGTTATTGCTCTTTAATACGTTTCTACTACGGCTTAGCTTGCCGACATTCTTACAAAAGCTTTTGAATGGAATTGGAATTTCAAGATTTTTTGCTTAAGCTGGGTCTTTGGGACCTTCATACTCCACCTTGAAGGGGGAGAGGGGGGGGGGGGGGGGGGGGGGGGGGGGGGTTTAGGATATATGGAGTCTAATATGCAATTAAGAAATAATATATGTATAGTTTAGTAATTTCCCTTAATGTATCTAGGTTTAATATATATTCTCGTATGTGTATATAAGGCAATGCCTCCACCACTTAATCAATAAAAAAAATTAAATACATAAACCAGGTTTTTGACATAAAGGGTCATTCTAAAATTTAATAACTAAATATATATATATATATATATATTTATATAATATTTGAATGAATCCTTTTTAAATTAAAAATTGGGAAATAGGTTGAGTAAAATTTACTCCATTTTGAAGTAAAAATTAAAAAATGGGTTGGAGGTGTTAGAGAATAAAAGCAAAGATGTTGAAATGAACGGATTTAATTTGGTTGTTGAACAATTATGTGTAGTATATACAAGAAGAAACGTTACCTGAAGATGGCTGGCTACGTTTTCTCGACTGAGGTTTTCAACATTCATAATCTCCAAAATTTTCTTGGGAACAGCTTCTGCATAAATATCCAATATATTCACATATTTATTATATATATATAGAGAGAGAGGTATATATAATAAATCGGAAATCTATAAACAAAAATATTAGTGTTTGCAATTGTGACTCACTATCGAGTCCAAGATATTCCACGGCGTCGACAAACTTTTTGTGAAGCTCCTTGGTCCACACGACTCGTCTTTTCTTAGAGGTAGAAGCACAAGCACGATCATTATGATCATGACGATCCTCCTCGTTGACTTCTGCATCAAGGCACATACTTCTTTTACTCTTGTTAGGGTTTCTTATGGTGGAATCTCCCACAGAGGATGATTTCTCACCTCCTGCTTTCTCTTCAGCTTCTCCGGTCACCACACTCCTCTTCCTTTCTCGCACCTTCTTTACCAAGTGTTTGAATATTACCCGTAGCTCTTCGGGTTTTATCGGTTTTATAAGATAGTCGGTAGCACCGTTAATCATCCATTTCATTACCGATTGCACTGACTCGTCTTCAGACATTACTGCGGTAAAAAAAAAAAGTGTGTTTTGTTGTTGCATTTCGAAATTACGCTTAGGTCAATGAAATAACATTATTATTGAAATTATTGGTCAAATATTATGAGATTCTTACTGATGATTGGAAGATCCATTCCCGATCCGATCTCCGAGAGAAACCGGAATATATCACCGTCTGGATTATTTCCTTGTATTATAGCAATGTCGAACCTATTCCTATGGTTGTGGAGTGCATACAAAGCGTTGTTCTCTTCGTTACATGTAGTCACTGCAAAAACTCGTTGGAAAAAAAAAAAGTCACTGCAAAAATACACATCACCATTTAATATGGACAGATCTAGTCCAAAGCATGTCATGACTTGGATCGGGCCTCAAATATAGGTCAAAATTTGGGGGAAAATTTTTAGGGTTTTTTTTTGTTGTCGACATCAACAACAATTATATGAAAAGGGGCATTAGACCAGCTTTGAATATAGACTTAATAAAAATAACATCACTAGATCAACTTCGAAGATGGTTAAACTGATCAAAATATACAAGCTATACCTTGGTATTGAAACTTTTGGAGATTTGTCTCCAACATCTGAAGATGCGATGAATCTTCATCGAAGACTAACACTCGCAAACCCTCAGGGAAGTTGCTTGGAAACATATCGGAGAAGTTTGGTAGTGGATCTCTAAATGGACCATCACCGTCGTCATTAGCCATAACTCCACGGTGCTCCAATTTCTCAGCCATATTTGATGGCTGCATATAAACACTGCGTGTTTTTTTGAGGTGTCCGGCCTTTTTAACTAAAAAAGATTCTGATATTATCCTACAAGGATATTGTTCATTTTATAAGAGAAAAAATAGAAGATGAACCCCAAACTCATAATATCTTAACAGATTTTATTGTAACAATTGTTTAAATTAGATGACAAAAAAAAAAAAAAAATTGTTTAAATTAAAATCGTAAAAATTAAAAATTTTAAATGGGTTAAAAAAATTGTAACAATTAAACATGGCTTCTAAAATAACACGTCACCACATATTTCTTTTTAACAAAACTGTTATCACGATCTTCATATCCTTTTTGCAAAGTTCTTCATGATTATAATTTGAGATTTTCGAAATTGGAATGGATTATCTATGTTTTTATTCTTTATTTATTTAGTTTACATAGTTAGATCCACATTTGAACAGAGGTAAAAAAGGAGGGAATATTAGGATTTGGAAAAGCTATAAACATTGTCCGGTAAAAACTCAACCAATGTATGTCTAGCTATTAATTATATAATTAACTAAACATTATGCTATAAAAACTCAACCACTCAGTTTAGAACACTCACAAACACAAAATTTCTATATAGAGAAGTGACTAGAGTGCCATAATTAAATTGCTATCCAAATTTTACTTATTGATTCACAAAATTCAAAACTTGTAATTTTGTTTTATATAATTGTTGTTCTTTTTTTGTTGCTTTTTGAATATTGATTTATAACATTTTAGTGGATTTATCATAAGGGGTGTCGAAGTAAACATTTAGTGATATATTTATATATTTTATAGAGAAAAAAGATTGTACAGAAACAAAAGTTAAAAAGATGGGATAAAACTAAGTAGTCATCAGGTAATATCATACTTTAATTTATGAAAAAAATTAAAAGTCGTAAGAGCCTCTAAAGAGCCTTACTCACTAATTCATAAAATAAAATTTCCTTAGAATAATATCTTCCTTTTTCAAATATTAATGTAAAACTTATGTAAACCAAAACATTCTCCATCGTCGTTAGCCACCACCGGTTCCACATTTTTTATGATTTGCTTTCTTTTTTTCATTCTCACTTTAGCTGACTCTCCTTTTAATCCTTGTACTGTTCTCCCACTTCTCCTTGCTTATATATTGATCAAAAACTCCTAAAAATGTAGGGAAAATACGTGTGATCCTCCTTGAACCGTGGAAAACTTGTTTTGATCAGAACCTTCATTCGATATCTTGAGCTCTAGGATATAGTTCAAAAGATTCTAACATGAGATATGGTCAAAGTCAAGGTCAAAAGACCTTCCGAAGCTCTCAACATTATTTGTTCTTTACGAATTACGATCAATGGAATTGATCAACATTTTCGGTGCACTAAACACTATCACAAATTATCCATCTTAGATTTTGATTTTATGTTGAACTTTATGGTTTGGATTTTGGAACTAAGAGGCTGAAGAAATTTCAAAGTCAATTCCCATTTAGTAAACCAGTCAAAGTTAATGATTCTAAACCGGTAAGGAAACCAGTTCGGTTAATTTATTTTGAATTAGAGAGTTAGTAAATCTTTTTTATGGTTTAATCTCATTGTATTGGATTATTGGTTTTTAAACCGGTCGGTCAACATAACATATATCAGTTATTGGATTAGTTTTAGAAAAGACTAAGTAAACTATAGTGTGTTTAAAAAAGCGGTCTAGACATTTAGGAGTTAAGCGTTCTTAAATTTCTTAGATTTTATTAAAATCGGTGTTACTAGATGGATAATTAGATTTGACGGATTATGTGACTATCATGCGGGCTAGACGGTCATATTAGTAACGGAACTTGAGTTTGAAAGTGAGTATGAGACATGGATATGTAAAATGTTTAGTTTTGACTAGGGTAAAAGTAAAATGACTGAGAATAAATGGTTAATGTAAGCTAGGGTAACGCAAATACACTAAAGAACTAGGATATGACCCGCGGTATACCGCGGGTTTAATATTATATTAATTGACTTTTTTAATAAATTAAGTATTGGTGGTGTATATATTTGTATGTTTTTTGTGTTGTTAGATAATTTATTTTTACGTTAGTGATTATTTCTTGTGAGTTGTAAGTTTATAATATTAATAGGTATAATAACCTCATGTCGTACATAATTAGACATCTCAAATATAAACAGTATAATTCGGTCTACCGTCAGTAATGTATATTTTTAGTTTATACAGTATAAACATAGAATATGTAATAAAAGATGGTTTTTTCTGTTAAAAGTATTACGACACATTCATATTATTTACTTAATATAATTTCGAAATATTAGATTTGTAGAAATTTATTGTTTTTTGTTTTATAGATTGGAAATATAGACATATATATATATATATATATATATATATATATATATATATGAAAATATTTAAATTTTGTTTTATATAAGATCATAAAAATAAGTTTATATCATCTAATTTTAATATTAAAACCATTATTAAAATATTAAATACACACATTAACTATATAATAAAAATCAAAATCTTAAATACATTAAAAGCCCAACAATTTTAACTGAGGCCCATCTACTGAAAATAGAGTGCAGCCCAATATACTCCACAGAAGAAAAAAAAAAAGAAAACAACTGTTTGGAAAAAAAAACGACAAATCAGATGTCGTTGAGCATCTTCTCCACCGACTGATTCTTCAACTCACCTTTCCCTAAGCAATTTCAGAAATTAAAAACCAATTCATCATTCAAGTTTACATCCAATTCGTAGCTGCGTCGGATAATCGAGTTCTAGAAGATAAACTCCTGGCAATAAAATATATATGTAAGTTCGTCTAATTCCAGAATTATAATTACTGTCATCGAGTTCTTCAATTTCGATCAAGAAAAGTTTTTGGGTTTTGTATAGGCTGTGAATTGGAACATGTGTGCCTAGACATTAAATTATATATGCGATGTTGTAATCTCATGTTTCCAACAAAGGATATGTTGTATTCTATATACAAATTATCCATCTTAGATTTTGATTTTATGTTGAACTTTATGGTTTGAATTTTGGAACTAAGAGGCTGAAGAAATTTCAAAGTCAATTCCCATTTAGTAAACCAGTCAAAGTTAATGATTCTAAACCGGTAAGGAAACCAGTTCGGTTAATTTATTTTGAATTAGAGAGTTAGTAAATCTTTTTTATGGTTTAATCTCATTGTATTGGATTATTGGTTTTTAAACCGGTCGGTCAACATAACATATATCAGTTATTGGATTAGTTTTAGAAAAGACTAAGTAAACTATAGTGTGTTTAAAAAAGCGGTCTAGACATTTAGGAGTTAAGCGTTCTTAAATTTCTTAGATTTTATTAAAATCGGTGTTACTAGATGGATAATTAGATTTGACGGATTATGTGACTATCATGCGGGCTAGACGGTCATATTAGTAACGGAACTTGAGTTTGAAAGTGAGTATGAGACATGGATATGTAAAATGTTTAGTTTTGACTAGGGTAAAAGTAAAATGACTGAGAATAAATGGTTAATGTAAGCTAGGGTAACGCAAATACACTAAAGAATATTACTGGGTTCAAAGAACGAGCATACGTGGGAACTCAGAGGGAGTTTGGATAGTGATCCATGGCTTGGGGGTTCATTTAAGTGATTCAATACTAATCCCTTATTAGAATGTCCCACATTGCTTGGGATTAAGATCTTTGGGTAGTATATAAAGGATGTGGCAATCCTTAACTCTTGAGCTAGCTTTTGGGTTAAGTTAGGCCACATTCCTAATATGGTATCAGAGCCAGGTTGGCCCAACAAGCAAATTCCCACAAAAATGGTTTCCCACCTATGTGGCCCATATAAGTGGCATGTCTTGTTGTATTTCCGAGATGTTGGGCTTGGGCTGTTTCCCGTTGGACCGTTTCCCACCCACATCTCGAGGAGGCCTATTAGAATGTCCCACATTGCTTGGGATTAAGATCTTTGGGTAGTATATAAAGGATGTGGCAATCCTTAACTCTTGAGCTAGCTTTTGGGTTAAGTTAGGCCACATTCCTAATATCCCTCTGTTTCAAATTATAAGATGTTGAAGGTAAAAACATATATATTTAGGTAGTTTGTTTTTTTTTTTTAAATATGATTTGTGTTTAGTTAAAAACAAATCTCACCGATCATAAAAAATACTGCAGAATATAAATGGTCACAAATGATCAAATGTATTTAAATTTGCATATAAACTTGCAAAACATCTTATTATGTAAAACAAAATAAAATGTTTAAAACATCTTACTGTATATTTTAAAATAAAGAGAGTAATAAACATAGAAATGAGTACCCCACATGACCTTATTTACTCAAGGATAATTATTTTTTTTTGGTCAAAAAAATAAAAAAATAATAATAATAATAATTATCCTTGAGTGAATGGGGTAATCATTGCCAAAAATTATTAAAAAAAAATACATTCTAGTATAAATTATTGCAGTAGATTAACCATTCCCAAAAATTAAACAGTAATAATAAGAGCAATTATTTATAATAGCATAATTAAAAAGGTTACAAAATCAAGAAAACCAAGGTTGCTACTATTTTTTCACAAAAATTTCAAATAGTGGTTCATTTCAATTTCATTTGCTATCCACTTTTCTTTCTACTAAAAGCCAAACTTTGGATATAAAAAAAAAATCACGGGAGAGGTTTGAGTTATTTTCTCACACGCGTACAAAATAATTAAGATTCGTACCAAAAAAAAAAATACACGAGCCACAAAAGTCACACGTGTGAAAAGTGAAACATAATAAACGCAGTACAAAACACAACCACTAGTTTCGGTTTGGTCAAGACTGTAAATACACAAACAAACTCCGAACCAGTAGTAGTTCTGGTCACAGCTCTTTCTTTCCACTCTCTCTCTCTCCATCACATCGTTCTACTACTTCTAGGGTTTGGCTAAATTAGATTCAATATCTTCCTAATCTCAATAACATATCTTGTAAATTTGTCTGCTTTTGTATTCGTAATCTTTAACAATTAAGTGGAAATGGATTCGAATTCATGGATCAATTGTCCTCCCGTGTTTTCATCATCGTCTTCTTCACGGCGTTACCAATCTCGATCAGGTTTGTGAGGTAGATTGTATATGTAAAGTTTCGTCCTTTGTTGTGAATTAATTGTGAAAAACACTTTTTTGAGGCAGATTTGTATTTGGGAGATGTTGAAGGAGAAGAAGATTTGAAAGCAGAGTTTATGTGTCCGTTTTGTGCAGATGAGTTTGATATTGTTGGTCTTTGTTGTCATATTGATGTGAATCATCCTGTGGAGGCTAAGAATGGGGTAATGTTCATTGAGTGTTTTTATTACAAGAGTTTCATGATGATTCTTAGGTTTTATGTTTAGGTTTAGGTTTAAATTTCCAAATCTCGAAGCTTTCTTGAAATGGAAAAAGGTTGCTTTTTAACCCATTGTTTAGCTTAATCAAGTGAGCCATTGTAATTACCATTTGTAGAAGATTATATAATTAGTAATTTAGGGTCTCTTATGTGTCATCTTTGATGTGAGAACAGTGCGCTTAAATGGTCATATTTTACATTTGAATGAGATTAGGTTTATGATTAGGTTTGATTTCCAAATCTTGAAGCTTGCTTGAAATGGAAAAGGTTGTTTTTTAACCCATTGTTTAGCTTAGTCAAGTGAGCATTGTAATCTCGCAGTGCTTCTGAATTAGAAAGTGTTTTAGGTTCTCTAATGTGCTATCTTTGATGTGAGAACAGAGTCCTTAAATGGTTAAATTGAAAGCAGTTTGCTTTTGCTTTGTTACTAGGTTTGTCCTGTCTGCACAAAGAGGGTTGGATTGGACATTGTTGGCCATATAACAACGCAACACGGGAGCGTATTTAAGATATCCTTATGAAATTTTTGATATTCTCTTTAATGGTTTGGGTAGAGTTTGAAGAGTCATTTTGTGTATTCCTTGACGTGAGAGATTTTACGTGCAGCGAAGGAGAAGGTTACGTAAAGGTGGATATAGCTCTGCCTATCTTACCCTTAAAAAGGAGCTTCGAGAAGCTAACTTACAGTCTTTTGGAGGATCTTCCACTTTCATTCCCTCTTCCAGTATAGATTCTGATCCTCTACTCTCATCCTTTATGTTTAAACCTCCTTCGGCTATACCCATCGCTGAAGGAGACTCGTTAGCAAATGTTTCACCTAAGGACACCCCTAAAAGGTATAATTTCATACTGTACTCTTAAGAAATGTGTCACTTCGGTTGGTTTTCACACAGAGTCTGTTTTTATCATTCCTTTACAGCAACATACGACAAGTATCACTTTCCATTGAAGATCAAGAGAAGGCGAAAAAGAGCGAGTTTGTGCGGGGCATGCTTTGGTCTACCATGCTTGAAGACAAGTTCTAATCTCTCTAGATATCTTATATTGTAATGATGTATCAAGAAATCATACATTAGTCTCAATGTATGTAGCAGAGCCTTGTAGTAAGCATAATGGCATGCTGAGTATGTTGTAATCGGATGTTCTTGGGGTATCTTTTATGTGCATAATCAGAATTCAGAAGATATATAAGTAGTATTTCACTCTACTCTGGAATTATAAATTAGCCAAAGCTTAAAACTTTTCAGTACAAGACTTATAAGCCAAACCTGTGTTTCAGTTCAGCAATCAAATTGTATCACAAAAAGTGTTGCATCTCAACATTACAAAAACACTCCTCGCAAATTTCACTATATGGGTTCCTCAAATCCTTATTCAGGGTAAAAGCAAAAGACTAAGTTTCAGAAGAAAAAGGAAGATTAGGCTACAATTCACAAAGCATCTTCTGGAAACGAAACAGCAGAGACTCTTAAATCGCCTGAAAAACACGCAAGAGTCTAGCCACTATTTGGTGGTTCTTCAGTGTAAGAGAGACTTTATATGTGAAGTAAGAGCAGCAGATAATGGGTCTTTAGATCAGACCAGAGCCAAATCGATGGTCAAGAAAGTATCTTTCATTTTCACCTCATTTGTGGGCTATTAGAGGTGAAGAATCTGTAGTCTGGATGATCAACTTGCAGACGCTTGAGCCATTTATCTGCAGCTTGTAGCAAAGAAGTGATCTTTTGGGACTCTTGAGTTCTATTTTGGTTCCATACAGATACTTTCAGCTTATAAGATGCGAGTCCAAAAGTAGGCAACGGTAGCTTTGTGGATGGTTCGGAATCATTACAACCAATAGCACCTGCTCCAATACATACACAACACTGAGTAAGAGATCACAAGGACGAGGGCAAAAAGCCGGTATTGTGTTACATTAAGTCATCGGTTACTTACTTTGAGGAGGTGCTGTTGAGAGAGAGTGAAAAGTTAGAAAGCAGGCATCGAGATTTTGTAGTGTTGGACCAACCGGTATTCTGTATATTGGATACCTACACACCAAAAAATTAACAAAGCAACATTTTCAAATCCAATTCCATATATTCCAAAATGTAACGATCTCAAGAGTCAAAACTCAGGAAGGTTCACATGAAACATACCATGACACAGAGACCCAACTTGAAGGAAGAAGATCACAGCTCCGGTATGTCATTAGCTCAGGAAATCTTGACGCCAGATCCGAGACCTGGTGTGTATGAAAACTTTATTAGAAAATATTTAAAGTAAACAACGAAAAGAACTGCCTTTGCTTAGGAGGACATTTACTTTGTTAGCCAGAGGTTCCCGGCCAAACGGAGGTTCATACTCCAAGTACTCGAATAGTAATCGTCCCTGCGGATTGCTGATCTCCGTTTCTCCACTAGACAACGAGCCAGCAATAGATTGATCTCTCAGACTAATTCTATTCAGTTCACTGACACTCAAGTCCACCGCATTCGACAAAGTCTTAGCATGATTAGGTAACTTCTCGACCTTACTGTTGCTGCTTCCTTCACTACTTCCTTCATTATCTTCAACTGGATTCCTGTTTGAAAAGACAATAATCAAAAACCGTCAAATGGAAAAACAGAAGAGTTCTGTCATGCACTAAACCATTAACATATCAAACACACTAACCTAGGCTTCTTCGACGGATCCACATACAACTGAATACCAGATAAATAAGGCACATAATACTGCACGGTGGAGTCACTCCCATTCATTTCTAGAGGATGCATTTCTAGAGGCACACCAGCACCGTATGCACTCCATTCTGCAAATGACTCCCAAAGATCCTCCAAAACAAAATACGTATGGCAATCCGATTCGCGGGTTTTAAGTTCCCACCTGCTCCTCTATAAAAGACCAAATTACAGCAATAAGCAATGCTCACACCACAGAAAAAAAAAACACATCTTGCACTAAGTTCAACTCCAGATCATACAATAAACTCAAAGTCTTCCCAATTCAACTCCAAGTATGACCAAAAGTCTCAACAATCAGAGATTATAAACACAACAACACACTACAATCTCAAGTTCAAGTAGCCACAAATGACACAGAATCAAGCATCAAGACCCAAGAGTCTTACCATGGGAAATAAACGGGCAGGAACAACAGGAGTAGTATGCTCCAAGAACCGATCCAAGTTAGACCCATCACTAAGAACCCGACCCGACCCGGAAGAAGAATCAGAAGAACCGGCACATACTTCCGAACCCGAAACAACAACCCGATTCTTACTCTCCGACACACCAAGACCTTTCCTAGTCCTCGGAGGAGGCATAGCCACAACAGTCTCAGCCTTTCTTCGCTCTTCTTCTTCATCATCACGACGTTGCTTCTCCCTAATCTGTTGCTGCAATTGCGCCTCTTGCTGCATCCTACGCATCGGAGGTGGATTATAAAACCGATTCTCACCACGGATCGCTGTTCGTGCGATTGAAACTCCTCCAGAACCCGACATTGTTTGCTAACTTTCAAAATCGATCGCAAAAATCCAAAACCCAGATGAAGCAAAATCGGATAAAAAAAAGTGAAATTTCTTTCTCCCCAGAAAAAATAAAGAAGAGAAGAGAGTAAAAGATTGCTTCTTTTGAAACTTTGCTTGATGATACAAAGTAGAGAGTTGAGGAAACTGAGATGAAGTGAGTTTCTAGGGTTTTAGAGAGATTGGGGAAGATGAAGAAATGGGGAAATTTTTGATTATATAAAATGGGAATTTTAATTTTTATAATAAAATTCTAGTGGTATACACTAAATTAGTTATTTAATAATAATAATAATAATACACTAAATAGTAAATATTTACGGGTGTGGCGAAGAGAAGAAGATGGTTGGAAAATGAAGAGGTGTGTCTCTCTGTGGTTTGGTAAGCGAATGGTTTTTGAGTTGACGAAGCAGCTCTTTGTTATTGGGCTGGGCATTTATTAACTAGGCCCAAATATTACGCCGGCCTCCAAGTTAGCCAAGCTGATCGATTAGTATGTTCGAAATACCTTGACAACCGGCTAAGCACCTGACAGGCTCTCCCACCTACGAAGGCGGACTGCGATATTGGTTCCAATCCCACACTAAGGTTCTTTATGAAATCGTTTCCAACAATTCTCTCGGTTTTTCGGCTTGATGTTTCCTTTATTGTAAAACAGTCTTTTTTTGGTGAATATAATTTTACATTCATTAAAGAGAAAAATACATTAATAGAGCTTAGCTTGTCCATAGTTTATATTTTTACTTTCTCGTTACTGGGCTTGAATGTTTTTCTAGAGTAGTAATGTTGCCTATTGCCTCCAGGTTGGATTTGAACCAAGCTTGGGATATAACTACTGTTGGATCTAGACTAGGCCTGGGCATAAAATCCGAAATCCGAAAACCGATCCGAAACCGCTCCGAAAAATCCGACTCCGAACCCGAACCGAATAGTCATAAAACCCGAACGGATAATGAATTCTCCTATCCGAATTATCCGAACCGAACCCGATCCGAACCGAAAACCGAAAGGATATCCGAAAACCGAAAATAAAATTATATATACAAATATATTAGTTATATTTAGCTATAATTTTATAACAAATAACAAAAATATTCTAAATAACTTAGATATCGGATTTTTTTTATTTATATTTGTTAAAATTATACATATTTTTGCAAAATTTAGTTAAATTTTAGTAAGATTCAACTATTTTTTATTTAGATTGAACCTTTTTTATTTTTATTTTTCTCAAAAACCGATCCGAAACCGATCCGAATCCGACACTATCCGAACCGAATCCGATCCGAATAGTCATAAAATCCGAACGGATAATAAATTCTCATATCCGAATTATCCGAATCCGAATAAATCCGAACCGAATCCGATCCGAAATCCGAATGCCCAGGCCTAATCTAGACTACTGAGTCGAATTCTTCTGAGATATAGACTTCTCCAAAGTCACCATTCTCTTCAAAAACGTATACAATTCCATTGTCACAACATACAACGACCTTTTTCTCCTCGTCCGCAATGAAGAAACTTACATCACACGTTAATTTACGGTGAATGTAAGTGTTTAAATCCACTGCCAAAAACTTGGTCTACGACAGGACTTTGGTCTGATCAATAATCTCATCATTGGTCGTCACCCAAATCTCCACCATTGATGTATCCCTCCTCTGTTGCAAAATCGAAAATTGCTCTTCTCTAACTAGAGATACTGCCAAAACTTGGTAGCCAAGACACTGAGAGGAGGGAAGATTCAGACGTCCAAATCTCTCTCTTGTGAAATCAAACCTTAGTAGTAAAAATTCTTTGACTTGTAAAGCAATCCAATAAGTATTCCCCTTAAAAGAAAACCCACGAGACTGTAAGATGCAGCCGAGGATGGCCTCACCAAGAGCCCTCCATGAATTAGAGCTAAACTCATACATGTCTAACTCTGAAAATCCCATTTTGGATGATCCAAAATCCTCAAGACTTTGTAGATATCGCACAATTCCTTGTGGTATCCGAGGGCAAAGACTCATTGGTTGTTAGTATATCCTCTAACAAATCACTTGGAAGATCTGACATCGCCATTGTCTTCCGTGTTTCCTCTTGTGATCTCTATAAAAATGAGAGAGGCCGGCTACAATTAGATATTAGGGTTTCTATGTTTCACTTTTGCCCTAAAATGGGCTCTGCTTAAACTCTAAAAACCCCAATAAATCTTTTTTTAATTGAAGAGAGTTGGTGGAAATAATTTTAGGTGTTACTTTTCATAAATACAACCTTTTCTCGAACGTCAATCTTTTGATCAACTATAAAAGTATTTTTTCTTTGCTAATGGATAGGTGTTAGGAGTCCTAACTTAGGACGCTAAAAACAAGCCATGAAAGTATATAGCTTGACAAAAGAAATGTGGCAAAGAAAGAATCAACAAAAAAAAACTGATGATGAAAGATCTTTTCTTAAGCCATGTGAAGAATCTCCACTGAACAAAATTTCTTTGGTTACACATGAATGAAGAAATGAACCTGTACAAGATATATTAATCTCACAAGCTGCAAATAACAGGGACAACACCAACAATGGGGATTTGGAACAGGTAACTTCTACACACTGTGGTTTTTTTTCAGGAAAAGAAAAGAATCTGACCTTTTGCTATCTTAACAAATATGAATCATCATGCCCAACCGATCTGAAATGAGGTTTCTAATGAAGTTTGGTTTCATAAGGCCTCAGCTCTACCATAGGAACTATCAAAACTCTTCAGCTCGGGGCACGGTTCAGGGACTACGAATTCTGAAGACCCGTCAACATATGAGCATTGCCAAGAATCAGCAGGAGAATCGGAGTTCTTGATCGACAGAGAGATATTCGATAATAAAATCGAAGTGAAAGGAGACTCTTCGGTTCCAAAGAAATATCCGGCAGTGCTTATGTTTTCTCCAACAATGTCATGTAATCTGATGTGACTCACAAGCGGGAAAGCATTAGCGTCGAAACCAGAATCCGGATGAGTACCGAAGCTACCATTGGCTAGAAACGCAGTACCAATATTAACCATATGGATGTTGGAAATATCGATCTCTTTAATGTAACCGCCTCTTCCGTTTGTTGTTCTAAAGGCAATCCCGGATAACGAGTTGTGTATGTGAACATCACTAACCTCGATATCAGATATGCCACCAGACATTTCACTACCAAAGGAAATGGATGAACCAGAAGTTGCTCCGAGGTAAACATTTCTTATCTGGACATTTGCAGTAGGTCTTGCATACGAAATACCGTATTCGTCCCAACCACTTTTAAGAGAAATGGCATCATACCCCATGTTGATACTAGAATCTTGGATGCATACATTTTCAGAAGAATCTGAAAAAATAGAAAACAAATAAAAACAGTTTGAGATTCTAATGCTGCAACAATTGTTTCAAACACCTATGTCTGGATCATAACAACTAACCCGGGACAATGCCGATGGTATAAGGAGATTCTGGAGAAGTATTAGCTGTTACTCTATGAATGTATAAATTGCTGCAAAACATCAGTGACCAGAGTCAAGAGTTTACCAAAAGATTTCAAAACCAAAGGAGGTATAATTATAAGAAGGGCATTTTCAAACTATGTTTACCTACAATAAACCGAATGGATAGTATAAGCCGGAGCATTCAAGAACGTAAGATTTGAGACAATGACATTTACGGAAGAGACAAACTCGACAAGGTGAGGGCGACTGTACTCTAAAGACTGAGAATTAAACCGATCCCACCAAACAAGGCCTTGCCCATCTATCGTACCGTTATCACCTGAACCAATGAATATGGAATATGGAATACAATGGTGAGTTTTTATTTAGCATTAACAAACAAAATGAAATGAAAGGACCAAAACATGTATATAACCTGTTACTACTACATCATGTAGCGTGTCACCGTTTATCAAACTCATGTATCTCTTCCCTGGTAGATCAATACCCCGCCCATATGACGGTAAAGCATCCGTGACTTGCCAATGTGATGGATCCTTGATACCGTATTGGTTGAGGTAAGAACAACAAAAAAGAGACAAAATGAGAAACAAATACACAAACTGAAATCAGTGGAATGACATATATCCTTTGATGAATGCCCTTAATCTTGCTAAGTGATTGGTAAATTCCTACAGATTACAGAATCATCCCGCAGTTTAGTAATCGGAGCCAGAGGTCATCCTAAGCCACAATGCCTAATTACTAACCAAATTTTGGTTTTCTACACATCAAATCCATTCCACATGAATAGACTTTGATTCAAAAACCATCAAGAAAAGACAGGAATCTATGTAGCTAATCAGAAGTTCTATGAAACAGTTAAGCCGCAAACTCTGATCTTACTCTTTACAATGATCAAGATTTTAGACAAAGAGAGAGACATACACAGACCTGTGAGGCAAGTATTACGGCGTCTTTCTCCAGAAATAGAGTGAGATGACTAGTGAGATTGAAACTTCCGGTCAGCCACCGTCCCGGAGGAACATAAAGCTGAGCACCACCTTTATCAGCAAAAGACTTAAGATAGAAGACAGCATTCTGAAACGCAATTGTGTTCAACGTTTCCCCATCTCCCACAGCTCCAAAATCAGTGATTTTGACACTGTGTGGTCTCTCGTTCGGTCTCCGACCAAGATCGCATACGTTTCCGACGCCGTAACTTCTCCCATTAATCAGAATCACACTGCTCAATGTCAACAGCAAAACTAGTGCCACCTGAACAAGAAACAAAAATCTTACTCAGAGCTTCAAATTCAGATCGGAATCTACAGATAACAAAAAGGAATTATTTTTCTAACGGATCCAGTGAAATGACGAAGACCCAGAAACCATTAACGAACTGGGTTCGTGTTTTAAGCTTCGTCACAATCGAAAATCAAGAAATTTCGGACAAGAGAGTAAGAGAAGGACAAGAGACTTCAGAGCTAAACTAATAAGAAGACGTACTTACACTTACTGGCATCTTATTTGTAACAAAAAAAAAGCTGTCAGAGAATAAAAAAAAAGCAGAAAAAAGTGAAGAACTTTTCGCGCCAAATGGAACCCGACAGTGAGAAAGGAGAAGAAGAGAGAAGAAGAAGAAGAAGTGAAAAGAAAGAAGAATGACCACAGAGAACAACAACACAGACGAGCTTTTTTTTTTTTTTTGATTGAGAAAAGTATAAATGATTAAAAAAAAACGAATTATGTGTTTTTTATATAGTATAAAATAATTCCATTAAAAAGAAAGAAGAAGCAAATATGGTAGAAAAAAATTTAACGCCAAATGACAGCCTTTTTTAATTCGTATTTAACATTTTAAGAATTTAAGCATATTAAGAAAAAAATGGAGAAGAATATTGAAAACTGGCAGGTAGAAAAAAACAACAAAAGGTAAATGAAAAAATTAAAAGTATATATTTTTAATTAACGTTATTAATTTCCACTAATTAGCAATTAATACCATTTTTTGGCTACAAACTGTTTATAAGAATGATAGTAACGTATATTATCGCCGACAGGACCACCGGAGAGAAGAGAAACGACTTTTTTGTTTTCACTCTTCATGAAGAAAAAGATGGAGAAATTAAAAAGAAATGGTTGTCTGAAATCGATATTTTTGTCTATTACTTTGAGAGTGCATGTGTTTGGTTTTCGTTTTGTAAAAAGGTTTTCGATAAGAAAATAATTTTAGGTGTGATTATTTCTAATGTTTTGTTTTTATTATGTCTTTTTCATTGTTTTGTCGCCGTCAGTAGGATGTGATGGTGTTATGGTTTAATTATATATCTAGGTATAAAAAAAAAGTTGGACATGTTGATTTGCTTTCATGTATAGTTTGTTTGATAACTTATGTATAAAATTTATATTTTATTATATAATTAACTGGAGAAAATACAATTTTTATAATTTATATGTTTTAGTCAAAAACAAATTTCAACTTATTTACCAGTCAAATAAATTCTCGATTTTATATTGACGTGACATAATCAGTTATAAGATTGGATATAATTCGGTAAAATCAACACAAAAGTAAAATTAATTTAGTTGAAAAATAAGTTGGAGACTTATAACCATCAATTATATACCAAATATAGTCTATAAAAACTTTATTCGGTGATTTTCGTACATAATATTTAGTGTACACTAGATTGTAGATAATTGTCATAAACAAAATTTGGCGTACAAATGAATGATTATATGTGAAAGTATTTAATCTATATGAATAGTGAATGATTATAGTGGACAAAACATTTTGGTCAACTTGATTTTGTCACTAACGAAATTATTATTTTTATTAATTATTATTATATTTATCAGTAACGAAATTATCATTAGGGGTTTTGCTTAAATCTTATTTTCTAATTATATTTTTAGTTTTTTATTTTTATTTTATCAACTTAACATCTAGTTTTCCTAAATTACCTATTACTTTACCATAATTCTCTTGATACAAAATGTTAATAGACATGTTGATAAAGCTAATAATACAAAGAATCTAATAAGTGTTTCAGTTACAAAACAAAGAATATGATGAATAATTAATTATTTAAATTTCTTGTTTGAAGGACTATATTAGGAGACTTGTAGGTATACTTAAATGATTAAGAACTAATACCCAAGAATATCCACATATAATTTTTTTTTGCCAAGAAGATCAACTTTTGAAATCTAAAACATATATATTTTTTTTTAAAAAGAGTGGTCAAAGAAAGAAAAAAACAAGAGAATTAATATGAATAAAGTTTGAATGTATATAGTAAATGAGGGGAATATAAGAAAAGAAATTGTGGGGATAGAAGAGAAGAAGACACAAAGCCATGTGGCTGAATGGTAAATGGGTACCACTTTTATTCATCTTCCAATTTGCCAGCCTGTCACTTTTGGGCCTTTTTTTTTTTTTTCCTATTATGTTTCTTATTTCTATTTTCATTTCATATTCAAAGTTACCACTGATATGAAAGTTCAGTTTTGTTTTTACTTTCTGACATCAATTAGTTTTGATAATAATGTTTCTGAAAAAATAAAATATTACATGGGCCAGTGATTATTAACATTTGAATATAACCAAAAACTCAACATAAACCCAATTATCCTAAATTCTTAAAGACTTGCTAAAAAACAGAATCGAATTCTAGCCGGATTTGGTTCGAACTCAACATTGCTAGTACATTGTCATTGACTATGATTTTGCAGACGTTGACATCAATAACAATCGCGTTGAGGAAAATCGTGTGAACGTCCATATCTAGACGAGGGACTGTGCCAGTACGACATCGACGCAAAAGGTATGAACCAGGGATCATCCCAACATTAACGAGAAATAGCATAGACAAACAACGTCAGACACAACCACACATTTTGTCAACTCTAAAGTAAGAACAACAAACCTCTTCGAATGATCAAATCAATGGTTATAGTACTCATTACTCAAGTCGTGTGGTTATGCATGCTTTCAGCAATTGCTAGTGCATCATCATCTAATTTGCTAGTGCATAATCATCTAATTTGTAGCGAGAGCGCCTGTAGCGAAAACTGTTTAGCTTTTTTAGCCGTGGACAAGAATGGCCTATAGCTTTCAAATTCTGTTTCAGCCATGAATATTAAGACCTCGAGCTATTACTATTAATCTAATCCTTCTAAACCGGACAAGAAGGCGGTGTTCTTATAAGAGTTTGTGAACTTGCGCTGAAAGAAACATGTTAATTCTGTTCTTACTATGACGAGAATTTACACGCTCAAAAGCTACACTACAGTAAAGAGGAAATGTACGAGTCAAAACGATAGCCGACATCATCTGAGATGTCGTAGACATACTCCTCCTCGCTGTCATATGAGTAATCGGAAACAATGGCATCATACTCATGAATCGAGTCATTAGGGTGTCTCAAAACTTTGATCCTATCGTAACACTGCTTCTCCCGATCCCCAACAAGGTTAACATTAAAACACTTGCGTATATCAAGATGATCCAGGTTTGGACAATTGTCAAGAATGGCGTTTAAACCGGCGTCTGATAACCCGTTCCCTAAAAGCTGGAGGTGGCGAAGACCATGCATCGTTTCAGCGATCGCTAGAGCAATCTCATCGCCACAGTCCACGTAACCCATGCCGTTAAGCTTCAATTGCCTTATCTTCAACGTCCTTAGATTTGGACAAGACTTGCCTATAGCTTTCAAATGATCTCCAGAGATCACCGAGTGCGTAACAACCTCGAGTTCTTCAAGCAATGGGAGTTTCACAACTGCTTTGAAAATCCCAAAACTCGTTATCCCACCACAGTTAACAGCTCCAAGGCGTCTAAGATTACTTGATCTGCAAATAACATGATACTCACAATGGAACAAACACAATTTGGGGCAAATTCATATCATTCAAACCCTAATTTCCTTACTACAATTGAAATCAAGTCAACAATTCAGAAATTTTCTTCAAATTTAGCGTTGCTTGTGAGTTTTAGGGATTTGAAAGAACCTGTCAGCGATGTAGGAGAGGAGAGAATCGCTCCCAAAGTCTTCAATATTGATCTCCAGCAAGCCGCCACGGCTGAGATCAACGGCGTGACGGCACATGGCTTCGAGATCGTACTTCCAGATATCGATTTTTTTTGACATTCGCGTCTCGATTTTGGTCCATGTCGATGGATCTTTACATACGCGTCGCCACGATTTGCATACCTTCTGAGCGTTGTTGAGTTTATCATGTATGTTAAGACGAAGAAGAATCGAAGACGTCAGCTCCGGTGGAAGATCCGCCCAGTTTCTTTTATATTCTCCGCTCTTCATCGCCGGGGCAAAAGACGAAGACGACGGCGAAGAGAAGTGAAAGTTAATTTCGACTCTTTTGGGAGATTACATTATTGTCCCTCATGGCATTAAAAAACATTTCATGTTGATAGGTCTACTAAGCCCATTACTCGAATTAACTATTGGGCCTAGCCTCATAACATTCACGTCTCGCGAATTAGGAGAAACCAATGAGGAAAATTCAAAGTAGAGTGGATAACCAAAAACAATCTTCTACAGTTCTACTGATAACAAAGTGGGTTGGCTGATTTTTCAGCTCTAACCCAATATTGACCCAAAAAAATGTAAAAGAAAAAAAATGTCTTCTCATTTTTTTTTTTTTTAATTACTTATTTTTAATAAACAATTAAAATTAATAAATTCTAACTTAATTTTACCAAAAAAATAAATATAACAAAATATACCACAAAATAATTATATAATAAAATTTTGGTATATACTTTGGTAATATAAACACAAATATACCACAAAATAATATAACAAAATAGACCACAATTCTTTTTTTTTGTGCTATATTTTGTTATAAAATTTTGGTAATATAACAATATATACCTTTCCCTTTTTCCTTTTGGCATTCATTTTCTTTTTTATATATTTAAAGGTAGGTTTTCCTTTTAAAAACAAAATATACATTTTTTTTGGCAATCATAATATATGACCTTGGAATTTCATAATGTACATAAATTATGAAATTCAGAGTACTGTATATATCAAATTTCTATATATATCCATAAACACCACAAATCAAAGTATACATTATGGTATTTGTAAATTCAGTTTTCTTTTTATAAATTCAAAGGTCAGTTATATATATATATATATAAAACCAACCTTTTGTAAAAAGAAAAATGAATTTATAACTCAACATAAACCCAATTATCCTAAATTCTTCAAGACTTTTACCTATAACAGAATCAAAATCTAACCAAATTTAGTTCAAACTCAACATTGCTTGCAGGTTGCTAAAATCGAAAGCTGAAAAAAATAGTAAATCCACAGTTTCAAATTTGTATTATGGGTCTGGACCCGTAAATATTGAAGGCAATAGTGGTTCACAAGTTGAGTGAAACTGGTCTATCAAGCTTGGAGGTTTCTAAAATCTTAATACTATTAATCTAATCTTTCTAAACCGGACAAGAAGGTGATGTTCTTATAAGAGTATGCGAACTTGCGACGAAAACATGTTAACAAGGAATTTACACACTCAAAAGCTACACTAAGGCAAAAAGACACACGTCCACTGAAACTACTTACCGACTTAATGAAAAGAGGAATGAACGAGTTCATTAACAGTCTCGCCACTGCTATTTTGTCAACAGAACTTATAATTGTATTCTTCAAATGATCGGACCGCTTATCCTTATCTAGTCATAATACGAGTAAGAATGATAGTGGACATCACCTGACATGTCGGAGACATACCCATCGGTGTCATATGAGTAATCATAGCCTTCTTCATATGAGTAATCGTGGCCTTCTTCATCTTCAGTATTGGAAATAACGTCATCATACAAATGAACTTCATCTTCAGTATCGGAATTAACGGCATCATACTCATGAATCGAGTCATTAGGATGTCTCAAGACTTTGATCCTATCGTAACACTGCTTCTTCCAATCCCCCACAAGGTTAACGTTGAAACACTTGCGTATATCAAGATGTTCTAGCTTCGGACAATTGTCAAGAATGGCGTTTAAACCGGCGTTTGATAATCCGTTCCTTAAAAGCTGGAGGTGGCGAAGACCAGGCATTGTTTCAGCGATTGCTAGAGCAATCTCATCATCACAGTCCAAGTCCAAGTAACCCCTGAGGTTAGGCTTCAACTGCCTTATCATCAACGTCCTCAGATTTGGACAAGACTTGCCTACAGCTTTCAAATCATCTCCTGAGAACGAGTATGTAACCTCGAGTTCTTCAAGCAATGGGAGTTTCACAACTGCTTTGAGAATCCCAAAACTCGTTATGCGACCACAGTTAACAGCTCCAAGGCATCTAAGATTACTTGCTCTGCAAAAAACATGACCTACTGCTTATAAAAACAACAATAAGATGCAAAAATTTCATTTAGAGAATCGTTCCTACTACTTATCTAACTTAGAATTCTAAGCTATGAAAATTTTGGCTCTAATCCTCACAATGGAACAAGAAACTTAGGAACAAACACAATTTGGGGATTTTCATATCATTCAAACCCTAGAAATAGCAATTTCCATAGTACAATTGAAATCACTTCAGAAATTTTCATCAAATTTAGCGTTGCTTGTGAGTTTTAGGGATTTGAAAGAACCTGTCGGCGATGTAGGTGAGGAGAGAATTGCTCCCCAAGTACTCGATGTGGATCTCCAACAAGCCGCCACGGCTGAGATCAACGCCGTGACGGCACATGGCTTCGAGATCGTACTTCCAGACGTTGAAATTCTTTGGCATTCGCGTCTCGATTTTGGTCCACATTGATGGGTCTTTACATACGCGTCGCCACGATTTGCAAACCTTTTGAGCGTTGTAGAGTATATCAATTATGTTAAGACGGAGAAGAATCGAAGACGTCAACTCCGGTGGAAGATCCGCCCAGTTTCTTTTATATTCTCCGTTCTTCATCGTCGCCGGAGGCAAAAGACGGAGACGACGACGAAGAGAAGTTAAATTTCGGTTCCTTTTGAAAATTACAATATTATCCCTCATAGAATTATATATTACGAAAATATTTCATGCTGATAGGTCTACTAAGCCCATTACTCAAATTAACTATTGGGCCTAAGCTCATATCTCGCGAGTTATTATTAACCAATGAGGAAGACTCAAAGCAATTGACAGATTTATATGGTTAACCAAAAACAATCTTCTATTGATAACAATCACAAAAGAGAAGTTCTTATTAATGGATACTACGACACCAAAAGTCCAAAACCACAAACAAGAGATTGGTCACAAGACCTGATTTTAAACTTTATCCCAATACTCATTATGTGCTTAATGCAAAAGGCTATAAACGCCTTTGCTTTAAGAAGAAAAGAGTTTGTCTTCAACAAAAGGACTAAAGTGATTCTTTCTTAAACAAAGATTCAGAGGAGAAGCTTGGTTTAGAGAACAGCGGTGTCAACCAAGGCTTCTGTAATCTTCCTCTCCAGTTCCTTTGGCTCGATCCATATTGAACTCTGCTCACGTAGTAGCTTCTCTCTCTCTTTGATCTTCTCTTCCCTTTTTTGGCCCATCATCTTCCAGATCTCTAGCTTTTCTGCTCTTTCTTTAATCTACAGTTTATTAAACACAACAACCGGTCTATAATTCAACATTTCTTGAATCGGTTTCACAACTTGAAAGAAAAACACTATGACCATTACTGCTCTGAGGTTGTGACCGAGAGAAATGAAACGAGGTACTCAAAACTAGAATCAGAAACCAGGGAGAAGTACACTTCGCAATTAATTTGCAGACACAATTATATGATTCAGTGAATACTACTTTGGTAAGTATATGTGTACAATGTTTCATCTACCTAAAGCTCAGACAAATGACCCATCTAACTAACAAGTTTCACTGCCCTCAAAAGAATTCCCATTGAAAGCATCAAGATCAAGCATCATAATCTCTCTTATGGTTGAATGTTTGATTTACAGGTACGATGCCAAAGCTGTAACCAAATCAAGAACTACTACTGTATAGAGACAGTGATGATTAAACGATTCATCAAAAAATCTCCACTTGATGCTAAGCATCGATTATCCAAAAGCTCTTAGTCATACATCTCCATCAGCTCTAACCTAAAGTTTTCTCTTCAATTCACAAACACCCTTTAAGAGGACTAGGTTCAAGAGGACAACAACACATTACTTCACCAGATTAATTCAATAATCATCTCACACTAAACTAACTACTTGATTAAACATCAATAACTGAGAACAGAGAAAAAGAATGTACCAGAGTTTGCCTGAACTCTTCATCAGCAATCTTACGTTCCTCAGCCCTAACCTTAGCCGCCTCAGCCTTCAACCGTCGCCTCTCCTCATTAGCAGCTCGTTCAGCCAACAATCTAGCCTCATCCTTACGCTGTTTCTCAACACGAAGCATCTCAATCTCATGAATATACTCTTTACGATACACTTTAACTTTCTTTGCATAATCTCTCCTAAGCTGAGCAAGCTTTCTCTCTGCATCTTTCGGATCACTCGGAGCTTCCCAGCTACCAATATAGTTTTCTGGCTCAAGAAAATTGTGTGTCTCTTGGTGGAATCTATGGTGAGTGGCTTCAGCAGAGAAAGACCTGAGAGATCCAATCATCGAAGCGTTCTCACTCTGCCTCACGAGACGGCTTAGCTTATTGCAAAACGCCATTTTCACTGAATCTGATTCTACACAAGAAGTGGACAAACGAAAAACTCAAATACAGATTCAGATTCAACAACACACACAGAATTCGAAATTAGTGTTTCTACGTTGCAGCAACAATTAGATCCACTAAATGCGAAAGCAAAATTGGTCGAAGAAGCTTACCTGGGAGGAATGAATCGACGGAGATTTGTTAAGAGAGAACCCGGGAAGAGGAAGAAGAAGTACAACGGCGGAGAAACAAACCGGCGTGAAGCTTTTTAGGGCTGAGAGAAATGAATGTATTTTTTTTTTTTGAATGAATAATTATTATTTCCCATTGTTTTTTTTTACATTTGTTACTTTCATTGGTGAAAAAAAAAAAAGATTGTTATTTTCATTATATGTCTAGATGAATAAAGATTTCTTCTACTCGATATTTAAATTAGTGTTAGGATTAGATTTTGTTTATATTTAATTTCAGATAATGTAGAAATATTATTATGAAATATATCATCTTTTAAAGAGTTTTATTTCCTCTTCTCCAACATGTATTTGATACAACATGTCTTAAAAGATATCATTACTCATTAGATTGAAAAAAAATTATTCATGGAACTCATATGACAAAGAAGAGGGAAAATATATTGCAAAAATAATTAAATGCTAACCAAGCAAATGGTATTATAATAATAATATTTATAAACAAAAAAACGAATGATCTTACGATTTTAAAACAAACCGAACCGAAACCAAAATATTTTAAATAATTGTAGCCGAACGTGTTTTTTGAAAAAAAAACGAAACAAAAATGAATCACTTAATTAAAGTTCGGTTTAATTTTTTGGATAAAGTTTTTCTGCCCACTTCTAATTTCTTACTGGCCATAAGTTTATAATTTGCTCTAAAATATCTGTATACTTAATCGGCTAATCTATTGAACTTTTTTGGTATGAAGTTTTAACAATCGACTAGGCTGTTAAAACTTAAAAGCAAAAATGTTCAATAGAAGAAGAACGAATGTTCAAAAACTAAACATGAATCTGCTTTTGTATTTTTAATATAAGATTAAATAAAATATGTTCATTTTGAGAAAATTTTGATTAATTTTTAGTAAGTTTCTGTAAAATGTACAAAAATTATTTTAAAAATTATAAAATATTTTATCATATAAGTATTGGGTTCTCAAAGAGTCAAAGTTAATGGTGCTGCTAAATCACGCAACAAAATAAAAGATTGACAAAAATAGCACCACATTTGCAAAGATCCACAAATATCACCATACACTATAATTAAATATTAAATATAAATTATTAATTTAATTGAAATAAATAAATAAAAAGTAAAAATTTCTCGCAAAAATTTATTTTTTCCGCCAAAAAATTTCAGCAACGTGTAAAACATTTTCCACCAATTTTTTTTTTTGAATTTCCTGGAACGTTTATAATTGACAACACATGAGAGCATTTTTGAAATTTTCTTTTAATATTTGGTCATCTAGCAAAACTTTACTAAACAGTAGAAATATACAGATATGGTATTGTTGATGAGTAAAACAAATAAATACAAAATATGA
This sequence comes from Arabidopsis suecica, assembly GCA_019202805.1. NCBI lineage: Eukaryota > Viridiplantae > Streptophyta > Magnoliopsida > Brassicales > Brassicaceae > Arabidopsis > Arabidopsis suecica. The sequence continues at coordinate 7,156,066 of CM032912.1, read as the reverse complement.
TACTAGAAAATATACATTACGTACATAATAGAGGAATACAAATGGAGAACCTAACATAAGCAAGTTAAACATACAATTTTGATTTCGTTTTAAAAATACCAATGTGATTGGTTTTTTAATTTACATAATTTACTTCATATAAATACAAAAAATGAAATATTGTATTTGTGAAAGATATAATCGGCAAATGAGGATTTATAGTATATTTCAAAAGAAAACATTTTCTAGAGACATATTTGTCGATCTAAATAGTTATTTCATAACGATACAATTCTCTAACCTAAACTAATCTTTTTCGAACAGAAGAAAATGTATTATAATTTTCTATAGAAACTTGTTTTTTTTTCTTTTTTTTGTCAAACTAGAAACTTGTTTTCCTTTTATGTTTTGCATAGATGTATATCTTTGTTCAAATATAGTTCGTGTAATAACTAACGTCAAGATAAACATTATGGAACTCTAAAAAAAACATTCATTTACTAAAATCTATGTGGTTACCAATTATCATCCAAATATAACCAAGTTTGAAATCCATCTGTTCTCTACTATATAAACATCAACTACCGCTTGTTCATAATTCCACAGAGCCAATTGAACCATAAATTGAACTCCTAATCGGGGTTCTTTTTATAAATTTATTTATTTGTTTATAAATAATAATATGGGGATGTCAAAAAGTATCAAGGTTATTCTATCTCTTGCCCTTGTACTGTTTTTGGCACTTGCATCAACCAAGGTTGAGGCCACAAGATACATAAGTTATCGTGGTATTAATCATGGAGATCATGCTATACATTGTGACAAAGCTCACCCTAATACATGCAAGAAGCAAGAAGCAAATCCTTACAGGAGAGGATGTGGAACGCTCGAAGGTTGCCATCGTGAGACAGGTTGAAAATGAATCAACCAACCCACCCAATAGCATAAAATATACATCAATACCTTGGTTAAAAAGGTGTTGACATGTTTCTCATTGGAGTACCTTGGTTATCTATATACACACTTTACATCCTCATATTCATTTGTTAATGAGATTATTTTTTAGCTTTGTAATTGATTGTAATCACATGGTGTTATGATCAATCATATATAAATATATATCAGTTATTATCCAATATTTTAACAATATTTCGAGCTATTTCTCACTTTCTTATATACATTGGAGCGATTATCATACTTCTTGCCACAATAATATAACAAGAACTATGGGAATATTCAATTATTACTCATCCCTAGGATGGAATTCAAAAAAGTAGACCCAAGACTAAAATACATAGTTTGTTTTTCATGCTCTAGATTCTCATACAAAATAAAAATAATCTTAGTAAAACGTATTGAAAATTGTTGAAACGGCTGCATATAGACGTAGGTCTATTAGGCGATCAATTGTATTCATTTTACTAGAATTTGTGCAAAAAAAGCAAACCATTGTTTAATATGTTATCTATTGATGACATATTTTTAAATGTAATTATAAGAATAAATTGCCAAAAAAAGGAAGCAAACTAGTGTATGACTTAATTATTTGAGAGTGAACTTTAGAAATAACCAAGAATATGTTCAAGTTAAGAGAATTTGACTAACATGAGTGTATATAGGGATGATGAGAAAATTAAAGCATTTTATTTTTATACATAAATGACATGTTCTAGACATTTTTTAAGACAATTGTATATTAGTTATTGCAAATTCTAAAATCTAATAAGTTATTCTATACACACTTTTTTGTTTTTTTTTTTGTTTTTTTCATTGGTCTAAGTTAGTTTTCAGTATATTTTTTTAAAAATATTCATTGTATTTAACAGGGCTGACAAGCTATTTTCCCACGGGAACTTTCGCATCAAGTTTGATAGACCCTAAACTATGATCCTGAACTATTTATCCCCGATTTTTTTTTTACATATCTATTTCCCCCCTAAACGAAAGTTTAATATATAAGTCTCCCCAAATTAATAGTTGGAGATCTATTAGCCCACAAACCTTAGTTTTATCGGTTTACTGTTTGCTTAACCAGCTAACGAAGACACTAAAGAAATTAATCCTAAGCTAAACCGAGTACAATTAAATTAATTAAGTAATTAAATAATTAAAGAAAAAAATACGATGGCTTTCTTCTCCCTTTTGGAAAATTATGGAACAAATCCGAGTACTATTAAACCTCTCATCTTCCCTCAAAAAATTCCCTATTATGTTAAAGAAAGCTTAAATCTTTATGGGTTTCTTTAACTACGGCGGCTAATTGGACAAAAGTTGGTTTCTGGGTTTCGTGACTTCACACAGAATCGTTTTATGATTGACTAACAAATAATAATTTAAGTTTATTAGAATGATAAAAAAAAACTAACGAAAGATTGTGATTTTAAAACACAACTGTAAAAGAACATTTATTACAATCCTCTATATATTAAAAGTAGGTTATTTTTGCTGATGTGCCAAGCCCACAATTTTTTTCACCTTTTTTTTCTTCTTAATTCTACTATCACATTTGCCAAACACATTTTTCCTCGTCTTCATCTTCTTTAAACTACTAACCAAACACACTTCATTTTATTCTAATATCTAAAATTTTCAAATTTAAAATTTTAAAATTTTTCTATTATTTGTAAATAAAAAATAAAAAATTCTCTATTATAGCCATATATGATATTTCAAAATTCCTATATATTTAATGCTTTGAATTTTTATAAATACACTTTAAATTTAAATATAAAACATCCTCTATATATTAAAATATATTCATTTGGAAATATAATAAATAGAACTATTTCTAATAATAAATAGCATAAGATTTATAAACTATTTATAAAATATTATAAATAAAACTATTTATAAAAATAAATAACATACGATTTACCTAGTTATTATTAATTATTATATAGATTAGTAGAGTATTTTTTGCCCATTAAAAACCTATGTAAAGTGCAGAAAAAAATAAAAATAAACCTATATATCACGAAGTAGATAAAAATGAAGATAACTAAAGATGAAGTGGAAAAGCATTAATAAAAAACAAAGAAACTGATCCATTTTGGCGCGTCTTCTCTTCTTCTTATGTGTTAACGAACAATAGCGTAAAATTCAGAGCAAGCGATCTCCGATTTGAACGTGGCTATCACCGGAGGCCCACTACAACGGGCGATACGCTCTAAGTAGAACCAAAGCGTTATCTGGTGGTGACGTTGAAGAAACTCGCCCATGGTTTTTGTTATCTCTGCCGCCAAGTGTCGATCTTTCTTCGCCACTTCTCACCAAGTTTCAGTGATCCTAAAAATGACGTCTTTCTTCGATCCCGTATACTTAAGCTTGAGTGGTTTCTTCAACAAATTCCTCTCCTTTTGGGTCTTCTGGGTTTGCCTTGTAAGTGTTTGTGTTTTTGCCTCTGAGAAAAAATCATGCCGACTGGTAGGTTCGAGACTATGCGTGAATGGGTTCATGACGCCATCTCTGCTCAACGCAATGAGCTCCTCTCTCTTTTCTCCAGGTTCTCCTCCTTAACCCTCTTTCTCCTCTCTCGCTTTCTTTCTCTGAGTCTTGCTTAGATATGCATGTGTGTTGTGATTGGTCTCAAGTCATGAGTAATGGTTTTGGTTGTTATCTTTAGATATGTAGCTCAAGGAAAGGGGATATTGCAGTCCCACCAGCTGATTGATGAGTTCCTTAAGACTGTGAAAGTTGATGGAACAACAGAAGATCTTAACAAAAGTCCATTCATGAAAGTTTTGCAGTCTGCAGAGGTGAATCTCATGACTATGTTATGTTCATATCTCTTTCGGTTTAGGTTTTATTGATGTGTAATACACTGAAGTTTTTTCCACCCAGGAAGCCATAGTTTTGCCTCCATTTGTTGCTTTGGCTATTCGTCCCAGACCTGGTGTTAGGGAATATGTCCGTGTGAATGTGTACGAGCTGAGCGTAGATCATTTAACTGTTTCTGAATATCTTCGGTTTAAGGAAGAGCTCGTTAATGGCCAGTAAGTAAATCCTTCTGTGAAATGTTTGTGTGTATACTTCTCTGCTTGGATGCTTAAAGTCTCAACCTTCTTTCATCAGTGCCAATGGAGATTATCTTCTTGAGCTTGATTTTGAACCGTTCAACGCAACATTGCCTCGCCCAACTCGTTCATCATCCATTGGGAATGGGGTTCAGTTCCTCAATCGTCACCTCTCTTCAATTGTGTTCCGTAACAAAGAAAGCATGGAGCCTTTGCTTGAGTTTCTCCGCACTCACAAACATGATGGCCGTGTTAGTTTTTTCTACACTTGAATTTAGTTGCCATAAACAGTTTGTAATTACTAATTAGTATAGAACACTGACACCGTACTCTTTCTGTTTAATGCAGCCCATGATGCTGAATGATCGAATACAGAATATCCCCATACTTCAGGGAGCTTTGGCAAGGGCTGAGGAGTTCCTTTCTAAACTTCCTCTGGCTACACCATACTCTGAATTCGAGTTTGAGTAAGATCTTTCGCCATTTTCTGCATATCCGATTTTTCGTATTTGCTAGCTAGCAGATTATGTTACCATTTTTCCTTATATGGGTAATGTACTTTGCTGAAGACTACAAGGAATGGGATTTGAAAGGGGATGGGGTGACACAGCACAGAAGGTTTCAGAAATGGTGCATCTCCTTCTGGACATACTCCAGGCACCTGATCCTTCTGTATTGGAGACGTTTCTAGGAAGGATTCCTATGGTGTTCAATGTTGTGATTTTGTCTCCGCATGGTTACTTTGGCCAAGCCAATGTCTTGGGTCTGCCTGATACTGGTGGACAGGTAGATTTAGTAGGAAACTTCCATATCATCTTATTAACAAAAATTCCATATCTTAGAACTTGGTGCTCCTCTATTAATTTAACTTATACTCTACTATTATGTTTGCAGGTTGTGTACATTCTTGATCAAGTACGTGCATTGGAAAATGAGATGCTCCTTAGGATACAGAAGCAAGGACTGGAAGTTATTCCAAAGATTCTCATTGTATATTTGCTTGCTCACTATCATCTACTTCGTTCTTCATGTTTAAAAATATTTGTTATTCAAGTTCCAGTTTAAGTTTATGTTTCTGTGCTGGCTTATATAGGTAACAAGACTGATACCCGAAGCAAAGGGAACAACGTGCAACCAGAGGTTAGAAAAAGTTAGTGGTACAGAACACGCACATATTCTGCGAATACCATTTAGGACTGAGAAGGGAATTCTTCGCAAGTGGATCTCGAGGTTTGATGTCTGGCCATACCTGGAGACTTTTGCAGAGGTTAGCACTAATTAGTATCTAGATTTCTATATAACTTCTGCAGTTTCTTCTTGCTTCTTCACTTAGATGGGGTTAGCTCAAAGTTAATATACTTTGTGCGTATCAGGTAGGAGAATACGCTTCAGCTGTGTATGCATGTTCTTTTCTTTTATGTAGTGGCTAATACTTTACTTATATGTGACTAGGATGCATCAAATGAAATTTCTGCTGAGTTGCAGGGTGTACCAAATCTCATCATTGGCAACTACAGTGATGGAAATCTCGTTGCTTCTTTGTTAGCTAGTAAGCTAGGCGTGATACAGGTTGATGGGTTTTATGCTCTTCGTAATACTAAATTCAGTTTTGTTGATAAAACTCTTGTAAAATTTTGTTCTGATCTTTCCTTTACCATCTGGGATGCAGTGTAATATTGCTCATGCTTTAGAGAAAACGAAGTACCCCGAGTCTGACATTTACTGGAGAAACCATGAAGATAAGTATCATTTTTCAAGTCAGTTCACTGCAGATCTAATTGCCATGAATAATGCCGATTTCATCATCACCAGCACATACCAAGAGATTGCGGGAAGGTAAAAAAGTCATCTGATATTCAACTGCATGTTGTTGCCTCTGGAATTGTGGTTTGATGCCAACAGAAACTGTTTTGCTTTTGTCACAGCAAGAACAATGTTGGGCAATACGAGAGCCACACAGCTTTCACTATGCCTGGTCTTTACCGAGTTGTTCATGGAATCGATGTCTTTGATCCGAAGTTCAATATAGTCTCTCCAGGAGCTGATATGACCATATACTTTCCATATTCTGACAAGGAAAGAAGACTCACTGCCCTTCATGAGTCAATTGAAGAACTCCTCTTTAGCGCCGAACAGAATGATGAGCATGTGTAAGTCCTCTTACAACAATTCTGATTTCGCAATTACACGATAAACAAAACCCAAAAAACTCAAGCAACCAGATTATATTGGACTTGTTTGCATGTCTCAATCTTTTTGTTTTTATACAGTGGTTTACTGAGCGATCAATCAAAGCCGATCATCTTCTCCATGGCAAGACTTGACAGGGTGAAAAACTTGACTGGGCTAGTTGAATGCTATGCCAAGAATAGCAAGCTTAGAGAGCTCGCAAATCTTGTTATAGTCGGTGGCTACATCGATGTGAATCAGTCCAGGGATAGAGAGGAAATGGCTGAGATACAAAAGATGCACAGCCTGATCGAGCAGTATGATTTACATGGTCAGTTTAGGTGGATAGCTGCTCAAATGAACCGTGCTCGAAATGGTGAGCTTTACCGTTATATCGCAGACACAAAAGGTGTTTTTGTTCAGGTAACATGAGATAAATTCCCTTGTATTCGGATTTTCTTATTAGTTTAACAGACCATCTAATCTCTCTCTTTTTCCACCACAGCCTGCTTTCTATGAAGCATTTGGACTTACAGTTGTGGAATCAATGACTTGTGGGCTCCCAACGTTTGCTACCTGTCATGGTGGACCCGCAGAGATTATCGAGAATGGAGTTTCGGGGTTCCACATTGACCCATATCATCCAGACCAGGTTGCAGCTACCCTGGTCAGCTTCTTTGAGACCTGCAACACCAATCCAAATCATTGGGTAAAAATCTCTGAAGGAGGGCTCAAGCGAATCTATGAAAGGTTGTCCCATTTTCCTTGACAAACACAACAATAGAACCCTAATCGCTTCACCAAGATGATGGCTTAATAAGGGTTTTTGCATGTACAGGTACACATGGAAGAAGTACTCAGAGAGGTTGCTTACGCTGGCTGGAGTCTATGCATTTTGGAAACATGTGTCTAAGCTCGAAAGGAGAGAAACACGACGTTACCTAGAGATGTTTTACTCTCTGAAGTTTCGTGATTTGGTTAGTGTAACCCACTCTTCTTCTTTTGATGTCTACACCTACTTTACTTACATAATTCTTTTTTTCTCGGTTTACAGGCCAATTCAATCCCGCTGGCAACAGATGAGAACTGAGCATGACAGGGTTGGATTCTATTTGCTGCACTTTCTCTAGAGCTTTTGTTTGTATTATCTTGAATAAAAGTTGTTGGGTTTTGTTTCCTTGAGTGGTTTGATTTTGGACTTGTTTGTGTTAATGCTGTTTTGGTTGTTTTCTTAATATCAATAACAAATAAATTACTGGTTGGTATCTAAAGATCTAACAATAGTTACTATTTTTAGAGGTAAAGACACAAACCTTGTTATAACGGTCCAAGAGCTAAAACCTTAACTTGTTGGGAAAACAAACCCCTAATGACAGAAAATCTGACATTGATGTCTTAATTCACAGCCTCATAAATCCTAACAATAGCACTTTGCTTCTTGCATTATATTATTAACTCCACTCTTCTCTCTCTCTTTCCTTCTAACCAAAACAGAGTCACAAGGGGCTCTAAGCCCCTCCAACTAAATTATTTTCTTTTGATCTCTTGAAATTGTGAATCCACCAAACAAAAAAATGGGGGTTGATAGTGAGTTGAAAAAGAAGAAATGCATCATCGCTGGACTTATCACGGCCTTGCTCGTTATCATGGTTGTCGCTGTCGCCATCATAACATCAAGACACACCAGTGAAAATTCAAACAAAATCGCCCCTGTACAGATTAAAACAACAACAAATGCAGTCGAAGCAGTTTGTGCACCTACTGATTATAAAGAGACTTGTGTCAACAGTCTAATGAAAGCTTCTCCTGACTCCACTCAGCCTCTTGACCTCATTAAACTTGGCTTCAACGTCACTATTCGCTCCATTAAAGATAGCATCAAGAAAGCTTCCGCGGAGCTGAAAGCCAAGGCAGCTAATGACAACGAGACCAAAGAGGCTTTGGAGTTGTGTGAGAAGCTTATGAATGATGCTACAGACGATCTAAAGAAGTGTCTTGATAACTTTGATGGGTTCTCAATTACTCAGATTGAGGATTTCGTCGAAGATCTTCGTGTTTGGCTTAGTGGCTCCATTGCTTATCAACAAACATGCATGGATACTTTTGAGGAAATTAAGTCGAACCTTTCACAAGATATGCACAAAATCTTTAAAACATCTAGAGAACTCACAAGTAATGGCCTTGCCATGATTACTAACATCTCTAACCTTCTCGGAGAGTTCAACATCACAGGTAATCTATTCAATATTTAGTCACTTGTACATTTAAAATACATTATGAATGAACAATGTTACCATTTTGGGTGATAGGATTAACCGGAGATCTCGGAAACTATGCAAGAAAACTTTTATCGACGGAAGACGGTATCCCAAGTTGGGTAGGACGACCAAACACTCGACAGCTCATAGTAACGAAAGGAGGTGTGAAAGCTAATGTGGTAGTGGCGCAAGACGGAAGTGGTCAGTACAAGACTATCAATGAGGCCTTGAATGTTGTGCCTAAAGCCAACCAAAAGCCATTTGTTATCTATATTAAGCAAGGTGTCTATAACGAGAAAGTTGACGTCACCAAGAAAATGACTCACGTCACTTTCATTGGTGATGGACCAACCAAAACTAAGATCACTGGTAGTCTCAACTTTTACATCGGCAAGGTCAAGACATACCATACTGCCACTGTTGGTGAGTCCAATTCTGTTTATAATCCCTAAAAGTAGCCACATTTCAACCATTAACATAGTCAAAATTTTAATAGAGAATTATACATTAGATGACTTAAATTTTAGATCCAAGTTGGTAAAAATGATTATGGGAACATTTTGCAAAATAACCCTATGTTGATGAAAATGTGAGCGGTTTTTTATAATTTCAATTTTAACATGCTATTTTTCAATATGTCTCCCTTAATTACTATTTTGCCTAGTTAACCCAATTTATTATTTATACTTTGTTACAGCGATCAATGGTGATAACTTCACGGCGAAGAACATCGGGTTTGAAAACACAGCCGGTCCCGAAGGACATCAAGCTGTGGCCCTAAGAGTATCAGGGGACTACGCCGTTTTCTACAACTGCCAAATCGATGGTTACCAAGACACACTCTACGTCCATTCCCATCGTCAGTTCTTCCGTGATTGCACAATCTCTGGCACCGTTGACTTCATCTTCGGCGATGGAATAGTTGTCTTACAAAACTGTAACATTGTAGTGAGAAAACCAATGAAAGGTCAGTCTTGCATGATCACAGCCCAAGGCCGGACCGATGTACGTGAATCCAGCGGACTTGTGCTACACAAGTGCCACATTACCGGAGAACCGGCGTATATTCCCGTAAAATCTATAAACAAAGCATATCTTGGAAGGCCATGGAAGGAGTTCTCAAGAACCATTATAATGGGAACAACCATAGACAACATTATTGATCCAGCGGGATGGCTTCCTTGGAATGGTGATTTTGCACTCAACACACTTTATTATGCTGAGTATGAGAATAATGGGCCTGGGTCAGAACAAGCCCAACGTGTTAAGTGGCCTGGAATTAAGAAGCTTTCACCTAAGCAAGCTCTTCGATTTACTCCAGCTAGGTTTTTACGTGGTAACTTGTGGATTCCACCAAATCGTGTGCCTTACATGGGGAATTTGCAGTAGATTCCAATTGGTGAATTTTCTTTTTCCACTTTCTATGTTCTCTTTTAAAAAAAAAAAATTGAAGGTGAATAAGTACTTTGATAAGCAATGGTACTTAACGTTGTCTTGTCTTAAAACCTATCAAGTACTTAACGTTGGAGACCATACCATATCAAGTAGCCCGCTAACCAGTCTAGCCTCGGCCTCCACGCCACCACGGTACCCAAGACTTCCGCCAACATGAGAAGGGGATTGCATCTCTTGAACTTTCTTTGAAGGTTTAACCGGTTGACCCCGGAGAATTCTCTGTGTAGAGACAGTTAGATCCACCTCATGACAAAAATTCTCATCCGAATCACTAAAGTAACGTAATATGTAAGGGTATATACATACTGAAGTAACAGTCTATTTCAATATATTTATTTTTTGTTATAATTGAGTAGCTAAGTTATACATTTCAATCTTGATATTTTAAATTTTGATATAAAAAACTTTAGAAATGAATGCCAACAAAAAAAAAACTTGACTTAAGAGAATGTTTTAAAAAGGAAATTATAAAGAAAGTGAATTATTAAACACGAGTGACGAGAATATGGTAATCTCACGTGAGGATATTTAACAACTTAGAGATATATACTTTGTGATCAATTGGTTTGAAACCCTAATTGGGATACCTTTAAAGTAAAGTCGTCAATCCACAAGTTTCGATCTAAAAACAAAAGACCCTAATGGTGGATGAGGAGAAGCTTCCATGGGAGTTGGTTGATGAGATACTCTCTCGTGTCCCACCAACATCTCTTTTTCGCTTCAGAACCGTTTGTAAACGATGGAACGTTCTCTTCTACGACAAGACGTTCATGAACAACCACAAGAAGACGTTTCGATTCATCTTAGCAACTGAATCAAAGATTTATTCGGTAAGCATCGATCCAAAGATAGAGGTGTGTGACTTAACATTAGATTTTCCTGGTTTAGAATATCAGGAACCTCAATACTTGGTTGATTGCGATAAGTTCTTGCTATATGGCTTGGATAAAGGAGCCGTGGTTTGGAATCCGTGGTTGAGACAGAGTAGATGGATAGAGTCGTCGGAGATAAAACAAACTCCTATGCAATTCAGTGGCATAGGATACGTCGATAGGAACTACAAGATCCTTGCTTCTTGTTCTCCGACGGGACTTCCTAACAAGTCTTGGTGCAAAATATACGACTTTGCATCCGATGCGTGGAAAGACTACGGATCCGGTGATGGCATTGAGGAACGAAGTTCTTATGTAACCTTTGGTGATAGTGTTTCCTTGAATGGTACTTTGTATTGGGTTGCTATAGAGAAGACTCATAAAAGCTTCCACCTTGCATGCTTCGACTTTTCGAGGGGGAAATTTATTAAAGGTAGGAATCTACCATGTAAGAAGACGAACCCTTAAGGATGCTCTTGTCCTCGGGGTTTTTAAGGGAGATCGGCTTTCATTGTTAAAGCAATGCCATAAAACAAAGAAGATTGAGATTTGGGTGACCAAGTACAAGGTTAATACAAATCTTGCTCGTGAAGATGTTAAATGGATAAACTTTATGGAAGTGTCAAGTCCTAACTTGCCGAGTCTAGTATACTACTCTCAGCCAAGTTACTTCATTGAAGATAAAAGGCTTGTCGTTTGCTCTTGGGACAAAATTGGTCGGGCTTGGATCTATGTTTTAGGGGAAAATAAGTTGATCAGTAAAAGTCATATAGATTATGTGGTTGATCCTTGGCCTTTTCACTGTTCCTTTATTCCTAGTTTGGTACCGGTTCCTCGAGGTCAACGTGAAGAACTAGCAGAATTACAAGTTTGATTTTATTGAATTTTAGATTCTTGTTTCTTGTAATTTTTTTCGTTTTGTCTTTTAAAATTTTTAATAAGTTTTTTTATTTATCAATGTTAATGTATTAGAGATAATGATGAAAATATTTCTTATTTTTATAAATCTGGATACGTAATTTTTTTAAGAAATATTTGATTTTGTCAATTCTTTTTTTTGACATCTTATTAATGATACATTTTTAGATTAGTTTAAAATTTAGTAAATTTTAAAAAGGAAAATATGATTAGAAATCAGTCTGAACAAAAAAATGATAATTGATTTTTTTTTAAAAATATCCTCTACACATGAAAAGAGAGTTTTTGGTGCTTATGTGTCAAGTTCACAATTTTTTTTTTTTTGACGTCTAGATTTATTATTTATTACAAATTATGAGAACTGTTACATAGACGATTCTACAACGGACAATTCCTTCCGACCCTTATTAGATCCACGACAGACGACACATTCTTCTCCATGCTCTTGACGGACACCTTCAATGATCCACGACCTGACGACACTTCTCTCTCTGCGTAGAATCCTGGCGAACGGCTATAATTGTACTTCGCTGGAGATCTCCTGCACACTTGCCTCCTTTAATCTGCAAATTTATTAATAAATCGCAATATCTGGGATTCGAACCCCAGACCTCTTGGTGTAGAAGCATTAATTAACCCTTAGTCAACCAATGGGTCAAGCTCACAATTATTCTCATCTTTTTTATTTTTCCTTTATTTAATTATACTATCTATTTTGCCAAACACTTTTAGTTCATATACTACTTATTCTTATTAACTACACTTACCAAACTAAATATCTTGAACCTTTAAGAGAAATTCCCTAAAATAGCACTAAAACAAGTTTTATGGACAATTATAGCACACACTCCATAAACTTCCAAAAATAGCATTAGTTAATTCACTATTAAGTTTTTGTTCTAAAATTATTATCACTAGTTTATTTTTTTCAATAATATCACAATTTTTATATAAAAATTATTCAACCAAAATAAATTAGAAATAAATTTAAAATATTATATTTGGATTCTTTATTTAAAATTTAGGGTATATATTTCTACCATTTAAAAGAGATTTTGATTCATTTTAATATTGAATTTGTGTTATTATGTTTGGGTTCATTAGTTTCAATGTGACGTGTAGAACTTTTAAAAAGTCTGGATGCAAAAAAAAAAAAAAAAATCCTGAAAATGTCGTCTCACTTAAGAAAAAGTTAAATTCATTTACATGTGATCGGTTATAAAATACAGATTCTAGTTTATATATTTATTTACGGATGCACATTTTTAAAGATTGAGTTTGAAAGTATTTGGGAATGGACTAACCGAAAAAGAAGGTGGAAAGTGACAAGAGAGTAAAGACTGAAGAGAGCATTGAACCAAGCAAAACACCTTTTCTCTTGGAACCCCTAACCAATGTCCAACAACAAATACCCTATTTCCCCCAAGCCTCCAATCTCAACGTCTCGATCCCGAGATCCACTATTTTCAGTTTCAGGGTTTTTCACTTTTTCTCTTCTTCTTCTTCCATTCCACTAATAAATCAATGTAACTATATTACTTTAGAGAACCACTAAGAATATAAAGATCTTCCCTTTATAAAAGTATTAAAAGTTCTGGCATCCTGAATTTTCGTCTAGCCCTTGTATTAAAGAGCTCACTCGTTTGGAGTAAAGTCTTGTGTAAAAAAAGTCATATGCTTTTTGTGAAAGTCATCTCAAATTCTTAATGGTTAAATACATAAACATAGTAAATGTATGGGAGAATAAATGATGAGAAGGACCCATGCAAATTCCTTGGTACTATTAAATGTTCAATGGATCTTGAGATTTTCAAAACAAAAGATATATAGTAGTATTACTTTCTGTTTCTAGTGGGTCATATAAAAGCAAAAAATAAAATAAAAATCGTCAAAATTACGACAATGTTTTGTATAATAATAAGAAACCAATCCCATGTGATCGGTTACAGAATACAAATTCTACTCTCTTTTTTCTTTAATATACGGGTCTTCATTTACAAAAATAAATATAGCTTGAAAAGTATTTGAGATATAGACTAACCGAAAAAGAAGGTAGAAAGAGACAAGAGAGTGAAGAAGCATTGAATCAACCAAACACTAACACTAAAACACCTTTTTCTCTTGAAACACTCAAATACTAAACTCATTTCACCAATGTCTAACAAAAACAAATCTCCTATTTTCCCAATGCTTCAATCTCAACATTTTAGCGATTATGGCTTCGATCCCCAGATCCACTACTTTCAGGTTCTCTTCTTCTACTTCCACATTGTTCTTAGGGTTTCGATATAAAGCTAACTCTGTTTTGTTTTTGTATATTCTAAGGTTTTGGAAGAAGCAAAGAAGCACAAGTCTTCTTCCATTGACACATTACAGTTCAAGCTTCAAAAACCTATCTCGAAAGACGATTTGATCCGAACCACTCTACACAACAAGAACAAGAACAAGAAGCGTTGGTTATGGTGCAAGAACGCTTTCTTCTTCTTCAAGTGGAGGAAATGGCCAGTCTCCGCCGTCGTTGGACGATGCTCTGGCCAAAACGACGGAGACAATGAGTTTGACGATCGTAGTGATGTTCATATTGCTAGAGCTCGGAATTTTCGTGCCGGTTCGATATCGGGTCCGGTTTACGTGACGGAGAGCTGGAGCGGTTCGACTACACCGTACCGGCCGATGACGACGAGGTCGGCGGTTCAGTATTTGAGTCTACGGGAGCTTACTATGGAGCGACAACAGAGGATCACTACCACTTCTTCTATGTCCGGTCCTATTTACTTGGTCACGTGAATAAAAACATCAATTTGCAGAATTATCCTTTTATAAAGTTTTTTATAGGATCAAAAAAGGAAAAAGATATTAAGATTTGTTTTCGGAGGTGTGGTTATAGTTTATTACTTTATTTGCAAGATAAGTTTAGATTTGGTTTGTCGGCCTAATGGGCCCAATTGTTTTATAGGATATGATGAGTCCATTATATATAAGAGTGTGACTGGGCAGCTAAAGGTGAAGAACCAGCTCCCATTATTTGTTGTTTCCTTTCGTTGGTTGATTGCGAGATGATTATTAACTGTTGAATACATTTATCAAGAGTCTAAACTCTAAATTGATATACAGTACAATTATTTTGTAAGTGTATTAATTACAATTGTAAGATTTTGGTTGATTTATCTATAAAATAAAAGCATATGGAAAAATTTAAGTTCAATTCTTTTACAAAAGTTGGACAAACTTTTTTTTGACGCAATATGATTGAATCTGTCTCTCCTTTATTTGCATTTTCACCAGTCTTTTACCCAATTCACAAGGCAAATAAATCATAGTCCATACATAGGCATCATTGCTTGCTTGAGTGACAAACATAATCGAGACCCAAAGGATATAATAAGATTTTTATCAATCCGAAATGTGGAATATACAAAAACGCTTCTTAGGCTTTATCAACGAGTATCAGCACCAATAACTATTGAGCTTCACTCAAGAGAAGGATCATAATGACTAATATTATTAAAAAAGGAAATGGCAAATTTGGGTGTTATTTAGGGTTGGTGTTGAGGAGACTTCTTGAGATGTAGGGCTTCTTTGAGCTTACGACCGAGAGCAAACGCCAATGGTGGTGGGACTGCATTCCCAATCTGCCTATGCTTGTGTATTATGTTCCCTGCAAACTCGTAACTATCCGGAAACCCCTGCAGTTTTCATATACCACAATTTCCACTTAAGATGTCATATCGATAAAGCTAACATTACTCAGATCCGAAAATCATTCCATATCACAAGTGCTATGCCATATCTATGAATGTTACTGATGCTATAGGACTGACTAGGAAACAGAAGAGTTTTTATTACCTGAGATCGGGCACATTCACGGACTGTAAGGATTCTGTCCTGGTCAGGATGGAAGCACATTCCCACCTTACCCATGGGCTGAGGATCGGTGATGGAAGTCGGAAAGTTTCCTTGCCAGTCTAATCTCCCAAATAGTCCCTTCCACCCGTTGTGGCGCTTAGCTGTGTTTGGCAGACACCAAGGAATCATTTCTTCAACGTGCCCATTCTTTAACTTAACCTGTAATAGTAAAACAAAGCGATTTAGGTTGATTTATAGTTTTAAAGCAATTCTTTTGATTCCCCGTAGTCGAACTGACAAAGGAATTTCTGAAGCAGGATGTATAAGACTGACCTTTTCGTTTGGCAAGTCATGCCAATCAGCCCCAGGCCTCTTTGGGATGTGCTTGCATCGAATGAGGTTTAGTTCATTCAGTGCCTTGCAGATATGATCAGTGAGAGCAATCATGTTTCCTCTTATCTCCTTTTGGAACCATGAGACTGCAACATTTTTATACTGCAAGACACAAGAATTTCCCCACACAAAAAAGTCAAATGGGTTCACGTCATTGTGTTTAACAAATATTATGTATAGATATTTCCTCCTGATGTGTTATCATACCTCTTTGTTTGTCATGGATTCTCCGTTTTCTACTGATGGAAGATCGCCAATTGTGTCTCTCACGGTGATTGGGCGGAAAGGGGCACCAAGTGCAGTACTACGAACAGCAGCATAATGTAGACCTTGAGATAGCGAGATTTTCAACTTCGGAACACCAAAGACATGCATCGGCTCAGGCCATTCTGGGAGAACTTCTTCTGGTGCAGCTGCCCAAATGAAAGCTCTTTTACGAGATTGGGATACTCCATATGCACCTGCCTCCAGGATTCCAAATCTCACCTGGAAAACATCTTAAACAGATTGGAATCAATTTCTGTATTTCGCAAACCATTGCTCACATAGCATGCCAACTTCTACTAAAGAGCAATCTAATTTAATAACGTTAGGATTTTACCTGGTAACCCATTTCGAGAAGGGAAGCCAATGTAAGCTGAAATGTCTGTCCTTTATTGAATGACACAAAGGTCCTCACGTTCTCCAGAAGAAAATACCTTGGCCGGAAATAATCAGCATAGGACAAGAATGCTAATATCATTTCACACTGAACTTTACTCCAAGAGCTTTGGTTGAACCTGTTCATACCAGAAAATCCCTGCCAAATTGCACAGGTTAAGAGCTTTTCACTTACTCAACGAGAAAAAAAAAAAAGAGCTTTTCACTTGCTCAACGAAAATTTTCCTCAAGTATAGCCAACAATCTCAAATATATACCTGACATGGAGGTCCTCCGTTGATGAAGTCCACTTGACCAGGCAGTGGCAGAGTACTCTTCTGGTCCTCAGGAAGTTTAGCTGCTAGTTCATTTGCCTCTGTAGTAGAGACACAATCATCTTGATCTCCACCTTTCTCCATTATAGCCCTGCAATTAATCTCAACAACTGATCACAATGCACAAAATATTCACTAAAAGTGTAAGCGATTAACTTGTTGGCTATTTACCTAAGAATCACATTGCAGTTGTCAACGAAAACTGTTGACTCAGGATGGTTTTGTTTAAAAGCCTGCCCAGCTGGCTCTTCATACTCAATTGCCCATTTTGTATCAGATACACCTTTTACATATAGCATGAATATTAATACAACTTATTCAAGCATTTTGGAAGATTAAGAGTTGACAGGAGATGATACATACCCGCCTTTTTCAGTCCCTGGGACAGGCCACCACAACCAGCAAAAATATCTAGTGTAGCCAGACGAATCTCTTTAGGTGGCTCATCAGGCTTGACAATCTCAGACTCAGTTTCACACTCTACTCCCTTTCCTTTTTTCTTTCTTAGAAGTGTGTCGTCCTTAATAGTAGAAAACTTCAACTTCATATTGGCGGGCAACTGTTACAAAACAGTTAAGAGAACCAGTTCAACTTTTTATCGGAACCAACAATAATCATAGACAAAACTATATGAATTCCTTTAGAAACTAGTAGGTACAAAAATAATTGACAGAAACGAGAGTGAAGAGCTATATACCTGCTTGAGAGAACCTTTGGAGGAGTCAAAGAAAAGATCACAGAAGAAAATATGGTCTGATATTGGATATTCACGGCATAAGGGCATATCACTTTTCTTTCTTACTTCACATTTTCCCTCTAGAGCACCTGGAGGGAGAACATCTGTGTCCTGGCTGTAATACAACTTAAGAAATTGCAAAAAGAAAGAGAAAAAGTATTGTCAGATAAACTTATGAAGAAACCTCACCACTTAAAACATTACCAGATATAAGAAATAGTTCTTACTTCTTGGATGTCTGAAGCATAGGCCTTCTCTGCAGAAACATCCTCCGGCCTATAAAACCTTCTCACTTTCACATCAAAGGAACCCAAATCACCCTTTCTAGATTCCTTTGGGACGATTTCTAGCAATTGGCAAACAACATACGCTCTTAACCCAATGTTTCGCCCAGACTTAAAAGAAGTTTTACTGCCCTCCTTTCCATCTATAGAGTCAGGGTTGACATAGACAAAATCTTCAACAGAATATTCAATCCCGTTGGAGAAAAAGCCTGTCTTTGAGACATTTAGTTTAATTCTAGACCTCTCCTCTTCATCCTCCCTTATCTTACATGAATTGCAGAACCCAGAACTGCGACCAATATCACTTAGTGGAAGACTGAAGAATCCCCCTCTCTCAGGTGAGTACAAGCTTTTGCAGTAGTATTCTGTAGGCAAATCTTTTGCTTTTCTTTCTAATGCTCTAGCCCGGTCAAGCTTATCCGCAGTGATGTTCTCTTTCCTATACTGATGCCCCCATGGCCTTGATCGAATCTCAAAACTGGCTATTCCTTTTATATCCTTGAGCTGTACAGTCATGCATTCATTAGTCAGAAATAGCTCCCTCTCGTTAGCAGCATTTCCCAGAACAGTCGTAGATCCTCTTTGTAAGAATCTACCATGTAACATTTTGCAGTGATCTGTACTTTCGAACATGTACTCCACAAAATAGATGGCCGGGATATCATCTGGATCATCAACTTCCAAGGTGACAGCGCCACCTACAGCCACCATTTCCCCTCCAACAAGGGCTTGTCGATAGAGAGGCTCACCAGCAGAAGTTTTCCCTAGACTCTCACCATCCCATTTTATTTCCCTTTTTCCAGAACTGCCTCGAATTTTCTTGGGAGTATGAGACTTTTGAACCTCAACAGGTTCTGGTACAGTGTCCTCTGTGACATCCTCATTTTCACCTTCAACCTCTTCCTCTCCATTTTCGCCTTCCTCTTCCACTTCATCCTCCCCATTTTCTGCACCAATCGCTTGCAATGAATCCTCTGGAGAGTAATTGGAGTAAAACTCTCCCCAAATTCTGTTGACCAGGCGAGTTGTTGTTGCTTGCATAGCTTTCCTCTTGGACACCACAGGTGCCATGCCTGCCCTTGGATTCAGATTCAGTTCCTTCAGCAAAATTTTCTTCTTCTTGATGACCCATTTTGTGTGGTGCCTATCCTCCAATTTACTTGCAAGACCAATATTAAATGGACACCTTTTGATAGTATCGTTGGGATAAACTGCAAAAAGCTGTAAGATTATTTGCCCATGGACGACCAAATATCTCTCAACAGCCAAGGGGTCAGAAGAAATGTAAGCTTTATCGTCCTTCTGTAACCCAGACAGTCTTTTTGTGACATCTGCAAATGAAAGCCTAGCAATCCTACTTTCCCCACTGAGCAAAGCAAGAATGCTTATCCCAACCCTTGCTGTTTTCAGAACAGGTTTATACCAGGGGGCATAAAGTTTTGACGGTTTCCCAAGTCGGTACCTGTATATACCTTATACATAAGTAACAGAAGAAAAAAAGATGTAGAAACATGGGAGTACAAATACTAGGATAGTAAGCTTACCAGGCCACATCAGTTCGTATAGAAATGGCGATAATATCATCCCCCCCAAACTCAATCACCCATTCCTTTATTTGACTGAGAAATATGCTCATCCCATCAGGATCGTGTGACTGGGAACCGCTGTCAGGATCGTCTAAAGAAGTCCAACTTCCATCATCATCAGTCACCACACCTGACCCAAAAATGGTGACATCAATATCATCACAATGTTTCATCGGTAGAAGTTCCAGAGATATGAACCGTGAATCAGAGTTGTAAAGAGCCCAGTTGTGAAGCATCCTTCGAGGCAGGTCTTCAGCGTAAACCTCATAGGAAGCATCATAAAGTATAAGTTCATCTGTTTCTTCCTTGGAGTTCTTATAGTACGATGGGAGAGGATAATCACTGGCAATCTCATCTTCATTTATCTTAATGTAGAACTTATTTGAAGCAGAAGCTGAGCTAGTGTTTTTTCTGGACCGCTGCATGGATTTCCTGTACTCTTCATCTTGTAACACTTTAGCATATCTTCTGTCCTCATCAGCACCATCAACCAGTTGATCAGATATCATGGCCTCGCTCTCTGCAACTTCAGAAACTCCATCAATCCTCAGAACCCCATTAGATGGTTTTCCTTCCATCTGCAAAGCCATGTCAATTTTACCACTCTTCTCTCTGAGAGCTACAAGAACAGGAATCTCAACATAGCTTGTTTCATGTTTCATGGCTGTCTCATCCAAACCAGCGAGTTGGTTATATATAAAATCTCCCTGAGATAAAACAAAGTCTTGGATTGCCGCACCACTAGAAAAGTACTTGTTTCTGCCCATTGATCTGACAACCGCCGCAAGCAACTCATCAAGACTCGTATTAGGATCACCACCTGAAGACTTGGACAATATCTTATACACAGCCACTGAAGCACGCGCTTTCTGATAGAAGTAATCATAAACCTTCCTGTAGCTAGCAGCAGGTTTACAACAATCGTAATCTGCCAACTCCGTAGAAATCCAAATCACCGGGGAACCATCTTCATAACCAGATATACTCCAATTCTCCACCCGTCCAAAAGATGGACACCTTATACCCTTCTCTTTCTCCTTATCAGTACACACATCTGAAGGTAAGATAGCACCCGAAACAAATATGTCATTAATCTCCAACATCTCCACAGGCTGTATACCTCCATCCGAATCAAACAAAACGAAATCATTCAGCCTCCTGGTTGGACGAGCATCAACATCGGTGTCCAGAGACGTTAACCGTAACGCGAGAATCTCTTCCTCCACAATCTGTTGTTTCTTTACTTCAATAGTAGCAGATTTCTCACAGACTCGAACAGATTTCTCCTTGAAATTCGTACACGCTGCAGCACGCCTTGGTCTCCTCGTCCTAGGGACATCATCTGACTCTTGAATCTCTGGAAGTGCTCTCTTCTTCCCTTTCCCAGCTTTCGTCCCATTTTCCACCATTTTCAAAAACCCTAATTTCAAATCAAAATTACCCCAAAAAAACATCATTATAACGCAATTGGACTATAATTCTCACATGAATCTACGTAATCGAAGCGTTTTCTACATCACATTGACTAAATCGACGCAAACAATAAAAAACCCAGGAAATTTTCCGAATCTAGGGTTTCAACAATCACTGTAGTTCGAAATCAACACAGATTTTAGAAACATCGGCAGAGAAAACTTACGTTTAGAAGCGAAATCCACCGGAGAATTGCGAAACCCTAATCGGTCTCTGAGAGAGAGAGAAGTTGAAGAAAGCAGTAGTGATGTGTGATTAGAGAGGCAGAGTGAGAGAGAGAGAGTAAATAAAAGGAGAGAGACGAGCGAAACGACGCGCGGCAATAAACGGCGCTAAAACTTTTTTTTAAAATGAAAACAAAATAAGAAAAAAAGCCGCGCCTGAATATTTTCAACATTTTTAGGGATACCATAAATGACTTTTATGATTTATCTTTTAGGGAATATTCCATTTAAATCCTAATTTTAATCTTTTTTTACTGATTTGTTTCTATCTAAGATGATATTAGACGGAGTTTATGCTTTTCCGTTAGTTAAAGTATTGAATGGGATGATACGAGTTTGATATTTTGTTTAAGATTTTTGTTTGACTACAAAGTTGATATTTTTACTACAAATGAAGATTTTTAGATGAAAAGTGAAGGAAAATGTGAGTGTTTAATTTTAACTATCAGACAATACTGTATTCTCTGATAATACTTTTATGTTTTTTCTCTATAACAATTAAAATAATGTTTTCATTTCGAAAACTAATATATATATATATATATATATATATATATTGGGTGAATCAAAACTAATATTTTACTACGAAACGTTTATCTAACACATAAATAAAAGAAAAAAACTCAAATTTTTAAAATGCAATAAGGTTTACGGTTTAGAAAGCCATAAGGTTTACGGTTTCTAACTAAGCTGCATGGAATCGGAAGCGGGTGCGTGGAAGCGAAGCGTTTGGAATCGCGGAAGCGATTTTTAAAAAAATTTTAGTAAACGGGTACGTTATGGAAGCGTTAATATAAATATATATAATATAATATATATATATATATATATATGTCAAATTTAATTATATAGTGAATAATTCAAAATTTCATAGTTGAAATTATTCATAATAAAATATAGATAAAGAGATACGTAAATACCAACATCTAAACTCAACTAAAATTTGTAATTATTTTTTAATTCTTAGCATTTATTAAAAAAAAATTAGAAACATATATACACCAAAATTGAATTGTAGACCAAATTAGAGATACACTGTATATTCCCATCATTATGTAGATCGTAGAGTATGGCATATACAGTATCTCATTTAGGCATGTCAATCGGGCTAGCCCGGCCCGGCCCGGCCCGAAGCCCGCAAAACCCGTACATATTTGAGCCCGGCCCGGCCCGGCCCGTAAAAATTCCGAGCCTATATTTTAAAGCCCGGCCCGGCCCTAACAGGGCTACAGGGCTTTTCCGGGCTTTTTTGGGCTTTTCTTCCGACAACAAAAAAACAAACTTATAATTTATAATATTTCTTAAAAAAGAATCTATAAATAAAACGAGTCAATCAAAATTTAAATAACCACTAACGCTAATTTAGTTTTTTTAAAAAAGAGTTAAAATCAAATAAATAATCTAAATAAATTGTTTAAACTTATACTAGATAAAATATAAAATCAAAATAATTCAAATTAGGTAGTAGAGCTAATATTTGCTTTTTCGATTTATAGTAATACATAACATAAAAACTATGTTTAGGGTTTTCAACTCTATCAAAAAATTTTTTTACAACAAATCTTAAAATTAAACGAAAATATTAACAAAAAAAAAGATCAAAATATTTTTTAAAGGGCTTTTCGGGCTAGCCCGAGCCCGGCCGGGCTAAGCCCGAAAAACCCTTTAGCCCGAACGGGCTTAGCCCGAAAGGCCCGATTTTTTCTGGACATATATTTTGAAGCCCGAGCCCGCTGTTTTTCAGGGCTGGGCCGGGCTAGCCCGCGGGCTTTGGCCCTAATTGACATGTCTAATCTCATTATTAAATATCGATTAAACACTATATTTTTAAAAATTAAAAGCCATGTGTAAATTTAGAAAACCTAATTGATCTTCTTCTTCGTTACTTTCCCTTGCACCGCCGTACAGTAGAGTTGCCTCTATGTTTTTCAGATTCAACCTCAAAACGCATATATTTCCATGGAATATACTCAGATCTAAACTATCTACACAGATTCATGTGAAAAAAATTCAGACGCTTCCAGTTCAACTATTTGTGCGCTCCCAAACCTGAACCGTACGCTTCTCCTACGCTTCCAAATCCTGTTTTCTGGGAACCGCGATTCCGTTGCGCTTCCGAGCGATTCCGGGCGCTTCCGATTCCGTTTCCGGTTCCGAAGCGGGAATCGGAGCTCCGGTGAAGCTTCCGTGCAACGTAGGTTTCTAACAATATTTTTTGTCAAAAATATATATTTATCTTTCCGAAACTAACATTTTAGCATGATGTATTTATGATTTATCTAATGAGTTAATTAAATATAGATATAGAAAAAATATATATCTTAATTAGTAAAACGTCGTTATTTTTATCAGGCGTAAGGTTAAAGGTTTACGATTTAGAAAGCTTATAAAGTTTACCGTTTACGGTTTATAAATATTTTCTTTCCAGAACTAAAATTTTATCGCGATGCATTTATTTAATGGCAATTTTGTGAGTTAACTATGTATATAACTACTAGATATTAACCCGCGGTACACCGCGGGTCTATATTTTCCCTAAATAAAAAAAATGATTTTTTTAGAATGATCTATAGATATATGGTAAACCGCATGTCAATATTTTATAACTAAAAAATCAAAATTTAAGTTGTATTTGTTTTATTTAGTGTTTAAGATTGTATAATTGTATTTTGATCGCTAATTCTAGGATTTCACCCGTAATATACCATCCCGTATTAATATCGATCTAAATCCGTCCCACTATATAATCCCGTCCCGTGAAATTAAACATCATTTTTGTAATTTTTTTTATAAAGTTCAAATATTTCTAATATTTGAAACTTCATAAAAGTTTTAATACGACCCAAACTTCATAATTGTATTTTGATTGTTATATCTAGGATTTCACCCGTAGTATACCGTCTCGTATTAATATCTTTTATAAATATTTATAATGTTTAAACTACTTATAAATTCTTATAAAATTCAAATATTTATAATATTTGAAACTTCATAAAAGTTATAATATTATAAATAATTAAAACGTTTAATAAAGTTAGACTTTTTTAAAAGTTTAAATAATTATAATATTTAATTTTTTAACAAATTTTAAATATTTGGATCCACATTTATACTATATACTATAGAAATTAGAGTTTATAAGTTTAATAAGTATACTTTAATAAGAATTATTACAGTAATAAAATTTACAATCAATTATATATGTCTTACAATTTGGATGTATGAAATTGTTGATCTCATTTGTAAGCATGAGTGGAATTCAAAACATTTGGGTTATAGTTTGTATTTTCGTTTTTTATTTTTTCTTTTAAGTTTTTTAAAAATCAATGCTATCAAACTGTAGTTATCTTATATATATATATATATATATATATATATATTAAGATATCTTATGTAGTTATCTTATATATATATATATATGTAGATATCTTATGTAGTTATCTTATATATATATATTAAGATATATATATATATATATATTAAGATATATGTAGTTATCTTATATATATATATACTAGATCCTGACCCGCACATACGTGCGGGATTTCATATTTAAAAATATGTTTTAAATAAAATTTAATTCAATGTAGATTCTTTTGTTATTTTGGTCATATATATAGATTCGGATCCGCGCGTACGTGCGGAGTAATGTTTGTATATTTATTTGGTATACCATTCATAATTTGAATTCATATCAGTTTGGTATTTTGTTTGGTTTCATTTCGGTGTAAACAGAATGAGTGAGTTGATTTGATTTTGTTATTAGACAATTACATAGAAAAGACAATGAGAAAAAGTAGTCTCGTCCCGTCCCGTTGCCTATCTTAAAATTTTTCGTCACATAATTGTTTTCAATAATGTTACCGTTTCGAGACAATTTTTTCTTGTATTAAGATTCTATAATGAAACAAAAGATAACACTTAAATCAGAGAAGCTAGCACGAAACTATGAGCAACTTGTAGGAAAGAACAAAGTTCATTAGCATCAAGTAGTGTACTAATAACTCAATTAAAATATTTGGTTTCTTTGCTATATAACTCACCCATATAAAACTATTTGTTGGATCAAATTCATAAGCTGAGTGTGACCGTCATTTGACCCAACTCCAGTAAAAGGCATGGCTCGATAAATCTATGTAGTTAATTTATAAGTTGTAGAAACATAGCCTAACTGAAAGTATAATGTTCTATTTTGTAATTATCTTCACATGAATAAAAGAAAATGTATCCAAGAGTCACATGTATAAACAGAGGACAAAATTTAGTTATGACTTACATTCGGAATGGTGGCTACGATTACTTGCAGCTGAATATATAATGGTGTAAATTTATAAAAACGGATATTGTTCTTTCTTAATTAGGTAAGCCGAAACAAATTATAACAAATAATATATTATTTACCATATTTCTATATCAATTAAAATCAGTAATTATATGCATTTAATTCGGATCATATTTTTAAAGAATATTTTAACTTTCGTGTAATAGTAAAATTTTGATTTTATAGTATTTTCTATATATTTTCTAAATTATTAAAAATCTTACTTAATTACCAAGAATATGAATTTAACCTTCCAAAAAAACAATAATTGAATAAAAACAAAGAAAACTAATGAATATAACGTTGGTTGAATTTCAAATCATTATTTAATTTTAAATAATCCTCTTAAATAATTTTGAAAAAAATAAATCCAAAAATATTTTTTTCTAAATTAATTCAAATTAACTCAGTTTGAATTAATTTATCTTGCAGGTTAAGTTTGGATTTCCTAGATTTTCCTAAAACTATTAATAACTGTTTTTAAAAAAATCACGATTTTTGAGGCAATATATTTGATTTTTCTATTTTATATA
Organism: Arabidopsis suecica; assembly: GCA_019202805.1. Lineage (NCBI taxonomy): Eukaryota > Viridiplantae > Streptophyta > Magnoliopsida > Brassicales > Brassicaceae > Arabidopsis > Arabidopsis suecica. The sequence goes on along the minus strand of CM032912.1, from coordinate 7,130,032 downwards.
TTTTCCTTCTCTAAATTTAAAAAACCTAATGGCAATCTAAGTAATATTCCATAAACTAAAGGTTACTTAATATTTTGTGCTTCCCAATTAATAGTATAGATATATATATTAAGATTATCATTAAACATGAAGATTTACCTAGAAAAAATAGGGTGAATAAAAAAAACTAACCATATGAAAGAATCTGACGTAAATTTGAAGAATATGCTCTTGATAATGGCAATCATCAATGGGTTGCTCATCTTGTATAGGATTATCTGCACAAGACATCAAATGTTTATTAAATTCATGAATCAGAAAAATGAAAGTTCATATAACAAATAAAGATTGGAATGGGTAAGAAGAGGTATTTGTTTGATGAGTCTTCTAGTCGAGTAAAAGTGTGGTATTTATAGGGTAGGTAGGCATCTAGGTTTATTGTTAAGGTAGTTTGATAATATCTTGGAGAGAAAGTAGAAAATCAAAGATATTATATACAACGAAAGTTTAGGATATGTTTAAGGAAAGATTAGGAAATCGTTATATAACAAAATTTATTTGAAAAAGATTGTAAATGATTTGGTTTTGCAGAGAATCTTAAAAAAAAGCTAAGCAACCATTTAAAAGGAATATAGCCGATTAATGTGGTAATTAGTTTAGGAAATCACATTAAACCGAATTAAAAAAAATAATTATAGTCATAACTTTGTTTTTTAAAATCAAATGTTAAGAAAAATATCGAAGAGTATATAATTATGGTATCATCGTTGAGATTTTCTTGGGCGGGAATTATGGATTCAATTAGAGAAGGGAACCATATAATGGAAAGAATTTAATTAGCCATAATTATGTTTTAAAAATATTTTATTGCATAATATAAAGAGAATATAGATGATATATGGTATGTGGATGTAATTAGTTAAGATAGCATAAATATTCAAAAATCATCTCGAGATAAAGAGTAATATAGCCTATTAATATGGGAAGAAGTTAAGGAATAAGGAAACATAAATATATGTGTAATTATCTATATTAATGACGTTTTTTTGGTTAGAGATATGTAGAATTAAATGATAATTTGGTATTAATTAAATGCTATCAAATATCTCGGAGATTTTATTTTAGAAACTAATCGTGGACTAAGCAGAGATTTTTGCAAGATTATTCGTAAACATTTGCAAAAATGTATAACAAAACAAAACAAAAAAAATTCTCACATAATCGCCCATTTGCAAAAATAACAAATATTACTTTTTATAACAAAACAAAATATTATTAGTAAAAACAATATTTTATTATTAAAAATATTTGGAGAATCCTTTAGAAATTTAATATTAGATATTCAAATATATCAAAAACATAATTACGGATTATGTGAAGATTAGGATATATAATCTTCAAATAAACATATTTTATTATGATTTCCTTATGAATGTATATATTAATTGTTATTTTGATTTTAAATTTATTGCAATTTAAATGGGGAATTGCCTATATTTAATCTGTTATTGTAAAAGAAAAATGACGTAGCTTATTATTGGAGTATTTACACAAGTTTATTAACATAATATATATATATATATATATATATATATACTGTTAAAAAATAAATACATTTTTCTTTATAATTTCATAATATATTTATTGTTAAAATCTGGACATTTATTATGAGCATAAATATTAAAAACGATTTTCCATGAAAATTGGCTATTTATTAGGGTCATTAATATGAAAGATTATTTACCATTAAAATAGGTAACTTCTTTGTAATTAAAGAAATATTAAACGGAATAAGTAGATGAATTAAAGACAACATGACTTCATTTATCAGTTTGAAATTAAGACAACATCCCTAAAATTGCTTATCCAAGATCCGAACAGACTAAAACCGGGTCAAACCCGGATCCATAAGACTTTATGCAAAAATCCCCTGTAAAAATGTATATGTAGATATATACTCTCAAATTGGTAGAACGCCGTTTTAATTAGCTGTAAGATTTAGATTAACGATTTATAACAATATCCTTTTTATTCTCTTAATACAGTACTCCTCTATCCATTAGTATTTATTTATTGCTTATGAAGTAGAAGTTGGTGTAGAAATTACATTTGAAAGGTAGCAAATTGGGTGTAGATGCAAAAGATGGTTCTTTGATTCTTAGAAAGATTGTACAATTTGGGACTAAAATCACTTTAAACATTCTAAGAAAAACGTTGACAAAAAAAAAAACACATTCTAAGAAATGAGCCACATGGTAACTAAAGCTATCAAGACATTAGGAAACTCATACAATATAAAAATTCACTATACAACTCAAGATCATAAACATTGAACAAAGGTAGCACCATCCAAAACTTATGCTATGTTATTTAAGTGAAAATCCATAGTCATATCTTGGTTTTGATAGCTCAGATCAAGTCAATTTGGCCTGATTCGATTGCTCCTTTTACAATCTTGTAACGTATGAAGTAGAGATCACCGCGCTCCATCTCCACAGTCTCGGGGCTCTCTCCTCTGCCAAAGTAAAGGCAAACCCACACTTAGATTACAGAAAGAATGTGTATATATATGTGTATGGAGGAATAAAAGAATTCTCACTCTTCGTATAGATTTAGTGAGACAAAGTTCTTGCTTCTACAAACAACAAAGGTATCCAAATGCGGCTGCGGCACTGTAAGTTCACAATTATAGTCATCACTAACACACACAACTCTAGCTACTGTGAAGGGATTGTTCAACTATAATAACAACCAAGCTTAACCAACTTAGATTATGGTTCAAAGTGATTAGGTTTAGGGAGGTACCCATATCATCCACTTCACTTATAAGGGACTGCTTGAGGACAGACTGATAATTCTCAGGCAACTTAAGCAGTACAGTCTCTTCGAAATGCTTTGCTAAATCATCAGCACACCTGTAAATTGTAATCATTCAAAAATATGTCTCACAACAGCAGCCATTTACATAGTTTCAAAATCAAGTAAGAAAACAAACCTTGTAGCAAAGACCTTCTCTTGCTCAGAAAGTCGCCTTTCAGCTTCTTCTGACTTGAGGTTGTGAAACAGAAACTTCTCTATCTGCAACAAAAGAACACCATTGGAGACGACATAAAAGCAAAGTCAATAAAGCAACATTCTGTTCCAAATATCACAATCTCTTTAAAGCAAACAACTAATATGAAACCCTTGGCAATGGAAGAAACATGAAATAGAGATTGGGTAGAAAAACACAGACCTTGAGAAGCCTAACTCTGAGATAAGATCTGAGTAGAAACTGGGTTCTGTCTAAATCCATCTGATAAAGAGACACCACCAAAGGGTCGATGCAATTTTCCACATAATCGTCAATTGTTTCTTCCTGTTTAATTACAAACATTTCAATAACTGAAAATGGAAGTAACAAGATAATAAGTCTAACATAAACAATCACTAACACTAACCAACTTAAATGTGGAATTCGATTTTACACAAAACCAGTACTATTCTAACTTTTTTTCTGGAAAACCCAGCACAAAAATTAGGGTTTGAGAAGAAACAAGTTAGGATATTCTACCACCAATTCGATCTGTTCTTTGGCTCTATCGACAAGAGCTCCTTCGTACTGAAGAATCTCCGGCGTCGCCTTCTCGTTACGCCACGCCCTCTTCAATAGCTCAACGTCCGATGTCGACATCAATGTTTCGTAATCCGCCGATCCTCCCGCTTCCGAACTCGAAGCCATTAGATCCTCTTCCCCGAAAGATTCCGATCAGATCAAATTGGTAGAGGAGCGGGAAATAGAAACAAGTGATTGCGGATTTTGGCGCCAAATGAAAGGTCGGTCGACTCGACGAAGAAGGATTTAGGGTTCACATTGACAAGGCTTGAGCAAATGTGTGGGCTTTAGCCCATTTCTATTAAAGAATCAGACTCACTTTGGACTGTGGACCGACTCAGTCATGAATGGTTTAATTTGGTTTAGTAAAACCGAAGAAATTGAAGTTAAATTGGGTCGGTTTTTGATATATAAATTTCGGTTCTAACCCGGAAACTATATACATAAGTGGGTTTAAATTAAACCAATAACGGTTTTGATGTGAGATTAGGTTTACCGTTTACCTTATCAAAATTGGTTTAATTGGAAACCTATTTCCTTATTTGTAATGAAATTCAACATCATAGCCTAATCTAAATTCTATATATACTAAAGAGTGGCCGTGACTTGTTTCTCTCCACACGCAAATTACACAATTCTCTCTCTCAAAATCTGCGTAGTCTGTATAATTGAGAAACAAGAATGGTGAACAGAGGAACAAAGAGAAAGATTGAGATTAAGAAAATCATGAAAAAGACCGCTTTCATGCCTATTTGCACCAAACGCCGTGCAACAAGAGTTTTACCTTCCCAACATATTTTAAGGCGAGTTAGAGCTTCTGGGATAAGTCTCATTTTTTCTAGATCCAAGACGAGGACAATTTCACCCATGATAAAGCCATGATGTGAGCATTCTTTAAGTAGTCTCTCAAGTCACATGATGTCCCAAAAATGATTTTGGTTTCGATCTTTTTGGCCATAATGACAAAAGGTTATTAACACTAATTTGTTTATAATTTTTCTTAAATTTAGGTTTTCAATGGAACTCATCTTTAGAAAATACTTCATCAAAAAATTAATATTATTTTTCGAATTAATATCTTCCACTTTATCCTTACTACTAAAAATATTAAATTAATGAAAAAGTACTATAAGCTTTGAACGCTAAAAATAGTATCATGGTCTTATTAATATATTTTTTAATATTGAAATCAATTTTGGTGAAAATTTAGGCTATTAATCTTCACTTCAAATTTGTGAATGTTATTTTCACCACTAAATTTGTCTAGATTTGTTTTGATATTGCATCTGGACAAATGTTGCACTACCGACAAGAATTTGTTATGGGTTGTGATTCGTAAAACCTCTAAAATAGAATAGAGAAAAAAAATTGAATTATAGAATAATAATATTTTTCTTTAAATTTTCTAGAATAGAGACCTACATCTTCCTCATAGATCAGTGGTTAATCATCCAGAACTAGTGGTTAATCTCCTAGAAAACATGGTTCGAGACAAACCGTGAATCGAGAATGGGAAGTGGACCCCTATCATTCAATGTCAAAATTGTCACTAGGTTTCATGCATTTGATGATGATTTTGATGTCATTATAGATGCACATATTCACGAAGGTTGGGTGCTACAGCGAAAAACAGTCAGAAACGCTGGCATTCCGGGTGTTTGCTTTTACCCAATAGATGCATTATGGATTATATATGCATTATGGATGCATATATCTAGATAAACTATTGTTTTTTTTTTTCTTTGATTAGTGAAACAAAAGAAAAATCGAGAGTAAAAAATAATTTTCTTAATAAAGTATTTTAAGATATTCAACAAATCAGATTCATTGTCTTTATTAACATTTTATTTAACAAGTCAGTACTGTAAAATTAGCATATAATCTTGTATATATGGATCAAATTGTATCACATGTATCTTTCTAAGATCTCACGCTAAAATTTTATAATGTTTCAAATTTTGAAACAAACATTTCTTTAAATAAAAATATATATTATTTTCTATTTCAATTAATATATAGATAAAATAATAAATATCAATGTTCAATAATACTAATTTATTGAGGTTTAATTGTGGTGTCATGGAGTTATTTTTTTCATGGATACATGTCAAAGAAATACTACTATGAAAAGCATTACTTGGAAATTATTCGTTCACATATCGAAGATTTTTAGCGCTCTAATGAATTCGAAGGACTTTCTCTTGTACCTAAAATCATAAAAAAAATTCCAAAAACATACATTCGAGACTTGTCTTATAGCGCAAACTATGGTTGAGAATGTTTTGTACCTCTTTAGGTGTTTTTAAATCTAAAGAGAAAGCAAAAGTGAGTAGGTGAAATCATCAAATCATTGGTCCAAAGAAGATGCTCGGATTCTCCTGGTTTCCTTAGTTGATACCTTAACTCGAACCTTGACAAGAAAATATTATTCGTAACACAATTTTCAAAAAAAAAAAAATCTTTAAATTAAATTTTAAAAGAATATAATCAACATTTCTCTTAACTCCTTTACCACTTCCAGTTTTATTTCAAGATGCAGTCTCTTATTTATTTTTTTGATAAAATCCCTTCTTTAGGTTGCTTAGAATTTGTATTTACTCAATCTATCTTTGGAAGGATAAGATCACGACTAAATATTGTATATCGAAGATTCTAAACTTATTAGTGGTTACTGGTTACTTGGTTAGTAATAAATTTATCCTTTACTTTCAAAGAGTAGATCGAATTGTTTAATTACATACATTGCATATATCATATCTCTAGATTTTGCCATTATTAAAACTTCCTTATATGTGTTTGAATGTCGTAAAAAAATAGGCTTTTCCAGAATAAAACATTGTTACTTTGATGCAATTGTGGGTACATGAGCAAAGGGAGGTTGTGGTTCTTTAAGCCAATCTTGTTCAAACATTCGATTTGGACTTGAATCATTCAATCTCTATTTTGATGTGCTCTCTTGTTTTCTCTTCTCCTTAGTTTCGTTACATTTTTTCTTCTTCTTTCTTGGTAAAGAGTATTTGCGTATGATAAATCATGTTAAAACATTTTGCTTGTCTCCATAGTTGTTTTGACTCTTTGTGATATTGGAATTTTTACTTTCTAACTATCCCATTGTGATAAAAATCTATTCATTGACGTGTATTATGAGAAGCTCGATAATCTCTTTTTGTTAACCAGGTCTTGTTGTTGGACCTTATGTGATAGTAAGCACAGAAACTACATGTTCAAAGTTTTAGAAGACCATATAAACAATAGGACGTTCCAATAACCTTTTTTTTTCTTAAGTTGAGACCATATTCAATTTGAATATTACCTTTTGTAGCTCAAATATATATTGAGCTGCCATATATTATCATGGCCATGTATGTTTTGTCCTAAAATAATATCTGAACTTTTCTAGTTTTTTTTTCATTCATATTGCTGAGAGCTAAATCATGTTTCCTAATAGTCCTATCATAGTTATGTTGGTCATAGAGACTCCGATGTATAATTCCATGGTAACTTGGTTGGAGCTTTAATTGCATTTGTAATTGGTGTTTCCCTCTTAAATATATTCCTCTGGAAAAATCCAACTCTTGATTCTAGAACATTTTTAATTTATTTATAAGAGAAAAAGAAAGGGGGATGATTCTGGTGGATAGTTGGGCTTAAGCCCATACAATATTATGTTCGATGGTTTACTCGGTTTAGCAAGTTATGTGAACCGTTAGGGATTGAAATCAAATTGGTTTTAAAACGACATAGGTTTGCAGTTTGCTGTGATACTACACAGTCGGTTTAGGAGGATAATATGTTTCCTTATTTATATGAGAGACTTGTCACTTATTTTTCTCCACACGCAGAAAACAAAAAAAAAACACTACTCTCTCAAGTCTCGCTGTGGTGAAACTTGAGAAAAATCAGAATGGTGAAAAAAGGAGGCACGAGGAGGAAGATTGAGATCAAGAAGATTACGAAGAAGACTTCTCTCATGCCAATTTGCACCAAACGCCGTGAAGGTCTCTTTAGCAAAGCCTCTCAGCTTTGTCTTCTCTCCGGTGCACAAATCGCTATCCTAGCGACTCCTCCTTCTTCTGAATCCAACGTCTCCTTCTACTCTTTCGGTCACTCCTCTGTTGATGCCGTTGTCTCTGCTTTTCTCTCCGGACAACGTCCTGTTTCTGCTCCTGTTCTGGAGGATAACAAAGAGATGAGGGAGGACGTTGGTGTCTGCTTGACTCGCAAGAATCTAGGGTTAGGGTTTTGGTGGAATAACGAGAGCCTTGCCAGATCGGAGAATCCCCAAGAGCTTAGTGACGCCATCGATTCCATGTGGACGTTGTTGAGTAATCTCAAGGAATTGCGTGCGGAGGAAGCTTTAGTCAGTAATCAAGCTTTCGTTAGTGATCATGAGGACCTGAAGAACAACGTGAAGAGTATAATTGTTTCAGACCACGGAACTCATGATCAAACCCTAGATCTTCAGTCCACTTCCGCAATTTGTTGCATTCCTGATGAGTTACCTGAAAATTTCAACGAGATTAGTCAAGAGCCAGATCATCAAACCCTAAATCTTCAGTCTAGTACTTCTGCAATTTGTTGCGTCCCTGATGAATCACCTGCAAATTTCAACGAGATCACTGAAGAACATGATCAGATTCTCTCGATTTGTGAAAGTTTTTGTGTTACGGACAACAACAACAATGCTTTAACTGAAGTAAACTTGGATTATGATCAAGACATGGATAACAACAACAACAATGCTTTACCTGAAGGAAACTTGGATAATGATCTGGAGATGGATATTGATCAACTCATTGATTTCGAGACTAATTTTGAAAGCTCCCTTGATCATTGGTTTTCGGACAACACTCATCAGGAACTTCAGGAGACTACTACTGCAACTCTTTTGATCAATTCTGAAGCTATTGTTGATGATCATGTCTCGGTGGATCCAAATCTGTTTTCTGATTTTGAGGGCCTTGAAGATTCAAATTTGGTGTTTCAGAAATGTTTGTATGGAGATGATCTACGATTCTCTGATTTTTTCCACGACTTTGCAAACACTATTGCAGCAATTTGAAGATAATCTCTCTGCATCTTCTTTCAAATTAACTTCTAATTTCTTCTTTATTTGTATGTATGTTTTGGTTCTGTTAAATTTGGTTAGAGATATGTCTTATTGATGTAATGAATGAAGTGTCTGGTTTGACCTCGATCAATTTTCCATATATGTATGAGGGAAATTGATCGAACTCAAACTGGTTCTGCTTCAGTTTGGTTTAATGATTTTATTTGTGTTCTGGTTTCATGTTTCATTGTTTTGTATTTGTAGTTTCAAGTCCAAAATCATTTCTTTTCGTAAATCTACTCGGATCAAAAAAGGAAATATCTTTAATCAACTTGTTGTTTATCTTATCTGGTATTAAATTTGGTAGCTAACCAAAATGGTAATTATAGAATCAATGAGAGCATTTCCAAAAGAATCATGACCAAAAAGCATCTGTGCCTAAGCAATCACTGCCTTTCATGAGATTCTTCCGGAGATTGGTTGATTGTATGTAATCCTGATGGCTTAGATTCATCAACTTCTAGCCTTCTCTAGCTCGAACGGAAAAATGTTAATCTCTGGCGACGACTGCTTATTCTGGTTGCCAGAAGTTTCACCTATGTGCCTATAACAGCAAACAAATACACAAAACACATTACATTTCCAAGAATGGATACTATTTATACAATTAAACAATTGTCCCCCAAAATAAACCTCTGCTGCGTATGGCGATGCCAGATACTCTCTGGGAGACAACCAGTGATTGTTGTTGTTGAAACATTGCTGTTTAAAAAGTTGGCATTGTCCTGGTCCAGAAGAGAGAGTAACCTCATTTATGCTTAGATACAAATGGCTGAAAGAATATAAATTGAGATGAGTTTTTAGTTACCGTTGGTTTCTGCGAATTTTTGTCGACAGAATGTTCGCTTCTTCTCTCGTGTACGAGAAGAAATGCGCATTTGCAAGTGAAGAACAGAAGCAGAGTAGCGAGAGAAAAGACCACGAGAGACTCCACCACAATCACAGATCCTAGAACTGCGACCAAGTGACAAAGGTAGGCCTAAGTAACTAAACTAATCCAATCAAACCATTTTTCGAAGCAAAACTAAAAGTGACCATTCCACACCACTCACCTTACTCTTTATTACATGTACGTTCAAATATGCGCTTAACATAATCTTCATGTTTAAAATGAAGTGCCGAACTAAACAGACTCAAACTAAACAAAATCAAACCAGGCAGAACCATCAACTAACTAAAAAGCTTAATTGAAGCCAAACCAAAACCAAACCATACCGAATAATTTGGCAAAGTTTTTTTAGAAACAGAGTAAACCAAACTGAATGGGATCACTACCAAGTGTTTCATAAACGTACCGTGGGCTCCAAGGGAACTCAAGGGCCTCTTCCTAATGAGTTTTACTCGAGCTTCTGCGTGAAGAGGCAATGAAATTCTCTCGGTGCAGTCGAGGAAGCACCCGTAGTTCCCCATGTCACTTAGTTTCAGGGTCAAGACCGCTCCGTTCTCTCCTCCCTACGCAAGATTTGTGATGATAATGTACATATTAGGAACCAAAAACATCTAACTGAAAGATCGACAATGGAATTTACGCGATGGAGCAGCTGTTGCATAAGGTCGTTGCATTGCTTTATGGTTCCACGAAACCTAATCCCACTAGCTTTGACATTCACGTGTTTAGAAATGGCGGCATAAGTCTGAATTGGCTGCCATTGGAACATGTTTTTGAACTTAAGCTCTGTTGAATTTATAAGCTCTGACGGTAAGTTTGTCAGCAGAAACCCGTCAGTGACTTCAACGGAAAACGTTACTAAGAAATGAGATGTACCACCTGACATTTTGCTTTCATCAGTCAAGAAAAGGAATGTTACTAGCTTGAAAGTGATAAAGAGTGAACATTACCGGGAAAATGAACAAGATCTGGATCTCCAACTGAGAAGTTGAACTTGTCTCTTTCCGGGTGAAAGATAAGTGACTCACTCCCATTACTCTCCAGCATTATATATTGAGGAACGTTAATAAACGGTGGATCATTTACGGGTTCAACGAAAACCGGAACATCCAGATGATTGATCCCATTCTTGTTCTTTGTAGACAGCCGAAGAGAATCAACACCAGCAAAATTCTCATTTCTGAGGCAGGCAGAACCAAAGAAAACAAAGTTGAAATGAGCAAAATCTGAAACTCGCTTATGATGCCACAAAGAGTATCCATGGTTTCATATATACCCGAGATATTGAATCGACTGAAGTGCTGGATTGATAACTCCTATTTGTCCTTCTAAGGTTAAGACTTTTCCATCTTCACCTCCATTGCTAACTGAGAGTCTTCCACTTGCAGGAGGTCTAAACTGCATCAACATGGGAGACAAAATGACCGATCCCGAAAGTGCTTGTACCGTTACTGAAATGTTCTCCAGCAGGTCTGAGTAGCTTATCTCCAGCCCAGAGAAGCCACTATAGTAACATTCAAGAACAGGATTACTATAAGTGAAGTGGAATATTATTAAGATAAACTTATGTAAGAAAGAAAAAATGAAGGATGCTTGCCCATATCGAGGACTGATTAGATCTTCAGTTGCTTGCAAACCGCCGGAAAACGAGACAAACTGAGGAGGAGCAGTAAGAACAAATATGTATACTGTAGCTGCGGCTAAGTTTCCATTGATATCAGCTATGGTATAAAGAAAGGAGTCATTTCCTGAAAAATCCTTGATTGGCGTGTATCTAAGGACGTTGCCATCTCTCAGAAGAGAACCATGACCTGGCTAACATTCCAAAGCCAATAGAAAATAACAGTTTAAAGACAGATTTTTCTAACCTTTAAAATGATTTAACTATCTGCAAAACATAGAAGAAATGCAACATTCATTCCTCACTTGAGAGAATCCGAGCATGCTCGCATTGTCGCCAGCAAAATAGTCATTTTCCAGTGGATTGAAAGATATTGACTCATCTTCCCATACATTGACTGGATCATCATAGGCTCTTGGAAAGTATCCATCTAAATCATGGCAGAATCTTAAAAACATGCAAACTAATAATCATATATGGTGAAAGAAGAAAAGTAATGGACTTACTGCTATACACATTAACATCAAAGGGGCAAGGTTGGATATGTTTATTGTCAAAAGATAAGCACATTCGGTAAGTACCGACCTCCATGGCCAAATAGCTACCAGTATATGTCCCATCATTATTATCTACAAATTCCCATGTAGTGAAACTGGATGTGTTAGCCGAGGTTATCTCCAACTTTAACCGAGATGGCTGTGACGGTACAGGATTGTAGAAGCCATCCAAGAGCAAGACCACAACGTCATTCTTGATTTCCTTTGGCACTTTTGCATTGAATTGGGTCACACTACACGCTGCCACATTCACTTCACCTAAAAGAAGAAAGAGTGTGCTGATCACAAACAAGGTGAACATACATTTCCCAATTAATAGACACTATCTACATATGGAAGTATCTAAATTACGGTATTGAGTTTGATACCTGCATATACTTCCTTGATGAAAGGCTGGCCTCCATTGAGAACTATGTTTCCTGATGATATAAGAATTCTATAGATCCCACTCCTTTTTGGAGTATAAGTTACGTCAAAAATACTCGCTTGAGTCGGTAGGCTGCCTGAAGCCTGCAAGAAGGAAACTCCATTAAGTCTCAAGGCCTAATGGAGTATGAAAAGCACGTATGCAGATAATCTTCTTACTATTCCGCCATGTTTCTCGTACAATGGAGTAGCAGTTTGGTGAGTTGATCCAGTCCCTAGTAAATCATTGTATAAGCCACAAGTGAAGACATCCACCAATAATGAAAGTGAGAAAATCAGGAAAATGTGTTTGTACCATTGAGAGCCTCTCTTGGCTGTATAGTTGGCAAAATAAATGAGGAATCAGTCTCTAGCACGATTCGGACCTGAAGTATATCCACTTGGACTGATGAGGGATAACCATAAGCATCTTTCAAGTAAATAGAGAACGCAAGAGACTCCCCAGCAATGGAAGCATTAATCCCTGAACCATTAACTATACTTCTTGATCCATCACAATAACCTGTTAAGAAAAAAAAAAGAGAAGAGTGTTGCGGAGTACATTCACCAAGAAGCATCATAACATGGAGTAGTTTCGGCAAACACTGACCTATATAAACTGTATACACATATGGCATACCAGATATGCTCTTATTGTGCGTCATATCAGAGAGAGTAAGCAAGAAATTTCCTGGTTCAGATAGGCTGAAAGACATAAACTGAATCCCTGGCTCTACATACTCAAACTGGAAATCTGCTACCGGTATGGATAAACCCGTCTCTATTTCCACCACCTCAGCATCGAATTCGTAGAATCCAGAAACAAGGTTTCCGAATCGATCTTTCTGGTGTAACAAGATCTCCATTTTGGAAAATATTTGCCATGTGTTTAGCTCTGACTTCCATACACTCACACAATTGGAAACATCCAAAGGTCCTGCACAAAACCAACAAACATGGACAAAATTTCTCAGCTTAAAATCCACATGATAAACGTTCTGAAACTGAAAAAAAAAGGTTTATAGAACCAAACCACCTGAATTCACCTCTAGAGGTAATGGAACACCATTCAGAGTTTGACTCTCCTTCTCCACAAGCAGTAAGAATTTTCCAGAAGTCACAAGAACAAATTCAATGGAAATATAACCAGATTCAATCCATCTAATATGTGTGATATTAAGAACACCAGCAGCAATTGAACCATTTTCATTAAGAAGAGACAAAGAAAACCCCTGAAACTCCATCTCCTTCCCCGAAAACGAAATGTTATTCCCGAATGCATCCTTTGGAAGAATCAAAATCGATGCATTCATCCCGGCTTCAAACACATTTGCAAGACCCATCCAAGAAACAACACTAACAGATGGGTACATTAACCCTTCACAACAAGTAAAAACTCATTTTTAGTAATCTTCTGATACCAAAACAACTTAAGGAACACCAAAATTTAAGAAACCGAACCTGGTTCAACTTTGAAATGGAGCGACGAATCGAGAACTTTGAAATTCTCTTCATCTATAACGATGTTAAAGATCCCAACCATGATTGGAGTAAAATAAATCTTCCAATTGCTAATATCTTCACCAAGATCCAACGAAACCCCAGAAATGTACGAACTGTTCCCAATTTTCCCGTTGACAGTAACTGTAGGCTTAAAAGCTCTCTGACCTAATGAAGCGTTTCCATGGTTATCGAAATTTCCCAGAACTTTGATTAAAATTTCAGCGATTTCTCCAGATTTGAACTTGTTCTTATCATTCGGCCAACTGAAAGTAAATTTCGGGAGCCCAGATTCATCTACGATAAGAGAAACACTCAAAAATCAAATCCCGTCGAGTAAAATGATAGTGGTGAAAGAAGAAACATATACGAACCTGTGGATTGTGAAATTGAGATTGCAATGAAGAAGAAGAGAGTTAACAGTGATGCGAATTTGATCGCCATTGATAGAGAGAAACTGTGTCGATTGAAGTTTTTTTTTTGAGGAAGAAAGCGCCAACTGCTCTGATTTTTGGGCATTTTGAATTATTTATTTTTCTCTCTTTGAAAATCTTCTGAATCATTTGATCGATGGATAGAAAATAGAACACGTGTCACTGGTACAATATTAACCGTTCGATTTCATTATTACGGTTTGAGGCGATCGTGGAGGAAATTAGGAAACCACTCTAAACCGATTTTTAATTTTATTATTACTTTTATTATAAGAAAAACGACACGCAGTGCACATTAGGGGCTATCAAACATCAAAGGCTTGCGAATCAAAGGTTCGGTTTGGTTTACTTCAAAACCAGTTCAATCAAACCGCTTATAAAGTAAAACCGACAGTTTTATTTTCCAAAACCATAAAATTTCGTATTAATTTCTCCAAGTCAGTGAGTTAATTAGGTGTTTTCTTGTGATCGTCTACAAAACTTCTCCTTCGATTTCATCTCTATTTCGAGGTATGTGCCCAAATTTAATTCATCTCTTGTGGTTCAATATTAATTTGATTTTGAGTGACTTGTTTAGCTTCTCATATTCGTTTGTTATACCCTCTCAAGCTCAAAGTTTAGAACTTTGCTAAACTCAAACTCAAAAGTGTAGTACTTTCCGCAGCTAATTTCTGTCTTTTGTCCTTACATTTTTGGTGATACATTGTGGTTTTGACACTCCATTTGAATTAGTTCAACTAAAATAATGGATTCTCAGCAATCTACCAGATGAGATCATTTGTCACATTGTATCTTTCATTTCGGCAAAAGAAGCTACTTCAGCATTGGTTCTCTCAAAGCGGTGACAGAATCTGCTTAACATCATACAAAATGTTGAGCTTGATGACACAGTTGAGAATCAAAGGAGTTTGATAGATTTCTTTTTCTTTTTTCTTTTTTTTTGATAGATTTCGTTTGATAAATTTCTTGGATGATGTAGATGTAGTGTTGGCTCTGCCTCTTTGTTCCCGCCTTAAGACATTGTCTCTAATATGCCAAAAGGGAGTTGATCCAACTCAGTATGCTCTAGTAAACAGTCGTATATGTAATGTGTTGAAGCGCGGTGTCTTGGAGCCTGATATACATTAAGTTTTCAGAAACATCACATTAAAGTTTGGTTTCATACCCTGTGTGATGAACATTAATTTGTCTTTAGAATGTAATGTAATCGTATATGAACCTAAATTATGCTTGGTTAGAAGGTGATGGATAAGGATTTTTTTTTTTTAAAATCTATCTTATATAATATGACAAGGTTTTTTTGAAGAAGCTCTATTATCATGCCATTTGGCATCCTATGCATCTGACATGTGTCCCTCTCCAATTAATGGTAATTAGTGGTGATTAATTTGTAATTATATTGTGAAAAATAAATGGGTGATTTTGAAAACTACCCTAATTTTTAGTTTTCATTTGAAAAATACCCTTTTCTATTTCTAATGAAAATTACAAATTTTTATATGTAAAATGACAATTTCGTCTATATTTAAGTTGAAAGCTGTATTTTTAGTAAAATTATAACTAAATTCAAAAATTGAGAGTAAAATTCAAAATAATATTAATATTAATAAATTGAGAGAAAAATCGAGTTACATATTAAATTTAATAACATAATATCTAAAAATATTAAGAAGCCTATAAAGTCTATCCTTTAATATTGTATAAACAAAAAAAATCTCAACGTAACAATCAAATTCTTCAACTCCAAAATCTGCTCCAATTTCAAGGTTAACATAGATTACGACTTAACATTGGTAGAATGATGTAATATACATGTATCATTGATTAAATCAACGTACGGCTTAGAGCTCTAACATAATATTCTTTCTTTTATTTACATGTGTTATCGAATATCGATTAGAGATAGGGTACCAAAAACTAATGGAAATCCAATCAAAAGTAATTTTAGTCAAGAGATTTTAAAAGTAATGGTGAACTATTAAATTTTAATCAAATGTAGGAACATGATTCACTTGATAGGTGAATTCACAATTATTTTAGATTGTTTAAAATAAATATTTAAGATAAGAATTATTAAAATTGTTAGTTATTTCAAATATTAATTTCAAAACTAAATTAATAGATTTTCTGTTTTACGTATAAATTTTTTTTAATTAATATTAAATTTCACTGAAGCTATTTAGTAATTTAATATATTAAAATATAGTTTTTAAAAGAGAAAAAAAAGGATATTTTTCAAAAGAAAAGTCAAAAATAGGGCATTTATCCAAATTTATTCAAAATAAATTTCAAAAAAACAACTGAACATTCGTTTCTTCTCTTCTCTAAGCATATCTTTCTAGACATTATAATTAAGTGTCCCTTTTTACCTTATGTTATTCAATCTAATAAATGAAAACTGTAACATTATATTTCTTTACGTTACGTTTCTTCTTCACCTTTCGTTTTCAAGTTACATATCTCTTATTTAATCAATTCCATAAATTCGAGACACTTGGTGTGTTGTTCTTTTAACGGCTGGAATATTCTTCAATGCTCTACAAGAAGCTCTCTACTTCAGCTCAAGCAATGATTAGGTTTCTAAATTAACTTTTTTTTTTTATTTAGTCATTTGAAATTTACATTTTCTTTCTCTCTCACTCATCTTCATTTTAGTATGTGCCTTATCTTCATTCTAGCCAACAATTGTGTTGTAGAACATAAACGACACTGCTGAATTTGAGGTTGGATCGTCAAGAAATTATGCGCTTGGATATGTATTTTCTCATTTAAGTAACATTATATCCAATTGGTACAATGCATTTCTTAGTTTCGTCTTGATTAGCTAAAACATGATTTATTTTCGTAGATTGGTGTTAGTGACGACTAACACTTATTTTGTGCATTTGTTTTGTTCATGTTGTCATAATATGAATAGTGAAAAAATGACACATTGATTTGTTAAAATTTATTGAGTCGGGTCTGGTAAGATATAAAATAAATTCTTCAAAGCTGTGATATTTACTTTTTATCTATTTTATCGTGGGAAAATCACAAATACCAAATGAATTAGGATTTAACCCGGTGTACATTGTAGAGCAAAATTTTATTTTATGTATTTTATATAATAATTTATAGTTTATTAGATTTTTAAATTTATACTATAAAATAATTATTTCTCATTTACTTATTTATATTATAATTAATATAGTTGAAATATATGAATATTTTTTTTTTTAACATCTATATGAATATTGTTTTTGAGTTGTTATATTTGTTTACTTAAATGTGTTAATTTGTATTGATGTACTCAGAAGATTTGTAGGTGTAGAAGTGATGTAGTGTTAATATTGGCAACCATTTATAATCATGGACTATTATAATATTGATATTATTTTTAGCTAAAAATTTTACTTCGCGGTGTATTGCGGATTGATTTTTTAAAACTAAAAACTTAAATTTGAAGTTATATTTGTTTTCTTAATATTGTTTGGTTTGTTTAGTGTTTAAGATAATATCATTATATTTTTATTTTTAATTCTAGGATTTTACCCGTGCTACATCGTTCCGTATTAATATCGACCCAAACTCGTCCCATCATATAACCCCGTCCCATAAAATAAAACAGCATTTTGTTATTTTCTTTTTAATAATAGTTTTATTTAAAAGACATATAATTCGAGTCAATTTAAAACTTTGCTTTAAATGATTGACATAATATATATCTATATATATATATATATATATTTAATTGTTATAGAGTTTAAATATTATAAACTTTTTATAGAACTTAAATATTATAAATACTCTAAATATTTTTTAAAGTTTAAATATTTATAATGTTTAAACTTCTTATAAATTCTTATAAAGTTCAAATATTCATATTTGAAACTTCATAAAAGTTTTAGTCATATAAATATTTAAAACGTTTTATAAAGTTGAATTTTTCAAACGTTTAAATGACTATAATATTTAAGTTTTAATAAAATTTAAATATTTATAATATTTTGAAACTTTTTAAAAGTTTCAATAAAATAAGGAACCGGAGTAAATCGGATAACAATTTTAATTTTGGAGGCCTGATAAATCAATCTTCCTTCTCATTTGTATTCATAATCATTTTAGTCCTTTTATAGTATGACTCTGAACCATTGCCCAAATTTTTAAGCAATGTGGGATATTGTATACATATTTTTTCTTCATCGATTGAGAAATATATGTCCGTTTTAAAAATTTTGAATCACATTATATGCAGAAAAATAAATTATTTTATTAATTATATGTATTTTACATAAATTCAAAATAAATTAAATATAAGATCATATAAAAGTGAAAGAAAAATCATATATTAATGTTTAAATTAGGTAGAGAGGTTTTAGGAAATTAGCAATTAATCAAATTTAGAAACAAAAGCAATTTGTTACTATATTTAGAAGCCACAATTTCTAAAAAATTGTGTCGAAAATAATTTGTAATATTATTAATAGATAAACATTTATAACAATGACATTCTCTTATAAATAAGTGCCAACTCAAAGATTTATTTCATATTTGTACTTCGAAAATGTATATATAGATTCAAATTGAAATGGAACAATGAAAGATGTACGTATACATTTTTATAAGATCATTTGTCATTCTATTTTCATAAAAAGATTTTATTAAAAACTTAAAATTCATTCTCAAAATTCATCAATGTTCTATAACGCATATAGCACTAAATCAAGTATTCTTTTAATGTTGTCTTTTTCTACATTTTACCTTATTTCCCACAAATTTATATTAAACAATAAACAACAAATTATCTTATAATAGTTTATTTTAAAACATTATTTCATATTTAATTTAACTATAAATCATTACATAAATGAATACTATTCGAGAAGCAAAATGTAATAAAATTATTAAAATGACATTGTAAATTGAGGAATTGTTAAAAAATGCTTTTTTCCAATACCTCTTTTCAAAAATACAACCTACGTAAAACTTTTTTAAAATTTCCTTAAAAATCTAAGATTTACCTAAGTACGTATGTAACATTATAATAGCTTACAAAACTACATTTATATGTATAAATACATGATTAAAACTTATGAATACCTTATAAAATCTTATGCATATCTTATAAAATCTTATAAATATGTTATAAAACCTTGTAAATACTTAGATCGAGGCTTCAGTAATACTTACCATCCAGAAGTACCTCATAAACTTTTTCAGGTTTAATGAGACGTATTTTTGAAAATACACAAAAGAAGGGGACATTTTTTAAAAATGGCACACCAAAAAGTGCATTTTCAAAAATAAAATATAATAATAAGGTCTTCCAAATTATTTATTATAAAGTGAAGGGATAATATGAAATAAATAATATAGCATCTTATCTATTTCTAAACTATTTTAATTTTTCTTATAACTTTGAACGATGAAAAAAAAAACAAAGACAAAATATAGGAATTTTTTTTGAGCATTTAAAGACAAAGAAAAAGGACCACATGTCGTGAAAAAGAAGTTAAAAACATCATGATGAGCTCATTTTTAAATTAGAATTAATGGCCAAACCCTTATCTCCACTTTTGTTATAGAAAAAAAGAAGGAGAAGATGATGATAGAGTTGAAAGATAAAATATAATATTTGATATTATGATCACTGATTTTTTTGTTGGAAGATAGGTATTTTTTCTTTTGCAAAAAACGTCTACTTTTTATTCTTTGTTGACCTTTTTCTTTCAGAAAAAGTTTTATTACATACTAATTTTTACATTCAAAATAAATTTCATAATGTATATACCAATACTTTCTATTTTTAGCCTTTCTATTTTTAGCCACTCTATACGTACTTTACCTTTCTTTATAACAAAATTCTTAAACTGATAACAAAAGGAATAACTAAAGTGTTAAACAAATTCATGTATAATTATTTGGAATGACATCAAAACCTCTTATTGTATTATTTATTTTGCAATTATATTTTTAATCAGTATCCCACGCATCGCGTGGGTTTCTTTCTAGTTTATTATATGTTAAGGATGTTGCTCTTCGATTTAGTAATGTGGCAAAGCTCATGAATGGATAAGAAATGTAACAATTTCAAACCGGGAACCCAAACTAGTTTTGTTTTCCTTCTCTTATGTCTCTTGTGGATGTTTCGATTCCTTGTGTTCTCTTTTTTCTTTTCTGAATGGTTTTAGTCTTCTCTACTGCATTTTCTCTGCATTGGCTTTCTCATTTTTGTTAGTGTGCACCTTAAGTTCCATACCAAAATACGACGTTCCAATCGTCTTTGATTCATGAGGACAAAGGTCAACATGTATAGCTTGTTATTGAAAGCTATTGTAGATGTTTTAAAGGTAAGTTGTTGATA
The DNA here is from genome assembly GCA_019202805.1 of Arabidopsis suecica. Taxonomy (NCBI): domain Eukaryota; kingdom Viridiplantae; phylum Streptophyta; class Magnoliopsida; order Brassicales; family Brassicaceae; genus Arabidopsis; species Arabidopsis suecica. The sequence continues at coordinate 7,109,599 of CM032912.1, read as the reverse complement.
AAAAGTATTTGTGGTTCCGATCAATAAACCTGAATGGAAGATGAAAGAGGACAAATAAGACTTATATAAAGTATTTAATACCACGAACTTTGGTTCGGATAAAACTAAGAGATGTTTTTGAGAACACAAAATGATCCGGATAAAAAACGAGACATGCTAAAACAATAAGAACATATATAATTTCCCTTCAATGTTAGCTTAGACTTTTTTTTTACTCATATCTAACTACAATATATTAAAAGAGATGTAGTTGTAAGATCGTGGGAAAAATGGGTAAAAAAACCTTCACTTTTCTTAAAAACATAGAAAAAATCCTCAACTTTTTGTGTGGGTTTTTAAACCCTCACATTTTTATAAATGGTTAAATAAACCCTAATATTAATAAACTCAATTTAATTTTTTTTAAATCATTATATTAAAACAGTAAGTAACAAAAAAAAGAGCTTAAATAAATAATAAATAACTAAAGACTAATGATTTCTCTAAGTCCACGATAATATTAGAAAACCGATTGCAAGGTTTGTCAAGTCTTTACACAAGGAGAATGAATGGTAAAATATATGACTCAATCATATTTGACACATCATAGTTTTACTTATCAATTATTATTGAACTAAGAAAAAACAATAAATAATTATATGTCACATTCAAAATTTGATATGTATTAGCTCATACATTTTGCCTCCTCCATTAACTTTCTTTTACTATTGAACTTTTCAAATCGCTGACATAGTCGATCGATCACCTAATTCCGTATAAATTAAACAAGAAGGGTCATTTCGTGAGCTCCATATATTATTTTCCATAGAAATTACACAAGGAACATAAAAACAGCTCTTTAATATTATTCCCATGGCTCCATGTTCTTCGTCTGGCTCTAGTAGCTGTTGGAAATATGACGTCTTCCCCAGCTTCCGAGGGGAAGATGTTCGCGGAAACTTTCTCAGCCACTTGATGAAAGAGTTCGAAAGCAAGGGAATTGTTACATTCAAAGATGATCTAATCGAAAGAAGCCATACGATCGGATTGGAGCTCAAAGAAGCTGTAAGACAATCTAAGACCTTTGTGGTGTTATTCTCAAAGAACTATGCTTCTTCAAGCTGGTGTTTGGATGAGTTGGTTGAAATTTTAAAGTGCAAGGAAGAGAGGAGGCTAATACCGATTTTCTACAAAGTAAATCCATCTGATGTAAGAAATCAGACCGGGAAATTTGGGAGAGGCTTCCGAGAAACCTGTGAAGGAAAGAATGATGAGACACAAAATAAATGGAAGGAAGCCTTGACCGAAGCGGCAAATATAGCTGGAGAGGATTCACAAAGCTGGTTAGAGTTATTTTTTTGTGCACCTTTCTAGATATATATCACATTTAATTTCTCTAAAAAAATTTAAAATATATGCAAATGAACATGATTCAAGAGGCGGTGAAATTTCTTAGGCTTGAAGTACCATCAGTTGAAAAATAGTTTTCACACAAAATTTAGAACGTTATAACATCTTTTTTTAGACAAATATTTAGGCTTGGTATTTTTTTTCTCTGAAGGAAAAATGAGGCAGATTTTATCACAAAAATTGCGAAAGATATATCGGCCAAACTCAATGGTACACCGTCAAATGATTTTGAAAACTTCATTGGAATTGAATCCCATATGAGTAAAATGGTTCAGTTATTATGTCTAAACAATGATGAAGTTAGGATGGTTGGGATTTGGGGTCCCGCTGGTATTGGTAAGACCACGATCGCAAGGGTTTTACACAGCCGCCTTTCTAGTGACTTCCGCTTTACTGTTTTCATGGAGAACGTTAGGGGAAACTATCAAAGAATTGTTGATAGTGGCGGCGAGTACAACTTACAGGTTCGTTTACAAAAAGAGCTTTTGTCTACAATATTCAACCAAAAAGATATGAGGATAAATCATCTAGGGACGATAGAAGAAAGGCTAAAGAAGCAAAAGGTTCTCATTGTTCTTGATGATGTGAATAAGGTAGAGCAATTAGAAGCATTCGCTAACGAGACACGCTGGTTTGGTCCTGGAAGTAGGATTATCGTTACCACCAAAGATAAACAGGTATTGGTAGGACATGGTATAAACCATATATACGAGGTCAAATTACCATGCAGAAAAACAGCACTTGAGATCTTATGCCTCTATGCTTTCAAACAAAATGTGCCACCAGATGATTTCATGGATGTAGTGGTTGAAGTAGCAGAGCTTTCTGGTCATCTTCCTTTGGGTCTCCGTGTGTTAGGTTCTCATATGCGTGGAAAGAGCAAGGATCGGTGGAAACTTGAACTACGAAGGCTCACAACTAGTCTTGACGAAAAGGTGGAGAAAATATTAAAAATCAGCTATGATGAGTTACATGTTAGGGATAAAGCTTTGTTCCTTCACATTGCATGTATGTTCAATGGTGATAACATTGATCTTGTGAAGCAACTGCTTGTCAATAGTGACTTAGATGTGAGTCTTGGGCTCCAACTCTTGCTTGATAAATCTCTCATTCAAATAAATGATGATAGAGAAATAGTCGTGCATAGTTTGTTACTAAAAATGGGAAGGGAAGTCGTTTGTCAGCATTCAAGCGAGCCTGGAAAACGTCAGTTCTTGTTCAATACAACGGAGACTTGTAACATACTTGCAAATAATACAGTACGTATACTTACAAACTTTGAGGAACTTGTTTGACGTTCATTTCGCAGATTTTTTTTTCATTGGTAACAATATTTACAGGGTTCGGGAGCAGTACTTGGCATATCATTAGATATGTCTGAGATCCAAAACGATGTCTTCATGAGTGAAAGAGTTTTTGAAGACATGCACAATCTAAAGTTCCTAAGATTCTACAACAAGAAATTTGATGAAAACCCAAGTTTCAAACTCCACCTACCTCGAGGGCTAGACTACTTGCCTTCTGTAAGATTATTACATTGGGATTCATATCCCATGAAGTATATTCCTTCTCAATTTCGTCCAGAATGCCTTGTGGAACTCCGCATGATGCATAGCAAAGTGGTGAAGCTTTGGGAAGGAACCCAGGTTAGCTCTTGCTCTTATCATAGTTTCTTCATATGTATAGTTAAGACTCTCTTTTAAGTTCATATTCATAGAAAATTATTGATATAAGAACCATAGTTTCCTCTCTAGTACTCTAGAACTTAAAAAGTAAGAAAGTACATTTAAACATTATATGCTGGTTTATCTAGTTTGTTCACTATATGTTTAAACATTAACTTAAGGAAAATGGCCAACATCAAGCCAAACAAATTGATGGTTTAGATATCAAATTGTTTGGGTTGATTTTTGACCGTTTCCCCCATTAACTTACTAGTCCATTGGCTCTTGCACTTGGTCCTTCTCTAGCACATTAAATTTTTTATGCCACCTTATCGAGGTGAAATTATCAAATTACCATGAAAAAGTGGTTAAAGAGTTCATCATTATTTAAGCATATGTTATTTGTATATGTAAGTGTTGTATGACATTCATTTCTTTTAAAACTCTCCCGAATGATTCAAACATACATAAGCGTATATTATTATCTTATTGGTGTTCTTTGTTTGCATATATTATCATCTTATTGATGTTGTCTTTGTTTGCATATATTATTTTATTACTGATGTGTTCTTTGTTTGCATATATTATCATCTTATTGATCTGTTCTTAGTTTGCATATATTATTGTCTTATTGATATATACATAATTTTTTAATATATATAATAGATTGATACGTTCTTTGATTGCACATATATCATCATCTTATTGATTTGTACTTTGTGTTCATATGTTAATATATTATGTTGATACATTCTTTTTTGTGCTTCTTGCATTCAGACGCTTGCATATCTCAAGACGATAGATTTGAGCTTCTCCAATAATTTATTAGAAGTTCCGGATCTTTCAAAGGCAAGAAGTCTCGAGACATTGTGTCTGGAAGGTTGCCAAAGTTTGACAGAGCTTCCTTCCTCTGTCTTGAATCTTCATAGACTAAAATGGTTGAGACTTACTATGTGTGAAAAGCTAGAAGTTATACCACTTAACATCAATTTGGCATCTCTTGAGGTCCTTGACATGGAAGGATGCTCAAAATTGAAAAGTTTTCCAGATATTTCGAAGAGCATCGAAAGAATCTTTATGAGAAACACAGGGATTGAAGAAATACCTCCATCAATTAGTCAATGGTTTCGCCTTGAATCCCTTGATATTAGTGGCTGCCTAAACCTCAAGATATTTTCACATGTCCCCAATAGTGTAGTGTATATATACCTAACTGATAGTGGTATTGAAAGGCTTCCAGACTGTATCAAAGATCTCCCATGGCTACACTACTTATACGTCGATAACTGTAGAAAACTTGTGTCACTGCCAGAGCTTCCAAGTTCGATCAAGATTCTCTCAGCAATAAATTGTGAATCACTTGAGAGAATATCTTCCTCTTTCCATTGTTCAAATGCGAAAGTCGAATTCAGCAAATCCATGAATCTCGATGGAGAAGCACGACGAGTAATCACACAGCAATGGGTTTACAAGAGAGCATGCTTACCTGGCAGAGAGGTTCCTCCGGAGTTCAGTTACCGTGCCAGAGGAGATTCCTTGAGCATCAATCTAGAAGATGAAAGGGTTTGTTCTTCAACTTTAAGATTTAAGGCTTGCCTCCTACTTTTGCCAAGCGAGAGGAACAATATTTGTACTGTATATTGTCGTCTCATATGTGAAAGTGGACGTCTCATCGCAACACATAGATTTGGGGGAGTTGTCAAGGACTTTGTCACACCTCATCTATTTATCTTTAACTCCGTCTTACTTGAAGAAGTGGATGTGATACGGTTTGAATTCAGCAGTATAGACCACGAGATTACGGAATGTGGTGTGCAAATATTGACAGATACATAAGCATTCAAGAGCTATGAGGAACTTCTAGAAGATGTCGGGAGCTTTCGAAAATCTATATATAATAGCAATCTAATAAATACCATTTGCATATCTGACCGGTTGCGTCTTTTTATCGCAACTTTTCGTTAATGTTTTTATTAATTAAAATATATATTTTACGGTTATGTTCTTTTTATAAATTACATTCTGAATGTTTTCTACGGTTGCGTTTTTTATTGTAACTCTTCATAAACAGTTGAAACCGCTTATTCGAATCATTGCAATATTTAGTTTATTTTACGAACAATTGCAACCTTTGGTTTATATATTTAGTTTATTTCACGAACAATTGCAATTTTTGGTTTATTTTATAAATAGCTATAACAATTAATTATCTACCGCCGCGTCTCTCGGTGTAACTTTTCATAAATTATTATTTTAATTCTTAATATTTAATTACTAAAATATATTTAAATGAGATTGTAACTATTTAATTGAACAATTTCAACATTTGGATTATTTGACGAATTATTGCAATTTTTGGTTTTGTGTTACGAACCATTGTTATCTTTAGTATATTTGATGAACTATTGCAATATTTGTTATAATTGACGAACTGTTGCAGTTTTTGGAATATTTGATATCTACGGTTGCGTTTCTCGGATAAGTTCGTCATATTTTTAAAAAATATTTAAATACTAAAATATATTTAAATGAATTATTGTTACCGTTTAATTTAACACAATAACATTTGGTTTATTTGAGGTTGAATGTTTAGGCTTATTTATCAAACCATTGTAATATTTGGTTTATTAGTTTATGCTTTTTGCACTTGGGAATAGTTTTTTAGTTACAAATTATTGTTTTTCTAATATTAATATACTTAATAAATGCTTGTGAGGGTTTTCTTTATCATAATTTTTGTAGAATATATATTAATTTGTTCTTAAAAAAATTCAAAATTATTACAATTCAGTATGATTTTTTCGTTTGATATTTTTTTAAATGATTTTTGAAATATATTCCCCCGCGACATCGCGGGGGTCCTGAGTCGTAGTGACAATAGTACTTATTTTAAAATTTTCAAACTCCATCCACTAAAATGCTCACACGTTACGTCGTGTTATTAGTGCTTCACTATTGATTATTTTGTCCAACAATAACAAACTCATAATCGTGGTGTAAAGTTTACGCTTAATCCTTTGCAAACCCGTGTGAGTTGACAGAGATCGGTAAGGGTTTAAGATTGATTCCCTAATCAAGTTTTACCAAAAAAAAATTTAATAGTAAATTAGTAACTATTGTAGATAAAATTGGTCGAGCAAAAGTATTGATGTAGACAAAAGAAAACAGTGAAGAAGATGAAGGAACACGTGTTAAGCAGGGCACGTTATGGTACGAACAGAAGGTAATGAAGTTTTTTGAGGTAAAAAACGTCAAACCTCAAAGGTCTTAGTATTTGTTAACAACAAAGGAAACAAAACATAATGTGTCTCACTCCTTGACCCCTCCCCACCTATCTTCTTCGGGCTTACTTTCACTGCACCCAAATATATTTTTAGACTTAACCATTTCTCCTTAACTAATCTCAACCGAAACATAATAATTTCGCATACTAATTTTCTTAATATATCTACATATCCATGAATAACATTGCAGATATCTTTGATAAAAGTCATGTAAAAATCTCTAACAGCCACGTACGTAGTTAATTTTCAAATATAAGAAATGGCTTCAAGCATGAAATTGGGAAACTTATTTTGTAGTGTAGGCAGAGCTAGAGGTGTCAGACGGTCCGGCCCGCGTCCATCTGGGCCGGTCCGCAGGCTTAATTTTAATATTTTAAAAATAATTAAAAAAGTAAAATTAATTTTTAAAATTTGAAATTAACAATTTTTCAATTTAAACAAAAATTTAGTATTATTTTTTTTTGTAAATCTTATAATTTTATACATTAATTTTCGTTATATGTTCATATATTTCACATATATATTTTCATAATTATGTAAAAGTATTTATTTATTTATATTATTTATTTATTTTTATTAAATATTTGTAGTCCGCGGGCCGATCCGCAAATCCGCGGACAAAACCCGTAATCCGCCTGGGCTTGTCCGCGAGGCCCGCTATTTTATTGACATGAAAAATAATGTCCAAACCCGCCCCATCGTGAGCTACTTGGACAAAGCCCGCGGGCTATCGGCCCGCTTGACAGCTCTAGGCAGAGCCGGCTCTAACATGATAAAGGCCACAAGCTTAAAAAAAAAAAGAGGCCTAATTCTTTCTAAAAAAAATGTTAAAACGTTTCTGCAAGTGTGAGAATCGAACCCACAACCTCTCATTCCTGCAGCCAGCATTTAACCAGTTGAGCTATAAGAGAATTTTAACAAAGAGGGCCGATATACTGATAACTACATCCCGGGCCGCAAGCACATACTTCTCTAGCTTGTGGCTAGGGCCGGCTGTGAGTGTAAGTATTAAAAATTATTTCTGTCAATTTAGTTATTAGAATATTTAGTTGAAATTCGTTCTCTGTTAATGATTTATTCTATTACACATTTTTTTAATCTCAATGCTATACAAATTTTATAATATTTTAACCACATCAAACATGTAGTTGCTTATTCCACTACCAAAAGGTAAACACTATATTGAATTGAATTGTATGAAAATGAGAATAATATATTTCCATTTAAAGGTTTCTGAAAGTATGAGCTTAAAGCTATAGTTGTTGTGAAAGATAATTAAGGTGGGAGAAAAGAAGCGAGAAGCTACAAGGACACTAATATGATGCCTATTTTGGTATGGGTACACATGCACATGGTTGCACATGTGTTCCGGCCAATTAGCTCTTGTTTTTCCATGTGGTTCGGTATCTCTATATACACTCATGCACCCAATATATATTTCACGTCATGGTCACTAGCCATCGCATCATATAAGTCTTCATCATCCAATCCATGAACCCACTCCCTTCAATAATGCAAAATCTTCAACATTTTTGTGTTTCATAAAGTTTTACATTGTGTCCTTGTCCAAGGAAGACACTTACATAAATGTATACGTTTTAAAAACAAAAGGAAATCATTGAGACATAAATGGAGATGGTATATAGAACAAAAAGAAAAGAAAAAAACTGTCAGTGTAGACCTTCTTCGCATTTGACAATAATTTGATCGACATGTGAAATGACGTTTTTGCCCACCAAGTCATGAGCCTTCAAGGACTCTTTGTTCCAATCTGTGTTATAGACAACGGTCAAAATGGAGATTGCACAAGCTAGCTGTGCCCCAAGCAAACCATAGCATAGGCCCATGAAGCCTAAACCCCACACAAACGCTAAAACAACAGCCACTGGTGCTCCAACTACATAGAAGGCGTAGAAATTAATCTTGGCCCCTATACCTGGCCTCGCACTGCCACGTAGGATTCCACAGCTAATGGTCTGAGGACAGTTGGCAAGCTCACAAGCTCCTATCACCGGAAGAACGGCCGTCGTCAGCTCGAGGACAACTCCGTCCGCCGTGAAAACTTTTCCCCAAACTTCTCTCCCCACGGTGGTCCCCACAAGTCCAAATACTGACACGGCCATGGCGGCTCCGACCGCTACTGCCGCCGCTGTACGTGCTTTCTCTGGCCGTCCTGCTCCTAACTCGTTGCTTACCCTCGTGGAAACCGCGGCGGAGAGGGCGGTCGGGATTGTATACATCAATGACGTCGTTTGGATCACTATGGCGGCCGCTGCTAGCGCCACCTTCGGCTCCGGGAGATATCCAGCGAGGACCGTCATGAACTCATACCACCACCACTCCAAGCAAACCGCTATACAGCTCGGGACAGCGAATTTGACCAGCGTTGACCACACTTCGTCGTCGTCACTGGAGTCTCTCGAACCAGACAGCATCAACGGCGTATCAAGACAAAGAGACTTAGAACTGGTTTTGTCGTCTTTGTTTTTTTCCAAGTAGATGTAGCAAAGGAGAAGCGACAAGGAGATAAAGTTGGTAAGAAAAGAAGAGACAGCGACTCCGGTGACTCCGAGAGAGATGTAAAACGTGAAGAAAGCGGTAATGGGAAGATGAAGAAGGACGGAGACTAACGTGCACCACATCAAAGGCCAAGTGGTGCCTTTACAACGTAAGTAAATACGTAAAGGATGAAGGAAGCTATTAGCTAGAAGATCAGGCAAAGAGAAGGAGCAATAGAGAGATGCGACACGTGTGATGTCTTCTTGTTGGCGGAGCATTAGCATTAGAGGCGTGAGATTTAGCCAGAGAAGTGAGATGGGAAGAGAAGCTAAGAGAAGGAGAAATATGGTTCGCTTGAGGGTTAAGGAAGCTAGTGAAGGGTTTTTGGAACCGATGGCTTGACCACATAGTGGTTCCATACCGGTGGCTAAACCGGAGAGGACGGAGTAACCGGTTATGTTGGTAAAACCGACGGCTAAGGCTCCTCCTGCGAGCTCGAGGCTACCGAGACGGCCCATACACACGACGGAGGTCATGTTCTTTAGGTAGTTCAATATGCTCATGGCGGCCACCGGGAAACTTATGTCCCAAATTTTCTTCATCTCCTCCACCACCTTTTAAAAATGTTAAATATAAAAATTAAATAATAAGAGAGGATATATTTGAAAGACTCTAGTTGAGAGAGAAGTATACTAAGAATAGAAATTTTAGATTTAATTTAGTACCTCGGGCATTGTCGGGTTGTACTTGTGTTGGAGATTTATGAGACGTGAATCTTCTTCGACCACCATTGTTAGTGTTTGTTTATTGAGATGAGAGATTTAAAAATATGAAGAGAAGATGCCATTTTATAAAGAATTTTGTTTTGTTTTGTTTTGTAACATGGAGTTTTGAGTTTGGCATGGTGGGGATCCCCAAAATATTGATGTCATTATTTGTTATCCATTTTCTTTGTTGGGACTCTAATATATACAAGTATAAATACAAATTCACTGTATATTGAGAAAAATACAGGATTAAATTTGAATAGAACATAAAGGAGTTTATTGAGATGAGAGATTTTATATATCAAAGTACGACTCTCTATCCTACATTTTTATTAAACAAAATCTTTCTTTATTTTTGGTCAGAATTAAACAAAAGAATTTATTGACCTAAAAAAGTACGAATCCAAATCTGATTTTGTCGTACAAAAGCGTCACATAAACAAACGAAAGTATAGGCATGTGGAAATTTAAAACAACAAAAAAAGAACAAAACTCAAATCAAATTTCTTCTCAAGATTCTGATCAAATTAGTACTAAGTTCCATTTATGATCATCTCTTTATTTAATCATCAAATCTTCTAGAAGTAATTTTGTTAAGAAATTGAGTGTATATTTTCTTTGATTATCGGAAAATCATATAGGGAATTTAAACTAGTGTTCGGAACATACAATTGTTATCTACATACATTTACCGGGAAACAATATTTTGCCTGAAAAAAAGATAAACCAATAGATTATCATTACTTGATTACGTCTCGAATTTGCATTTATTCGAAGGAACTACTCTTTTATTTCGTCCGTGAAAAAAATGTTATTGACATGCATCGTTATAAAGGAGTTAAAACTATTATGAATAATTTTGAAACTTTGTGTGGTTAAAAAATTATGCATTTGAACTAACAACAACCTTTGATATATAATTTCTTTCTAAAATAAATTGTGATTAAGATATTTATGAAGCTCGAACTAAAGATATTAGTAGAAAGTGATATGATTGGTCCATCAGTCTAGAAATGAAACTAGTTAGAATTAGGTATAGCGCAATGACTTGTCTCCCTCTCACTGTAATTATCAACCCAAAATCGACTTGAAAATTATGTATACCTTTCCTTTCTTTTTTTTCCCCTTTTCCTTCTTATTCCCACTCCACTCCTTAATTATAACTAGTGACATTTTACATCTTGTCTCTGCTTACGTGGAAATATGATCATCATGACAATCGAAAACAATATGTGTGTGTGAATTAGATAGCCCATGTGTGGTTTTAATAAAATATGAGAAGTTTGATTACATAAATTTTAAAAGTATAAACTATTGAAATAAAATATGGATGCTTTTTTACTATGATCTTATTTACTAAGTTCTAGTGATAAATTTTAGCATATGAGTAGTGATTTTTAATTTTTTTTTAATATATTTAAATTCTTATTGAAGTTATTTGTTCATTTAATATTAGCTAAAACATTAAAAAAAAAAAATATTGGGGCAAAATAAAATGATTAAAAATTGAAGAGAATATATATATATATATATGTATATATATATATATATATATATAAGTCATATCCATTTTCTTTTCTTGTGTTTTATTAAACTCCAATGATCGGAGATTCAAGATCGGAGAAGAGAGGAGCTAACAGAAAGTAAACAAACTCTTTATTATGATATTATCTATAAATCTTACTACAAAGCTTAACCAAAAATGTAATCACACTTTAGCTTATATACAAGAGATTAATGAGAACATTGAACCAAGATCCGGTTACCTATAATCAGAGATAGCCGGTCCATGTTGTGTACTCAATATGTTTATTCTACACTATGCATGACAATTCATCTACTAAGTAAGAAAATCCGATTTTCATATCGATCAATTTCATAGATTTTGCAAGCCGTTCCAATTAGTCGATATTTGACCACAAGATATGATTTTTGCAGATGTAATGAAATGTATGCATTTTCCTACCGTCAATTCATGCACACATGAATCATGCATGCGTTATACTTATATATCTAGTGCATGCATGTGTAGGTCTTTCTAAAGATGTGTAAATAATTATCAAAATCGTAAATACGAGCAAAAGAAAATTGTGTAAATCGTGGGGGAAACTAAGTAGTGAAAGAAAAAACTAAGTAGTGCACTAGAAGTACCAATAGAGCCAGTGTTGTGATGTTCCTATTACAAAGGAAACATATCCTCTCTCCTTTCGACGCTTATATCTTCTTCTTCTCTTATTTTGCTTTTTTCGCACGTGACTATTTCCTCTTACTTCCATATCCACCGTTGATCTCAATTCCCTTTCAATCTACACGTAACACATGCATGGACATATGCCTAACCTATCCCTCTATACATCGTTTAGTTTTGTGGTATGAACTTTGTCTCCAACAGCAAGCCGTCGCTCTTCTTTTGCTTCCCTACTCATCGTACATTTACTATTCATTTATTATGTTTTCTAATAATTATGCTTGCTGATAAATCTCCTTCCATTTGATATTTTTGTAGCTGGTTTATACGATGAGATGCATAATTACTAAATAATACATCACAATAAGTTATGTTTTCTATTGATTCATATTGATTTTTTTTTTTGAACACCGATTCATATTGATTATATATGTGATAGTACCTTCAATGTTTCTTAAATATGAGATCCGTCTTTTGTATATGATTTCTAAGTTAATAAAATATTGAATGTTACAACTTACAAATGAATGTGTCGCAGAGCTACGTAGTTTATGCCTTTATGGTGCATGTAGATCGTATTTCGCAATAAGTTAAACGGGTCGCGAATTAATGTTGATAAAAAAGTGTGGTAGATTAATTCCTTACTTTAGAATCCAAAATTATTTTTGAAGATGATGGGACGAAAATATTGCTTTCTATTTTTCTGGCAACATATGTTTTTTAATCTTCAAATTAAATCGTTACATGGTTTACAGGATTTGGACAAAACCCCAATTTTTTTTAATGAAAGAGGACGTGTTATTGTCATCACTTAAACATTAGAAATTACCGACAGTAACACAACATCTCTAAAGTTACAAAAATAACAGCATCAACTAAAAATAAAAGGCCTATTAATATATAGGAAACCAACTGGCCACTTCAAGGTACGTCCACTAAAGCCTTGTTCTGATCAAAGAGGTCGACGATTACGACGATTTTTCCGTGTTCCTTTCCATAGTTCACAAGCGCCACTCTTTCTATATTCACACACCTCTCTTGAAACCCATTTTTGCTGCCGGTAGATGGTAAGAAGTTCCCAGTGAAAGGGTGGACGAGCAACAACTAAAACAGAAATCTACATTAAAAAAACAAACAAACATATATTCCCTATTATATTAAGAAGACAATTATTGAATTGCAATTAATAAAAGGTTACATTACCAAACTCTTAAAAAAAAGAAATTTAGATAGACAAAGATATGGAACAATTATTCTATTTGGCTAAATTCCTTCGGTGAAATATAAATGTGTATTAATTTTAATCCATTTTTCCAAAGAAATTGAAAACAAAGTATGTCAAATAAAAGTGAAAGGCTTGTCACATATATAAAGATTTAAATATTTTGTTTTGCTATTATGTTATGTGAATGTGAAATCTCCTTGGCCGATACCCAATGGTCAAAAGTTTTAAAACTTCTACATCAAATGAGATTCACATTTTTCTTGCATGATTATTGATGCAAAACATACCAGAGGTTCAAACATGCTACTAGTAGATTTGTCCGCCATGGTCTTTGAGTGTGATGTAAAGAGAGTTGTCCATCGTTATTGTGGTATAAGTAGAACCGTACGTCTATTGTGAATCCGTGTGTTGCAGAAAAAGCTACCGTCATCGAATCATTATTGGTGAAAATGTTCATTGTGAATTTGTGATCACATATGTTACATGTACTTAGACTGATCACTATTTATGATAATATTAAATTCATTATATATGATATATTGAGTTTTTTCCTGTTAGAATTAGTTTGATAAATCACGACCATTTTCTTTTCCCCGACATATTGAGTTTGATATATTTATCAGTATCTGCTTTTGTTGCACCTATAGACCCACTTGAGTTAATTGAAATCAAAGCAAAAGACTTTTTGCGCATAATTCACTTTCACGTATAAGTGACTATAATAGTTTGTGATCAGTTCGTTTTACACCAACGGAATGATTTATAATTGGTTATAACCTTTATATGTACAAATATAGTAAGATAAATTATTACTTCAACTGTGATCCGTCCTTTATTTGATTAAACAAATGTTTTCAATTCTAAATAAATAGCTTTCGAATATATTTTGATTAACTATAAATAATGACTCAAACTTTTGAAAGCATAAAGGTGAATTGATAGCAAAAATAATATCCTTTATTTTAAATTGAATCGTGCATAGTTTGACATTTCTCACTAGATATAGCACTTAGATCCTCTCCTTAATTTGTTATTCACATCTCCGACATCTATCAATGTGCTTTTTAGACCCTAACATAATGCTATAATTATGCCACATTAGTTGAGGAAATCTCCATGGTGGAAACATAAATATATTACTAGATCATCACCCGTACTACAGTACGGGTTGAATTTAATTTATTACAAAATTTATATATTATATAGTTATAGAATAAAATAGTGTTATATTATAATAGTAAGTAAAAAAATATTAATTTTTTTATGTCAGTCCATATATATATCATATTAGAATGAATATATTTTTATTTTTCGGTAATCCTCAATTATGGATATATTTTTTAAAGATATGAAAACGGAAAATAATATTATTTTCAAAAAAAATAATATTGTTTGAACAATGAGTTAATTTATGTTAACAACCACAAAATGAGAGTGCATATAATTTAGTTAGATCAAAAATCAAAATATCATAAATGAATCGCATCTAAAACGTAGATTATTTTGAATTAGTTAAAAAAGTTAGCTATTATTTTGAATTAATTTAGGAAATTAATTTTTCAAATTCTAATTCATTGGTTGTTGAAATAGAGATTTGTTTGAGCTAATTACGGAATTTACCAATTATTCACATAATCGAATATGTTATGAACATATATTTGGTATATAATAATACCAAACTCGATCCGTGTGTGGTGTCTATATTTTCATTTTACAATCCCTATGAAAATATTGTGGCACAATCTATTATTCATTATTTCCAAAATTGCTTGTAGAATTAAATTTTCAAATATTTAGAAGTGTCAAACCTTATTTAACTCATCTCATCATAAAATCTTAAAATGTCGTCTATTATAAGGATCATAACTTTCTATCATATAATACATTACTTTTAACCCGCCGCCTACTATAAATATATTAAACATATCTTTTTAGAAAATCAAATTAGTATTTATAATTTTTTTTATCTTTTTAATCTATTAAATATTTATGATATTCTTTAATATATTAAATTAAACTTTTTTTAAATGTTCCAAATTAAAATCTTTAAATTTTTTATTGTAGTATGTAAAATTATGAATTAAAAAATATATATATGAAATTAAATATAAATATTCAAATAGTTATAAGGATCATAACTCATTTCATCATATAATACATTATATTTAACCCGCCGTCTATTATAAATATTTGTTTCAAAAAATCAAATTAGAGTATTTATATTTCTTAACTTTTTGATCTATTAAGTATTAAGTATTGATGATATTAAAAAAAGGAATATATTACTCAAATATGAATTTTTGACCCGTTAAATTTGTTTTTTCATACATTGAACAATTTATATTCGTTTTTAAAAATTCAAATCTTTTTATATGCGGAAAAAAATTTACTTTTTTTTAATTATGTAGATGATATAATAATTTATTTATTTTATAGAAATAGAATAATATAAAGATGAGAGGTAAAGTATAATGATTAATAACAAATTAATATGATAAGTTAGATATCAAATCTTATATGTTCATTTTGATTGGTCATTCTTTTTAAAAAAACTAATAATAGATTTTCGTTTTTATAATTAAATTAAATTAATTAAATTGCATAAAATAGTATTTGACTTTTTTATCTTTAATGAGTTGAATTAATTTACTCTATAAAATTTTATTTCTAATGGCATTCTTAAGTAAATTCTTACAAAAGAGAAGGTTAGTTAAGGGTATCTTATAAAGTGTACTCCCCAAATAATAGTATAGGATTCTATATGTTATTGTCCACATTGTGGCTTACTAGTTACTAAAATTTGACCCATTTTGGGTTGAGTTCATTCGCCATAAAGAATCAAGCAGTAATTAATGGAATATATTAATGGAATATGTGTTAAGATTCGAATTTGACAAAAAAAATTCACAATGAAATTATTGCTTTTGTTTACTTATTGACAAATTGACTTTATAATGGGCTAATGGCACATGAACAGACTGGATGGAACAACATGGAGTTTAATAGATTTGCGTTTCTTTTATTTTACTTCTTCAAGAAAATCTCACGAGACTCAATTTATCTACCTAATTTTGGATCTCTTTATAACCAGTACTCCATATATTAGGCATAGTCCATCAATATTCTTCTATATTCAGCCTCCAAACCTACCGTAGTAGTTAATCTCGATGGCTAAATTTTCTTCCATGAGTAGAAGGAAGATGAAAACCCGATAAAGGTAGCGGCACAAAAGTTTTAGAATCCCAAAAAATCTATCTTAAAACACTAATCCTGGAAGAAATGAACAAAAGAAACCTCAGGCTAGAATGTTTTTTGTGAGAATGTTTTCTTAGAATTTAGGTTAGTTATATTTTAAATTGTAATATTGCAATTTTAGTAAATAGTAAAAAAATTGAATAAACAAATAGACACTTTTTAAGGGTAATAATAGCTAGAGAAGTCTATCTACGAGATTTAAAAAAATGTTTTGAGTATTAAAGATTAAATTAGTATTGTGGTATTATAAGAAAACAAAAGTAAACCTTACTAACAAATAATAGATTATGAAAAATGTGAGCATAATGGATTATAGCTAGAAGTTTATCAACAATTTTGGAATTGATTAAGTATAAAAGATGTATTGGCTGTAGAAAATTTTTTGGAAATTAAAATATAAAACTATTTCTAAGAATAAATCACTAAATAGTATTTAGACAATGATCTTTAGTCCTTACATTCATTTTAAGTTTAATGATTTGAATCCATGTCAGAGTTTAACGCTTTATCATCTCGATAGAAACGTATGTAACACTAGTGATATAGAGTTTACACGTGCGGACTCACACATGGGAAATCAAGCGTCCAGAAGACGAATCTAGAATAAACACATGGAAGCAGTGGATTGGGTGTTTTGAAAGCAGTCCGTTAGATGCATAAGAGCATGTGTAGCTCCTTTTCATCATTATCGCATTTTCTGAAACTGTAAACTCTTCTAGATTTCTCTTTTGGATATTATATATGTTGGGTTTTTCTCAACTCGAGAGACGGCTTGATGATCATCTCTGTGTTTCTATAAACATTGTTTTGATTACGGATTTATTCAGATTTGTGTTTGATTTACTCTGTATTGAAATTGGATTGTGAAGTTCCATGGATTAACTACAAAAAATTATCCGGTTTTAACAACATTTCTTGTGACAAAAAATATATATTTTTCAATCTTTTGGATTCGTGTATCACTTAGCGTCAACATTTCATATGAAAGTGTATTTTTTTACAAATTGAAAATGCTTAATCATTTTTGTTGCTTTTATTTAATTCTAAAACTCTTAAATACAAAAACTACTACAATAATAAAACTGAAAGTTATAACAAGTTGACAAACACAAAAAAAATGCAAATAAAAATTGTACAAAAATACCACACATAGGCGCATCAATAATCAATCACCTAATAAGAATGGAGTTAAAGAAAAATAGTAATTAAGTTTTTTTTCTTTGTCAACCGATAGTAATTAAGTTAAAATCTTACTTCTTGGTTGTTTTTTCTAGATGTGGTTGTCGAACCTTATTAGAAAACTAGAGTTATTAATGTATGACATGATTAATTTACGAAGAAAAGAAACATAATTACATATAATAAAACTATACTTATTTTGGCAAAGATAAGTCATGGACTCATGCTATATAGAAGAATACATCATGGAATAGAGTATATATGGAGGAATAGATCGAAATGCCAAAACAAATTAATCATATTCAAAACTTTAAATATTCGCGAAAAAATATATTAGAAATTTGTAGTTGTCTCTTGTAGAATATCAAATCATGATATTAACGTTATATATTAAGAAAATTGGAGCAGATTAATAGAATGCAAGAATCGAATTCTGCATGTAGAGGAGATAAACTGCTGCATGCTCTTTTTAAGCCAAGATAAAAAATTTAATTTTCCTGTATTAGCTACCCATAACTACAGAAGGTGTCAGCGAAGTGCCAAGATGCATCCACCTGACACTCAAGTGTAGGAGGGAAGATGGTCGGGGAACGTGTGATGGAAGAGTCAATTCCTCAGGGGTTTCATCTTTTTGATTTGCCACAAACCAGGATTTTAAATCATTAATTAGCACTTCAAACGAAATCAAGATAGAGCAGTTTGTGTAAAGTTCTTTATCAAGAGAAAAAAGTTGTGTAAAGTAGACGATATGGTGATTTGCAATACTAACCATTTTTGATAATGAAATTAAGAATATAACATCATATACATATAAATTAAGAAAATATCGTCATGAGTTGAGAAAAGACAATTTTAGTGTGGAAGTCCATCATTTATTCATTAAAGGTTCTAAAATAAAATAAACTTTATTTTCAATTCATCAATTTGTTTTTAAAATAAGTGTAAATGATTGTTTTTTTGGCAATAAATTTTAAAACTTAAATTAAGAAAAACATTTTAATTTAGACTTTCTTATCATTTCATGGCGAGAGTGAATGTGGAGCTTTTTTTTTTTTTGGTAGGTTGGAGGAGAGACAAAGTCTCCCCCTTTTTATTAATGCAAAAAATTAAAATTACAACCGCACATTTCGTGCCCTCGTCAACCCGCTAGCATCCTCTAAACAAATCGAGGCTACACAGTCCGGTCTAGAGTCTAACATATGAAAACCAAGAGGTAAAGAAAAAGCATAGTTCGCTAACCCGTTGGCAAGCTAAGAGTGAATGTGGAGCTACACGTAAGAAAGAACCACTAAAATAATTGTTCAGATAATATATAGGAGATAATCAAAATAAAAATTTGAAATTTCACATTAATATATTCCAAATTAAAATTTTAAAAGATTATATTCACTTTTTTTTTTGTCAACTGGTTTTGTATTAAAGATATGATTGATTGTTATAACACATACCAACAAAGGCCTAAACACCACATTAACCAAGCCACATCTCCACAGAGAGGGCATATACAAAAGAATATGCTCACATTCCGAGCCATATACGCAAAATCTTAACTTCAATCAGAGGACGAGATCCTTTCTTCATTAAAAACACCATCGAGCCAAGCAGGATGACACACAACCACATAAGATTGGAGTCTGCAATCATCAGTGACACTCTTAGCAATAAGAAAGGTTCCTCTGTTTGAAGAAGAGTTTTCCAAAAGAATTTTCCAAGACCGAAAAGAGCTTAGAACTTGAACAAGAACCATAGATTGGTATCTAAAGGACGACCAAGCAGCAGGTCGAGAAACCGCATTCACCAAAAACTCCTCCTGCAAGGCAAAAACCACTTTTTCTACCCTGTGAAACCACATACTTTCCATGCCCCACAACAGGCCTTTGAACTGAGCTTCTTGCTTTACTAAACTTCCGGTCAAAGCACACCTACTATGAAGTAAAACCTTACCAACATGATCCCTTAGGACCCAAGCACAGCCATCAAACTTGTTATTTTTAGACCAAGAGGTGGCCACATTACACTTTAACCAATTGATTGGAGGGGCAATCCAACCAACAGCCATAGATCTTTCACTCCCGCCTAAACCACTCAAACCATTCCCCAAACCTGATTCCTCCTCAGCCTCAATCTTTTGAGCTTCCATCCATTCCAACCAATGTTCTCTAACTTTTTGAGCTGATTCAATAGTAGAGAAGCATTTACCTTCAAAAAGAGCAAGATTACAATTCTTCCAGATTCTCCAAAGAGTCCATGAAAAAAAATTTCTTAACTCCTCAGGCCAAAGGGAATTCTTTATGTTGGTGAGCAGATAATCAAAATTAGCAAAAAGAGAGCCATTGTGAAATCCCCATTGTGGAGAGGGAATACTAGTTAAAGCCCACATTCTGTCTTGCCAAAGAACATGAAAACAACACATGATTGACAGATTCTTCTTCCTCTCCACACAACTGACACCTCTCATCAGTCTTCATACCTTTGCTATTCATAGCCTTAGCAACAGGAAGTGCACCACAGAGCACTTTTCAGAGGAAAACTTTAATTTTTGGGTCAGTCTTTAGTCCCCAAATCTTTTCATTCAGCTCATTTGTAGAGGGAAGTTGTTCTGCATCAATTCTGACCTGCCTATTGAGAGATTGAGATGCAAGCCAGTACGCGGATTTGACTGAAAAGTCACCACTGTTATTGAATTTCCACGAGTAAAAGTCATCACTATCAGTCATAGGTTTGATCCGACTGATTCTCTAGATATCATCAGGAAGAAAGTGTTCAACAAGCTTCTGCGGATCCCAATCTCTAGTAGAACTATCAATCAGCTCAGCCACTCTAAGATCAGGATTGAAAAAAATAATTTCTCCTCAATGGAGCTCTCCAGCCATCATCTTCAATCCAGGGATCAATCCATACCTGCAAGGATTTACCATTCCCAGCATTCTTCTTTAGGCCCTGGCATAACAAATCTCTACTATGCAGTATGCTTTTTCATGCATAGGAAGGTCTGGAGCCAAGGATAGCATTTAAGAAATTAGAATGAGGAAAATACATACTCTTCATAATCCTTGCAAAAAGACAGTCAGGATACTACAATAACCTCCAGGTCTATTTAGCCAAAAGAGCTTGGTTGAAAGTCTGGATATCTTTGAAGCCAAGACCACCAAGAGCTTTTGGAAGACAAAGCTTTTCCCAACTAAGCCAATGGATCTTATTATGATGTTCAGCATTACTCCACCAAAAGGCAGCCATGACACTAGACAGATTATCACTTGTAGTCTTGGGAAGCTTAAAGCAAGACATTACAAAGACTGGCATTGCCAGAGCCACCGACTTCAAGAGAACTTCTTTCTCTCCTTGAGAGAGAAATCTAGAGTACCAACCAGAAAGCTTTGCTTTAACTCTGTCTTTTAGATAGCCTAGTAACTCAACCTTTGAACCACTAAAACATTCAGGCATACCTAAATAAGAACCAGCCCCACCTTTATTTGCAATTTCCGTACTACTCTGAATAGAAGTCTTCAAAGTCAAATCAACCCTGGAGCCAAAGGTAATGGAGGACATACTAAGATTAATTGATTGCCCTGAAGCAGCCCCATATCTTTTCAGAGTTTGTTGCAGGAAAAAGCATTGGTCTAGGGATGCTTTACACATAAAAAGGCTGTCGTCTGCAAATAAAAGATGGTGCACCTCAGGACCTTCTTCATTGTATTTTATCCCCTGAATCTTGCATTCACATTGTCCTTTATTGAGCAGGTGTGTCAAGCCTTGAGTGCACAAGACAAAGAGAAATGGAGAAAGAGGGTCACCTTGTCTGATTCCTCGTTGAGGAGTGATTAACCCAAAAGCTTGATCATTGATCAGAACAGAGAAGAAACACACAACATAATCCATTCAACCCATTTGATATGAAAACCCATGGCCAACAACAGAGATCTCAGATAGCTCCATTCAACTCTGTCATACGCTTTTGACATGTCAGTCTTCACAGCCAAGAAATATGAAGAAATATCCAGATGAGAGTTCAAGCTATGAACAGCTTCATGGGCCACCAAAATGTTATCAGTAATCAACTTTTCAGAGACAAAGGCTGATTGATTAACAGAAATAATCTCTGGAAGAAGGGGCTGCAGACGTCTTACCATGATATTTGAGACAGTCTTCTAAAGCACCGAACATAGGCTAATATTCCTTAAGTCAGTCATGTTTGTGGGATGTTGAGTCTTTGGCAGCAAGCACAAGTAAGTGTAATTCCATTCTCCAGTTAAAACTTCAAGCTCAAAAAATTCTTGAACTTCTTTAGTGACATGTTTGCCCATAATATTCCAGTATTGTTAGAAGAATAATGCAGTCATGCCATTGGGACCAGAGGCACTTGAAGCCTTAATCGAGAAAATAGCCTGCCTCACTTCTTCAACAATTACTTTTTCAATAAGACTTTCAGTCATCTCAGCTGTGACAAAAGGAGAAAATCCAGAAAACCATTCCTGGAAACTTTGAGGATTATAGGATTTGAACAGCTTCATGAAGTAATCAGTCGCCACTTCACCTTTGGCAGCTTCAGACCTCTGAAAGACACCATTACTATTCCTGAGCTTTTCTATTCTTTTCCTGGCTCTATTAACCTTGACAGATTCATGGAAAAACTTTGAGTTTCTATTGCTAGACCTTAACTACTTTTGTCTGTTTTTTTTTTCTCCAATACACCTCCTTATTTTTGTAAGCTTTAGCTAATTCCCTTTTTAAAATATGCACTTGCTCCAGATTTGGCCAACTTTCAGACTAAACATTTTCCGGAGCCTCCTCACACTGATGAATGCTGTCAAGTGAATTCATGTTATTCTTCTTTTTCCAAGAACTAAGAGCCCTTATACAATCTCTTAGTCTTTGAGAGACCAAAAAGCCAGCAGAATTGCTCCCTGGTTTCCAAGCTCTAACAATGGCTTCTTTCACATAGGCTTTATGAAGAAAACGTCTGTCAAACCGAAACTGACCCTTATATGAATCCTGAGATGCTACCAAACTGACCAAAACTGGTTTGTGATCTGAGCTCCTCATGTCTTGGAATGCTTGATTAGACGCAGGGAAATGAGAAAGTCACTTCTTGTTACCAAAAGCTCGATCTAACCTACATTGGATCTAATGATCGCCTCTGCGACCCGACCAAGTGAACATATTTCCACTACTAGGCAATTCAACCATATCACAGACCTCTAACATATCAGAAAAAGTTTGAAAAAGCTGTCACTTCTCCTAGGACCACCAATCTTTTCTCCATTATGCAGTAACGCATTAAAATCCCCAACCATACACCATCTATCTCTTCTGCCAACTCCAAATCTAGACAGTCTTTCCCATACAACACTTCTGAGACTGCAATCTGGATCCCCATATACACAAGAGAGGAAGAAATTTGATGATCCAAACTGAACCTGAACATCAATCAAATTTTTATCCTCTAACAAAATATCTAATTGAACACTACTCTTCCACATCAAAGCCAAACCACCACACTTACCAACTGGATCAACTGTACATAAATTATCATATCCAAGAACACACTGCAAATCAACCAGTCTATCTCTACACTACATGGTCTCCATCAGAAACAAGATCTCAGGGCCAAACCACCACACTTACACAATTCCTTGAGACGAAGAATTACCAAGTCTTGAGACCGTCCCAAACCTTGGCAATTCCAGCTAATGATGCTCATTAAACATTGGGCGATCCCTCATTTGGGATCACCATAGAAGGGTTAAGCTTTGTAGATTTGGCAGTGCTTGTTCCTTCATCTTCTGCTTTTCTTTTCTCTTTCACACCAGTAGACAGCCCAACTTGAAGAGCTGGGGCCACAACTAAGGAGATGGAACCCTTTGGTTTTCGCTTTCTGACACTTTTTTGGGGTCTCTTTCTTGGTTTGGCCTTTTTCAAACCAGTCCTATAAACCGTTGCATTACCTTGAATTGGCTGAGATAAGGCAAGGAAAGAACCTGGGTCTTCAGAGGCCTTGAGGGATTCAGAGTCCATTAACCAATTCCTCTCAACACTAGACGTCAAAGCAGAAGGATGCAGCAGCTGACTTGAAGAAACTGTTGCTTTAGGCATGGAACCAGGATCCGAATCAATATAATCAAAGATAACTCCCTTTCCTTTGTTAGCTTGCAGTTGCACAACAGGAGGTGACTCCAACTGCATAACCATCTTCTTCGTAATAGGATCTTTTTCAACCTCACTTACAGACTTTCTAACTCTGTAAGCTTTTATTTTCCAATCTTCATTATTATTGACCACCATATACTGTCGCATTCCTTAGAGGACATCAGGAGCAATCCTTTGTCTCCCTGTTAAGGGATCCAAACCCACCTGGTCTTCTCTCAAAATCCCATAAAGCGGATCAGATTTTTTAAGAAAGATAGCCTTTGGAGGCTTAGGAATTAAATTTCCGGATCTTCTGGCAGCAACAAGATCTTCTCTCCTCTTGATCAAGATAGGACAATAATTTTTTTCATGGGTAATCCTTTGACACTCGTAACATCTTTTCTGAACCCTTTCGTATTGAAATCTCACGGTGGTAGTGCCTCCTTGAGGCAGATTCACCACTTTGGAACGATGCAAAGGCCTTGAGACATCAAAGAGAACCTTCACGCAGACAAACTCAAGGTAGTGAGGTCTATTTGGATCAAAAGCCACCACTTTAACTTCCCCAATCAACTCACCTAAGGTCGTGATCGTCGGGACAGTGTAGAAATTGATAGGCATATTCCAAATTTGGACCCAAAACGGAATGATTTGAAGATAATTTGGCGGAGGAACCTCATACCACCTATCCACTGCTAGCGACCAATCGTTGTAAGTATGCGAGCCTTTATCTAAGACTTCTTGAAGATCATGTTCATTGAAGAAAATGAACTGGAATCGTTCACTTGAAATAGCAAATCCTCTCATCCTTCCGGGCTTTTGCCACTTTCTTGGCATATCTCTGATGAGATTCTTCATTGACTGACAACTCGGATTGAGAGTACAACCCACTAAGCTCAACACATTTCGCTCCATCGACATAAACTCAGGGAGATTCGGCATATCGAAGAGAATCTCTTCTTCCTCTTCAAGAGACATAGCCATGAGGGCTTTATCCATGGCAGAAGACATTGAACACGAAGAATAGAACCGAAATTTCTGACTACAAACTACCAGATCTAATCGAGAAGATTAGAGAACAGAGAGAGAACCAATAGGGAAGAGAGAAAAATGAGAGGATCTAGCAAAATTCGATGAAAGATCCAAAAACTCAAGAACACAAGAACACAAACACCAAAAAGCTGAGGAAAGAAGAGCTAAATGATGAAAAACAAAGGTTAAACAGTGGAATTCGGCGGATGGGAAAGAGTTTATTCCAGTCTAATGTTCTCTTAACCTAATGAAAGCCACTAGATAAGAAAGAATGTCTTAAGCCCAAAAGAAGGTAACGTGTTTTTGATATTATCTTCTCTTGAAAAAAAAATGTCCATGTGAAATTATATTCACTAGAATCATGTTTTCGAGAATGTCCATGTGAAATTTGAATAATGTTTATTAGAGTCATGATGTTTAGTAGTCTAATCATCAACAATAAGAGTGATGCTTTCCATAATCAACCATTACTTGTGTCTAAACCCAACAAACCCCACATCTTCCTTAAAATCATATATATCAGAGAGGACATCATTATTTGAAAGAGAACATTCGTATAAGTTGTTAACGGACATAATGAAAATATTAGATATATTCAAAATAGATAATCCGTAAATTTGCTGGACTTATGTAGTTAAAATGAATACTTGTTTGCGTAAACAAATTTCAGAACTAATTTGGTTTTCTAATAGAGGAACACAGTTCTTACTATTTCAAAGAAAAAGCCGACAACCAATTCCGAACTTTTAATAATACCAAAATGTGTTTATATACATAGATGAAAATTGGCATGATACAAATAGAAAATCCAGTGATGAAAGGAAAGCAAGGTTAGGGCCTTTCATGTCTTTAAGAAATGAAATCATATGCTCGTGGCCTTTTTAACTATATGGGCCATAGAAAATTCCGACACAAAATTCGTGTAACTCCACATTAAGTGAGAAAAGATTTGCTCATTTTCTTATTTTCATTTCTACAGCAAGAGTGAAGATCACTTGCTTACTTAAGTTACTTTGAACCTTATGTACGAGTAGAAAGTTTTCCAATCTTTATAGATTTAACCGTGCCTCCTCCATTACTTTGAACCTCATCAAATTTAGAGAAAATTAATTTGCATAAAATCCAAATATTCTTCAAAGAAAGATGTTGTGGTATCTCGGTTACATGAAAAAATATACCGTGATTGAAAACTTTTGTACATGTTCAATACATAAATCTACCTATACGGCTTTTTCTATGAGAATTCGATTACAGCAAATCGTATTTCCTCACATAGTATGAATTAGGTTATGGATAAGCGATCTAAAGATGTTATATATATATATATATATATATAAAATCTAGAATAAGTGAGCACATTATCACCACTAATACAAATAGAAGTACATGGCGGCATTGTAAAATCAACTAAATAGAAAGCAATACAATGATGTATTATGATCTCTTTCTTATCATACAAAATAGTTTATCTTCTTTTTTTATTGTTTCATTTTTACCTTAATCACAAGAAAACAAATTATTTATTTTCCCCAACAATATTCATCATCATATTAACACCATCAATCACTCCATTCTTTTATCAAATCTTCTAAGAAATCTACTATCTTTTTTTTGGGGTCAAAGTAAATCTACTATCTTAGCATCACGAAATAGAGTTAGAAATAATAAAACTACATAAGAAAAAAACATGAAATAAGCACTGAAATTTAAAAGATGACACGCATCAAAACAAACTCACCTATAGCATACAAAAAACAAAACAAAACGACAAAAGTAAAATTCGATAATATTGTAAACATTTATCCCAAAAAAATGGGTAAAAAAGTTTACACAAGTAATGAATATAAGGATACACGTGGCGATTATCAAGCAAAAGAAATCAAAATCAATCGTCCTCGCGTAGTACACTTGTAGGTCCCACCTATCTTCTATAAACATTTTTAAAAAACTTTTTACTTTTCTCTCTGCGAATCCAAAAAAAAAAAAAAAACTTCTTCTTCTTCTTCTTCTTCTTCTTCTTCTCGCCATTAACACCTGAAAGAAATGAGATAAGAAAAAACAAAACAAAAAAAATGGTGGGACTAAGTATTGTTTTGGAGATGACTAACAACAACAACACTCTCAACAACAGTGACGGTGGCTTAATTATTAGTCCTAAAGTCGTCAACAAAGCCAACGTTATTGTCACCACCACCGTGACAACGGACACGACTAATCTCCGTCGTTGTTATCAAGATTCTGGTTTTCTTGAACATTGTTTTCTCTGTAGAAGAAAACTTCTTCCTGCTAAAGATATCTACATGTATAAGTAAGTCATCATCAATAATGGGCTTTTTTTCTTTGTTCTTGATTTGTTTTTTTTTCATGAGATCTTTTTTTTTTGTTTTTGAATTTTGGTTAGAGGTGATAGAGCGTTTTGTAGCGTGGAGTGTAGATCGAAGCAGATGATTATGGACGAAGAAGAAAGTTTGAGAAGAGAGTATTGTTCGTTAATGGATGTTAAGAAGAAGAAATCTGAATCTCCGGCGACTGCGCCGTCGCGTTACCGCCGAGATCCGAGAAACCGAGCAGGCGGTTTCGCTTACTGAAGCAGAGAGAATCGCAAAAACTGAAAAAGTTGTGTGGTTTTGACTTTTTTACCCTTAGGCTAATTTTTGTCGTTTTGTTTAATAACGTGTAAAGCCGAGAGGGTGTTTTGGGTATTTCAGTGCTTTTTTGCATATCTATGGGAGCCCCTAGTAAAATATTTTAATTAAGTTCAGTATTTAACTATTTATTTTATGTGATTGATACCTTTTTGAGTTCATTAAGTTTAATGTTGATGGAACTAACTTAGATTAGAGTTTATTTAGTTCGTTTATAATTATAATAGTCTAGCCACCATGCAACTTTATTTAAAAAAATTAGAAATTGTAAGAAGATGAGAAACGAAAGCGATTTTGTGATCTTAAATAAGTGATTAGTGATAGACTACGTTGATCTAATCCACAAACCGACAAACAAAAGGGACACTTAATAAATACTATATATTTTCTTTTATCATATAGTATAAATAAAGATATTCTCTTGATTTCATGCGAATTTTAGCTTCAATGTGTGGGAGAATCTTTAAGCTTTAACCGACATAAGTTTGTGTATATTTATATTCACATATAGTCAGATCAACGTATAAGAATTTATTTTTAGGATTAATTATTTCAACGAACTCTAAACATTTACCAACTTACACACTTTTTCTTTAGTTTTAAAGTTGACTACAAAACAAATGTATGAATGTATGCACATCACTAGACACGAAGAAATGGATTATATAGAATCTTTATTAGATCATTTACTTTGTTTTATTCATAAAGGAAAAGCATCATTTCGAAATTCGTATAGTGTCCAAGAAAAATAATTCAGTACTACAAAAACATGTCATTAGCATGTTATCATATTCAGTCAACAAAAATATCTTACATGTTTTTTCCCATACTGATGAAAAAAGGATTTATGGTTCTCGTGTCAGAAAGTACGTTTCTAAGTGGCAATCACCAAAAGTTTATACGTATCAAAATGGAAAGGATCATAAACGATCACTGAAATTCCAATATCATTCGGTAAATAAAAAATTTCAATGATGAATATTCATTATATTAACCTAAAGAAAACGGTAAGAAATGTTGGCAAAACGATCCTATTGTTGAGATTGGATAATTACCTTTATTATTATCCTCCTATCTCTAAAAGTCTTGCTCCCCAAGTCATTTTAAGTTTATCCTATTATCTAAATCTAGCTTACTCCCCACGTTAGTCATACTATATAAACGTTGGCTTCCTCTTGTAAACATAAGTCAAGTAATCATTTTATCTTTCATCATCTCTCGTCTCTCACTTCTTCTTCTTTCATTATTTAAATAATTTCTTGTTTTAAGTATTTTATTTCAACACGTTATCAGCACGATGTCTTTACCGCTTGAGCGTTTACGAGGTAAGTTATAATTTCTGTTATTTAAATTCATTTATGTTTGTAGAACAGAAATATTATAGACATCATGAGACTATGCCTTTTTCCGGTTTGATCGTTATATATGGTAGGCTATGCCTTCTTTACGATCAAATAAAAAGCTATGTCTTTTCCGGATAGATCGTTATATATTGTAGGCTATGCCTCCTTTACGATCAAATAAATGGCTATGTTTTTTCCGGATCGATCGTTATATGGTAGGTTTTACCTTCCTAACGATCAAATGAAAATTTATATTTTTTCCGGATTGATCAATATATATGGTAGGCTCTGCCTCCTTCTCTATGATCAAACAAAAGCTATGCCTATTGAATTCTTAATGGAAGGCGATGCCTCCTGAATTCTTGTATAAAAAGGCTTTTGTCTCTTTATTATTAATTTTATGAATTTATGTGTTTAATTATTTTTATTTATTTTATTCGTAAAGAATAAATATATGTGTTATATGAGATTTAAAGACTTTGAAATATGTCTTTAAAATCAAAAATATATTTCTCTTATGAGAATATATGAAGCACGTGTCGATATACAGTGCAAAATAATTAGAAGGTCTAGATGAGCTAGTCTCTCGACTTCCAAATGCATCAGATTCATAATAATCGATGCTTCGTGTTCTCCAAAGTCTCAAAGAAACTCGTGTAGTTTCTAAAATATTTTTCTTTATAATTATTATATTGAGACTATAAATAAATGTGGTATCGAATATCCGACCACAATGGAGACACACAAATGTATGATTATATCATGCAAAAAATAAAGATGGCAAAATATTTCTGATAGTAAACAGAGGTTTGCTAATTGATGTAGCATGGTATAACCGGTCAAGCCATCCCGGTAGAAAAATACAATATATAATGATGATCCAGATCCAGGGTCTATATTAGTGCCAACAAGGGCCTGATTGGGAGAAATAGAAAATTGCAATGCAAATTGACTTGTTCTCCCTTAATAAAAGAGATGTCGTTGGATCTCTTGTCACTACATCTAAATATATAAAACCTATTGGGTGCAAGTGGGTCTTCGTGCGAAAAAGTTGAAATCACACGATATAAAGCCCGACTTGTTACACAAGGTTTTTCTCAAAGACCTGTAGTTGATTATGAAGAAACATATTCTCCGGTCATGAATACAATTACATTCAGGTACACAACGAGCCTAACGGTCTCTTATCATTTAGAATTGTACCTTATGGATGTAGTGACAACATGTTTATATGGATCGTTGGATTTA
Organism: Arabidopsis suecica; assembly: GCA_019202805.1. Taxonomy (NCBI): domain Eukaryota; kingdom Viridiplantae; phylum Streptophyta; class Magnoliopsida; order Brassicales; family Brassicaceae; genus Arabidopsis; species Arabidopsis suecica. Next base: position 7,079,755 of record CM032912.1, on the reverse strand, counting down.
ATATATACATAAAAATCCTAGAAGGATTTAAAGTTCCTGAGCCATTAGACTCAAAGTCTAATGAAATATGTACGGTCAAATTACAGCGATCACTTTACGGATTAAAACAATCCAGACGCATATAATCGTTTAAGCGATTATTTATTAAAGAAAGGGTATGTTAATAATAAAATATGCCCTTGCGTCTTTATTTAGAAATCTCTTTTGAGATTGTGATCACTGCTGTATATATTGATGACCTAAATTGGAACTCGAAAAGAGTGATTAAAATATCACTAAAATTTTATGTAAAGAAAGAGAAGCTTATTCAAGCAATGCATGCTTCCGTCCACATTTCAGAGGTAACATTTAATTTATGTTGAATTTATTTAAATTCATTTAAATTTATTTAAATTTTTATATTATATAAGGAGTTGGTTATATCCCTTTTCCTTAAGTCTGTAGTAGGCTAAGCCTCCAGAATTATATGGTCTTTGGCCAAATCACCATTTTTCTTTGAAAAGCCATCATCTTGAGAAGGGGTATTACAAGTCCCACATTTTTATATGGATCTAAGATTAAATACATGATCCAGATTGGATATGTTATTGATCCTAAAGTGGGATTCAGTTCGAGATGAATGAACTCGAAGAGTTATCATCTCGAGGGGGAGAATTAAAGAAATCCCACATCGTAAGTAAATCGATAAATTTTGGTGAAGCCATATCCTAAAATTTATCACTTTGTGATAAAGTGCAACATCATAAAGTGCAACATCTAAAATGATGTTCACTCTCAAAAAGAGCTTTAAGCGAATCGTTCATAACGCAAATCCAAAAGAGATTGCAAAACGATTCATGGTGATTTAATCTCCATATTTTTACATGGAGCATGCAATTTTGCATGTAGTAATGATTATATACAAGGCCAACGATTTATAAGAAATATTTCTCCCATATTTTTTATACATGATTGGAGATCAAATATTTCTCATTTTTAAATTTTATGGGTGTGAGATATACGTTATAAATGCTCCTCTGCACCGCATAAAAATTAACATCCTAAAAGGATGAAATATATAGACGCTAGAGATGAGTCTCTGCTCTATAATATTGAGCCATCTTATGAGAGATGTGCCTATTGCAAGATTTGCATATCATCTTGTTGATGATAAAAGTTTCCCATCATTATGGGAGAATCATTGAATAGTTAAGATCTTTGAACAAATGACTATAATAAATATGAACTTAAGAGTTCAAAGTTCAAATAGATCACTATTCATAATAAATTGCAAATCAAATGTAAAAAGCTGATGGATGAGATTTCATAAATTATTGATCCTCGTATAAATACATATGAACTTAAAGTTCATAAGAAATCTCTTGTCCGAGCTAAAATTGCTCTACAAAACTATGTCTCTGGCGGATGACATATTATTGTCTATAACACGTAAAAAACGTGATAGACAACTTTGGTTCCAAATATAAAGAAAATCCTCGAAAATAAAAAAGAGCATATTATTATTAAAAAGAGGATTAAACTCTTAAAAGAGGAGCATATAAACTTCTAAAGAGGAGCATAAAGACTCCTCAAGAGGAGCAAAGAAACTCCTAAAGAGGAGTAAAAAGACCGATTGACATGGTTAAAGATGAAATCAGGTACCTGAATAAAATCATTTATAATGATTAAGAGATCTCGAATAACCATGTCATTACGGCAAATATGGAACCAAAGATAACATAATGTCGACAGTAAAAATAAAAAGCGCGTAAATGTGATTAATGAGGATCATAAATCTCCGCTCTGTGAGCGTAAAGAGATATATATTGGCCAATAAACAAAGACGCAGCCAAGGCTATATTAATCTCGTATAAAAAACGAGTACTTCCTGGACACATGGTCCAAGCATCAAAAGAGTATTATGATACTCAAGACAAAACGGTGTGTCGCGCCGAGTTTTGTCAAAATCACTCGATATTGAGTTGATAAATAAATGACTTGAATTGCGTCTCATGGGATGTCTATAGGACTAATCCCCGAAAGATATATGATATCATAATTATATTCTCGAGAACTTATAAGCATGATGTTTTTGAACATCATCAAAACTCTTAAAGAGTTATTTGGAATAAAAGATCTTGGAAAGACAAAAGTGTCTCCAGATATTCCAACTAAACATCTAAAGAAAGAGATGTTATATTAGTCACTTCTAAAGGAAGTCGACTCTATATATTTTGATCATGAAACACTGTATATAAATGCTGACGAGTATTTATATATTTTGTGAATTGTAGCTAGCATATATAAATGCTGACGAGCATTTATATATCTAGTGAATATATATTATACGTAGCATTTGCTACTGATCTACTTGCAGGATTAATTCATTTTCTCCGACTAGACCTTTGAATGAGTTCAAATGTGTCTTCCACTATCTGCAAGGTACGATTGACTTGGGTTTATTTTATTCTAGAAACCCCGAGTTTGGTTTAGTTGGTTTTGCAGATGGATGATCTGTATAAATATATATTGCAAAACAACAACTTCGTGGCGTTTCCAACAAGAAATTTTGGTCGTCGCTTGTTCAAGCCATGCCAAAATTATTGCACTCCATGAAGCATGTCGAGTATCTGTATGGCTCAGATCTATACACTCAACATATACAAGAAGCAAGAAATATAGTCACCAGTGAAGAGCCAACAACAAGACAATGTTGCATATGTTTCCCAACACAAAGAAAGATATGTCAAGAGCAAGATGACAAGACATATTTCTCCAAGATTCTTCTTTTGCACCCAAGAATCTGAGAAGAAGCAGGAAGTTGATGTTCGGTATATCATGCCAAGTAACAATGTAGCAGTTTCAGTTCAAAGGCGCTTCCTGCTACAACATTTTAAAGCATCTTCGCAGATCAAAATGTCTTTTTTAAAGATGATGCTTCCAGGGGGAGACATATGATGATGAGCGTGGCTGCACTCTTTTTCCCTTATCATGGTTTTTATCCTACTGGGTTTTTCCATGACAAGGTTTTTAACGAGGCAGCAAATAACACGCAAAAGATAGACATCAAAGTGAAGGTCTATCTCTCTTCAAAAATCTTTGTCATTCATTGACGAGATCAGAAGAAGCGTAGAGCATAATCGAGATGCATCATCTACAAAAGCTATGAAGAGAACAAGATTCGTCTGTTCCAGGGGAGATTGCGTCACTGTACTCTTTTCCTTTATCATGGTTTTTATCCCATTGGGTTTTTTCATGATAAGGTTTTTAACGAGGCAGTACACAATAATAGGTAATTAAGGGGGAGTGTTGAGATTGGATAATTACCTTTATTATTATCCTCCTATCTCTAAAAGTCTTGCTCCCCAAGTCATTTTAAGTTTATCCTATTATCTAAATCTAGCTTACTCCCCACGTTAGTCATACTATATAAACGTTGGCTTCCTCTTGTAAACATAAGTCAAGTAATCATTTTATCTTTCATCATCTCTTTTTTTTTTGGTAGGAGAGAGGAGACAAAGTGTCTCCTCCAATTTATTAAGAAAAATATAAAAAATTACATCCGAATACTTCTCGGAAGTGAAACTCCACGAGAATCATCCTCAAACAACGATAAAACTACACTAGGACATGAATCAAATAACATAACCCCGAGGGGCTGAGAAAATGCATAGTTTGCTAACCCGTCCGCAAGCCGGTTAGCCTCCCTATACCCATGAGAAATTTGGACTATCCAGTCCTTTGAGAAGAAGCCATAGCACATACGTACTAGGGGTGATAAAGGATGAGTCTCGCTGATCCCGTGCTGTAGCAAACCAACCACCAACTGTGAATCCACAACGAGCTCTAACTTGGGGATCCTCCTATCCCAAGCTAGACACAACCCGTAGTAGACTCCCCAAAGCTCTGCAAGGGGCGCTGAACATATGCCTATATTCAGCGCAAACCCTCCTATCCAATGTCCATGTGAATCCCTAAGAACGCCACCAGCCGTGGCCAGCCCCGGATTCCCTCTAGACGCCCCATCTGTGTTCAGACGCACCCATTCCCTCGGCGGTGGCTTCCAAGCGATCTGTCTTGTTACCCTAGTCACCACCGCTGCATCCGGTTTAGTTGCAATGTGTGCCTGATGAACTTCCTTCGCCACATCTTTCACAAAGCGAACTCTATCCCGGCATTTTCGATTCTCCCCAAACACATTTCCACATCGCCACTTCCATCCCCACCATACAATCATACCAAACAATGTAGGCCAAGGGATTTCTTCCACATCCGCATTCACAATCAAGTTTGTATAGATCCATTCCAACAAAGACTGCGAAAAAAACCTCGCTTTTGTCCTTAAGGGAACAATCCGATCCCAAACTCCAGCGATCGCGGGACAGTCTCTCAAGATGTGAATAATTGTTTCCTCTCCTCCCTTGCACACTTGACAAATTCCCGTGTCGCTTAAATGTCTCCGTCGTCTCTCAACATTAGTCATAATGACTTGATTCACCACCAGCCAAAGGAACACCCGAACTCTTTCCGTGACCCTTGTTTTCCAAATTCGACCAAATAGAGCTGCCATGTTTGGTCTTGGAGAATCAGTACGGCATAACGCAACATACGCCGATTTCACAGAAAATTTACCGTCATCACTCTCACCCCACGCAACCCTATCATAAGCACCAGTGACACAATCGACCATGATAGCCCTTAGTCGCAGAACGATAAAGTCTGGTAAGAAAGGTTCAATCTGGTCAAGCTTCCAGCCAACTCCATCAATCCATAAGTCTCGCATCCGTATGTTCTCCATAACGCCCGAAATCTCACTTGTTGACAGCTCAAGTAAAGGAGTATTATCCAACCATCTATCTTTCCAAAACTTTATTCTACTGCCATCTCCAACAATCCAACATAAATTTGGAATCACGACCTCTGTCAGACCAGTAGCAATACTACGAAACGTCGAAGACCAGCTTGTCTTAGGCGTGATCCAATTTACCCCTCCTATCTTGTATTTGCTCCGTAGAACTCGGGACCAGAGACTTGAGACATCATGGAGTAGGCGCCAGCCAATCTTTGCTATCAACGCCTTATTCATCGGTTCTGCAGCCCTAATCCCCAAACCACCTTCTCCTCTTGGTAAACAGATCCTTTGCCATGATACAAGGTGTTGTTTTCGCACCTCCGGGGAACTATTCCATATAAAGTTGCGAGAGATTCGATCAAGAGAGTTTAAAGTCGACTTAGGCAGCAAGATAGAACTCATAGCATGTACCGGCAGAGAAGAAAGTACAGCTTTAGTCATTGTAATCCGTCCTGCCAAGCTTAAAACTTTCCCTTTCCATCCTGCTAGTCGTGAATTTGCTCTCTCCAACACGACACCAAACGTGGTTTTGTTTATCCTCTTCTGCAGAATTGGCATACCCAAATATTTTCCGAGATCTCTAGTCGCCTGGATCCCACTTTCTCTACTTATCAAGTTTCTGAGGTCTCGGCTCACATTCTCAGAAAAATAGATCTTTGATTTCTCTAAACTAACCTTTTGACCTGAAGCCACACAAAATCTTTCCAAAATTTTTCGAATAACCTTTATCTGTGACACTGATGCTTCCGCAAAGAGAATAAGATCATCAGCGAAACAAATGTGTGACAATTGGGGACCACCTCTTGACAATGTGATTGGTTTCCACTCCTTAGATCCCACTGCGCGATCAATCAAATGGCACAACCTCTCCAAACATAGTACAAATAAGTATGGAGAGAGCGGGTCACCTTGTCTCAATCCTCTCGCTGGCTTAAACGCGTCTGTTTTTTCTCCATTCCAGAGCAAATTCATTGAAGGTCCAGTAACACACCGCATAATCCATAAAATCCAGTTCTCCGGAAATCTCGCTGCTCTTAAAGTATCTTCGAGAAAGTCCCACCGAATTCTATCATAAGCTTTCTCCAAGTCCAGCTTTAGTAACATCCACCCTTTTCTACCCTTCTTCCGTCGCATGGAATGAACTGCTTCCTGAACGATGACAATGTTATCCGTACTTAGTCTCCCAGGGATAAAACTCGATTGAGCTGGCCCGATCAACAAAGAAATAATCCCTTTTAACCGAACCACCATTGCCTTGGTAATACTCTTAAAAAGAACATTACATAGGCTAATAGGCCTGAATTGTGTCACCTTTTCCGGTTTCCCTACTTTCGGAATTAATACAACAAGCGCATCATTGAGAGTCACTGGCAGCTCCCCTGATTCAAAAAAGTTGAGAACAAATTGAACCACTGATTCACCAACTGTCTCCCAACACTTCTGATAAAACACGGGTTGAAACCCATCAGGACCCGGTGCTTTATAGCTCCCCATACTTCTCAACGCACCTTCTACCTCCGCTGCAGTAAAGTCACGCTGCAAAAATCCCAAATCTGCCGCAGCTAAGGGCGTAAAACCTTCTGTAGGCAACCTATCCACAATATCATCAACATCCTCCATCGAATACAATCTGCGATAATAGTCCAAAGCCAAAGTCTCCAACTCCTTAGCATCAGCAATCCAAACTCCATCATCACCTTTTAAAGCTTCTATCCGGTTTCTTCTTCTACGAATAATAGTTGAGGTGTGGAAGAATTTAGTATTCCTATCTCCATGCGCAATGACCTTTTCTCTTGATTTTTGGAACCAAATCATCTCCTCCTGTTCCAAAACCACCTCAAACTCCTTTAAAAGTTCTTCCTCCTTCCGCAATAAATCATCTGTTTGCGTAATCTCAAGTTGGTTCTGAATAGTCTCAATATCTTTCATCAGCTTCTCCTTCTTGTTTTTAACATCCCCAAAAACCTCTTTATTCCACTTTCTTAATTTCACACGCAATAGCTCCAGCGCTGCAGGGGTCGTGAGCCTATTGTTCCAAGACGAAGTTAACAATTCTTTAAAGCCTTCGTGTTGAAGCCAAGCAGCTTCAAATCTGAAAGGTCGTCGTCGCGGATCCCCTCTCACTTCCGGAGTCAATTGAAGATATAGAGGAGCATGGTCCGAAGAAAAGAAAGGGAGATGAGTTATTACTGCTTCTTGCCATCGTAATCTTGCAGACGCACAACACAAAACCCTATCCAGTCTCTTCGCAACAAAAGTCCGCGTTTCTCTGCCTCTTCTCCAAGTAAATTTTCCTCCTCTAAATCCCATATCAATTAGTGATAATTCACTCATCCATTCTCCAAATGCGACGGAGTCTGCCGATAGCATACCATTTCCACCAGACCTCTCATCAAGGCGGACAATAGTATTAAAGTCCCCTCCCACCACAACAGGTTCCGTGACATTCTGCATCTCATCTCTAAGCTCGTTCCACAACCCACTCCTCCGACTAACAGTAGGCGCAGCATACACAACTATAAGATGAACAACCTCAGCATCCTTAGTAATTCTTGTATGGATAAACTGCGATGATGCTTTCACAATCTCCACACTGCCCACTTCCTCTCTCCAAAGTAGCCATATCCCACCACTTTGACCAATAGCATCCACTCGAAATGAGTTGTCAAACCCGAGTCCTCGACAAATTCTCTGAGCCCGATCTCCCTCCGCGTGAGTCTCAAACAGGGCTAGGATGTCAGACTTGAACTTTTTCAGCATATAGCGAATAGCTCTGCGAAAATTGGGTTTATTCGCCCCCCGGCAATTCCATAGTAGACAATTCATATCTTCTTGTACGGCGATTAGAACTACCGGGGCGCAGCTTTACGCACTACTTCCGTCACAGGCTGATCCCACCAACGGATCCACCACTGTGACAATCTCCATGTTTCTCTGTTCTCCATCACCTGACTCCTCCATCGATTTAACTTCTCCACCGATACTAGTCGCCAAGCCATCAGAATCCGCCTTCTTCTCCTGCCCTGAAACATTAAAGCTTCCGCCAGGCCGGCCAGCACTGTCATTCTCCACACGCATCCGTTTCCCTGAAGATGACAACTCCACCTCGCTTCCTTTCTGACCAAAGACAAGCCCTCTAGTGGGCTTGGTAATTCTCGATTTTATTTTAGGCCCACTCCCACTCTTGTTGTTTCTGCCTGGGTTCTTCTCATGCGGGCCTTCTCTAAATGGGCCTGTTTCCTTTCCTATAGATCCAATAACTCTCCCTTCTCTTGCTTGGGCATCACTCCTCCCGATTTTCGAATCTGAACGGGTCAAAACGTTTTCCTTATTTCCCTCAATATCTTCCTGCCTCTCCGCAGATATAGCAATATTACCATCTTCCTCCAACAGCTTAAACGGATTTGATACGGAAATATTCACTTCCTTATCCAGATTTGGAACTTTGTTAGAATCTTCCATATTCCTCCTAATCTCCTGCCCTGAGATCTCGCGGAGATTCCTTTGATGATTTTCCTGTGGTACACCAGCCGAGAAGGTAATCTGCTTCACCGGCGGTTGGGAACGCCGTCCCCGCCTCACCACCGTATAACCATCTTCGTCTTGTGTTTGCGGCCTTGTTACTATCGGAGTAAAACGAGGAGTTTTCGCAGCCACCTCTTCCACTGCATTCACCATCGCCTCCTCCACCACCCTCTTTGGACAATTATGCACTGCATGTCCGTAGATGCCACATCCCGAACAAATATTCGTCAGCCCCTCATATGACACAAAGTACCTGTTTCCATTCACCAACACAGATCCTTTAAGAGTTTTGGATAAGTCGATCTCCACACAAACCCTAGCAAATCGTGCCCTCTCAAATTGCCTCGTTGTTGTATCCACTTTAACCGGCGTCCCTAAGCCCTTAGCAATACCAAACAATATGGCCTGGTGATAGAAATTCACTGGGATATTAGAGAGGCGCACCCAGACCGGGGTCGTAGCAATTTCATCACTCATGGGATTGAAATCCAATGACCACCGTTTCACCAATAAGTAGCTTCCAAACATCTTCCATGGCCCTCCTGTAAGCGCCTCAAGAAACTCCTCCTCCTTCTCAAAACGTATCAGGTAATACTGGCGTGGAAGATCAGTCACTGTCATCCATCCCTTCGGTTTCCACATCTCTCGTAGTTTCTTTGACAAGACCTGTATCGCAACATTCCTCCCCAATACTCTCACAATTAGACACTGCTTCCACAACCCATTCATGGCCTCTAACACTTCCTCCTCTATGGTAATCACCGGCTCCCCATCTTCACCATCTGGGAATTCCAGACGCATCCTTTCTGACACGAAATCATTCCCCAATATCGCCTCCGGCGAAGGCCGGCCTCCCGTCATAAAACCCGTCACTTTCCTCACCCACTCTGTACCGTCCGGTGGATCCCCTGGTGGTCGACTCCCGTCTCCCACATCCATCATGGTTGCGTCTCGTACCTCAGTCACCGAAACCCTATCGCCGTTCTCTCCCATTTTTGTCTGCCTATTATCAATAGTCAATCATAGATTAGATAGTTTAACTGGCCAAATCACTTTTTCTTCAAATCAAAATCTCCTTTTATCTTTCATCATCTCTCGTCTCTCACTTCTTCTTCTTTCATTATTTAAATAATTTCTTGTTTTAAGTATTTTATTTCAATACCTATAAATTTGTGCAATCTTTGATGTAACTGAAATCATAAAAAGAGATGACACAACTCGAAAAAAATATATATAATTTCGGTATATGAAAATATAAACTTGCGGGTGATTGTAATTGCGGTTGCACTTGTTTAATCGTTATGTGAAAATATAATTTCACATTGATATAAATAATAGTTAATAAAAATAAAATTCTTAAATGTTAATATCCCTAAACAATCACTTACAAAGTCGTATAAACGATTTAATAATGATAAAACCGTAACTATCCATTTCTGCAAATTTTTAACTTTCATCTTTTGTGTTTTTAAACTTGTTCAACCCATAATGGAAATATCAGAAGATTTTAAAAAAAAAAAAGAACCAAGAGATCATTCAGGTGGTTGAGACTAGTTGAGTTTTTTACTTTTTTTCATGTACAATTTGAACGTTTAGGTCGAAATCAAGACAAAACTTATAAAATTTGCCATCTAATTTTCAGATTAATAAAATAAAATTCATGCAGCAAAATTAAATTTTTGGTGTTGACCAACACGATGGCGATCGTTAAGAGTATTTATCAATTGGTCAAAACTCACAAGATTCTTAGTTTTCTTAGGGTTTGGAATAATGTGGGGCAAATATATTTTGGCATTATACTTTGTCTTTATGTAATAATATATATGTCCCATGAAATGTAATTGATTAGTGCTCCACATTCATAGGATTCGACTGTAAAAGACACTGAGGTCCCTTACCTATCTGTCTCTTTCTCACTTTCAAAGTGTGTTAATTGTTATATTGGTGGTGTTTAATAGTTTTGTGATGAATTCCTTAATTTAATGCAAAAGATTAGAGAATCTGGTTTTTAGTTGAACAAATCAATGCTCTTTAAATTAATGCAATAGGCACTGCTCTCACATAACACCTGCTCATTCATTAAAAATGGCTCTTAGTTATTGCATGCCTGACTAATTAAATTATACAGCCTGTAAAAAAGCTGATGAACTCATAGATACGTCAGAAATGTAATTTAATTCCAAATATATTATTAAAAAAATGTTTAGCTTAGGAAATTGTGATTTTGGTAATCAATTTTATATCCTACTTGGCTTAGTTATTAGGGTTAATGAATCCCAACTATGCACTTACAAACATAAAAGTTCTGGATAAGGTTTATGATATTTTTAGTGAAAGTGGTTTTCTAAGAAATTAATTAATAATGAAGGTCAGGTCACATGTTCCCTTATTAACCATCATTCTTAATGCAAAATCCACCTTTTTCCAGAGGCACAACACAGCTTAAATACTCAAAAGGTTAGTGGATGTAGCATAGAGTCTACAACAATAACTAAAAAAAAAACAAATTGTTATTATGCAGATAGTTACATTTAATTTGGGTCATAGTTAAATTAAGTAAATAATTTTGATGGGAAAATGATAAAATGATAGGAAACGGGATTCTGCGTAGGTTGACGAAAAGATGGTAATGCATTTTTTTTCAAAGTTGTGTGATTTTATAAAATAACGTGACATGGTATACAGTGTGTTTTGGGCGAAATATCTATCAAATAATATATTATCTTCTAAAATCACACGCAGAACACTTCTTAATTTGAAAGTCAAATGGTAAATAATCAAAATGTTGTTTACGTAAAAAGAAAAAGAGAGAGGTCAGTGTCCTTTGCGTAATTTTTAATGTTCTTTTGATTTTGACTCCAGAAAAATGTACTTATCTAGTGTCTATTCCCCATAATATATTAGTCATTAGATATCCAAGTACGGTGAGATTATACAAACTATAATCAAACTGGTTTTGGACTATATTACCTGCATGGAGACTTGCTGTTTAAGGGAACCTGAGAGCGATTAGTATAATGCCTTTTATGTCTCTGAGCTTTGCAAGTTTTATTTACAAATATGAAACCTAAAATGTTTCAGAATCTTCATCAGAATCTTCCACAATCCAACTCTTCTTAGCCATCTTTTTAGGACGATTATCGCCACTTTCTTCTTCTCCTTCTTCTTGTTCTTGTTCTTCCTTTTCTTCTTCGTCATCCTCTTCTGTTTCTGCTGCTATTGCTTTATCACCAGAATCTAAGCCCGGTGATGATACTGAACTAGCATTTCGGGGGGACAACATTTCTTGAACCATCATCATCTGACTCTTGTCTTAAATCATCCTCGTTAATGCCAAAGTTATTGTTCTGTATCTCTGCCTCTTCCTCCTGGTTTCCTCCATCTTCGCCTCCTGCGGGAGTTTCTGCATCTTCAATGATTTTGAAGTCTCTGGCGGTGCTGCGCTTGGCGTGCCTCAACAAATTCAATTTAGTAACTTTGCTTAGCTGAATTAGGTATCTTTCACAGTCTTCTATCTGGAATATCAAATCAGGAATCAATTTGTTCTCCTGTTTGATTTTATTGATTATGCCCTTGGAATTGGAACTCACACTTTCCTGTTGTTCCTGCATTTGGAAGAAGCAACATGTTGCGCTTTTGGATACGAAGAAAGATCAATCTAATGGCTGCTTGAACAACTTTTACCTTTTGCAATTCAGCTAAAAAGGGATATAAAGGAACCGTGAGACTTTTGCAAGTTAGTTCCACGAGTTTTTGAAATTTGAGGCTGGGAAGAATTTGCTTGCAGCCCTTGGGAGCAATCCTCAGCTTCACAATTTGTGCCAATTGTTTGTAAAACCTAACTGCTAGTCTTAGAAACTGCGCTGCTTGCGAGTCTGCAGATCAACGAACGCATGGATTAAACAAGCTCAATTAATATTAGCAAGGAGCAGATCAGTGAGAACTGAGAAGTGAATACTCACCTTTGAGGTTCATCAACACAAAGGAAGAAAGTATTCTGACTGTTGACTCAGCCATTGAGTAAAGGGCTTCCTCGAGAACCAATCCGACTGTACTCTCAGTATCATCGTTGAGATGGATGTTCTTCTGAGAGACCACATAGAAATTCTTTAGCTTCTTTGTGGCCCAATCCATGTCAACTATTGCTGAATCAATTGATTGCAATATGCAAGAAGTTACAGAAGCACTTGTTGACTGGTTTATGACCATGTATGACTCAGACACTTCTAACGTATCAGATTGGTCTAAACCCATGATATTTTGCAACTCCTTAGCCACTGCCACGGCTATGCATAGATCACCAGGTGATGTGGTGAAAGAGATCGCAAGTTTCACAATGCTCTTTGCCACAGTGGTGTTAGAGGTTTCACAGCTTCTGCAGATTTGATGAGCCCATGATCCATGCCTTTGTTTGAATTTGTCTGGTAGATTGTTCCCAAGCTTCAACATTATGTCACAAAGAATCTGAACAGTGCAATTGAATATTATAGTCTTAGCTTCCTGTACGTTAAAGAATGCGCTCAAGAGAAATTGCAGGAAGTTTAAAGGAGTTTACCTCTACATCGTTAGAGTTTTGCGCGATTAAGTCCGTGATCATGGGCTTGATGATTTTGTCCATGAAAATTTCGATGCTCTTTACAAGTGGGTCTTCAATTCTTGAAGCTTCCCTGCACTCTTCTAAAGTAGCATCCTCGGATGCAGGTACTGCCAACAAATCTTCAAGCAAGCCAGTCAAACCAGATCCACTTGAATATATATTGAGCAGCTCTTTCAAGCTAAGTAAGGCCAGATGTAGACACTGTTTTCTTCCTTCAGCATCCTTCTTTCCTTTATTGTCCTTTTTGGTCTGTCCGGTCGCTAGAGGTGGATCTGGCTTTAGCAGGTAAACTACTTTTAGCAGTGGAGGACCCAGAACTTTCATGTCACCACAGACCAACGGTTTAAGTGGATTTCCCTCCTTCATGCAAAGAGATGATCTTATGTGTCCAACACACACATGCAAAGTGAACGAGAAAATTTTAGAAATTGATTTTTCTGTCTTGGCTGGTGATGACTGGCTGTGATCCTGCGAACCTGAAAGAGTACCAACGGATTTGCTGCTATAGAGTTTGAAACTAAGTAGAAATAGCTGGTAGATACTTGAAGTTGCCAAAAAGGGAACTTTTTCTCGCTCTTCACTGATACTTATGATTCCCGCATCAGTATCATTACAGGTGCTAAATCGTACCCTCTTGCCAATATTGCTCGGTTTTAATTTCCCCACGTCTTTTTCCAGTGATTCATAAAGGTCAATCAAATTGAAAATATCGTTTCTGATAGCACCCTTTTTCCCTTCAGGCTGTTTCTCTAGATCCACTATAATATAATTTAGCTCCACTTGAATGATTCCCAATATAATCAAACAATAGGATTTTCTTTTATCGTCTTCTACAGATGCGGAAACTGTGTCCTGAGACTGCCCAACAATATCTGTAAAATGCAAACGAGAAGATCAGAAGCTAAGTGCATAAATAATTCAAGACTGAGATACTCCTTTGGTTATAAGAATCACTGTCTCCAGCTTGTATTTCTCTTCAAAAACTAGACTAAGCCTAACACACAACCTATACAAACCAGACTTGAAAGCAAAAAAATGTAACAGCAGATCAAACATGTTCAGGTATGAAAAAACAGTCGATGATTTTTTTTAAAACGATCATTTGTCACATACCTTCTAACTTCTTGCCTAGTAAGAAGTTTCGGATTTTCACCAAAGCACTGGAGTAAACTTCATGAGATATGTTTCTCCCTACCTGCTGCTGCCATATGAAATTTGAATGTACACAAGCATTGTTATTTACAACTACGCTCTATAACGTAACACAAAAAACCAGTTCTTCTGTAGCAGTACCTCATTATCTTGTGAAAGTGAGAAACCAAAGCAGGGCCACGCGGCATCGGAAGGCCGATCAGAGCTGTTGTGCGTCTGGAGGAGTAAAATCCAAGAGATACAAAATAGAAGCCTATCCAAGGGCTCTTCAATGATGTATTTTCCACCTTCTAATTTAATGCATGAAATGATTCCAAGCTGAAAATCTGTGTCCTGCCAATATAATCATAAGTTGTCAAAACATGTATGTAGTTGTGTCAATCAACAATTAAAGTTGAAAAAAATCTCATAACAGCTTATCCCTGTAATAATATTCAAGGGAAGGGAGAAGTTCAGAAGATATAGCAACTTTTTTCCTGTGTTGTCAAGCCAGACTGAAGAGTCAGTCAGTGTGGAGAGAGGATGAAGCATTTGACAGTTACCTGTCTGAAGAAACGAAGAAAGTGAGGCATAAGAAAGTCCAACACATGTCCTCCACTTGATGGATCAATCAGGACTAACTTCACAAGCCCATCATAAACTACTTCCTTCACTAATGCCTACATATAGTAACCAAAGAGCTCTAAGAAGATCTTCAAAAAGTTTGAAAGAAACTTTCAATGATCAAGGACGAAAAAAGACACCTGTTGGTAAAGACATCTTTGAAGCAACCCATTCAGTTCAGTGAAGAGGTTTCCCCTCACCATACAGCTCATCTCAGTCTGCTGACTGGAACTGGCTTGGCTTGATGAGTCTTGTAAAGTAAATGAACCGTCTCTCTTAGCTTGTTTCTCTGCAAGTATAAGATCAGTTATTACCTTTGTCGCTGCAAAGCGAACTGTATCTTCCCGTCTAAACATAGCCTTGCGAATCACCAAGATGGTATAGTCCTGCATCATCAAGTTAAATTTAATCTGAGGTCTCGGCTTGTTTCTTTATCCCAATTCCATAGATCAGAAAAATGCATACAAACAGACGAGTATTATCAATTCTACAAGCTGAAACACTCGAAGCAGTAGCAGATGTGAAGAAGAGTAGACAAAAGAGAATGTGCAATAGATATATTTACCTGAAGGTCATGGCTGAATTTGATGAGCGGGATAACAGCAGAAACAAGAAGACAGCTGATATTTCCCTCCATGAAAGTGAAATAATCCAATAACTCTTTGAGATGGTGGACAAATTCCAACATGATTAGTGAGTATCTCTGGACAAGATACCTTAACAACCTACAAATTCAACTTCCTTAGCACATGGAAAAATGGTGACAACCATATCCATTAAGCATTACTGACCTTACTATTGGCTTGCTCTTTGCGCATTTCAAAGAAAGAATGCGAAACTTGCATTGCTCAATTATCTGCAAAATTTGAGTGTCACTTAACTAAGTTTTGTAAAGTTACAGATGCAAAGAACTAGCATAAAAGTTTGAATGTCAGTCTAAAAAGCATTAAAATTAAGGCATCAGTAATCAAACAGGTATTAACCTCATTTCTTGTCATATCATGGACTTCAAATAGGGTTCCCAGAATCTGAATGCTAAGCTTCTCAATACCCAATAGACCATTAAAATCACCAAACTCATTGGATCTACTTTCTTCGACAGATTCTAGCAACATAAATCCAAACTGAATAACACTTGGAACCACATGCTCTCTCCCATATCTGCACTCACTAACCTAAAACAATATAACAAAATATATTTCTTAATCAAGACTATCCTGGTATGATAGACAGGACTAACAGCCCAAAAATAAAAAAGCAGGGGAACATACCGCTCTTAGCAAAGATTTTTCAACCAATTTGGCATGCAGGAAACTCTCTTCCTTCAGCTCACCAGGTAGCCACTTGCAATCTCTGTACATCATTGACGAAAACATTGGTAAAAAATGTATCCTTACAGCCTTCAACATGTAAGAGAAATTATTCCTGAAACATCCTCAACGATTCTGTCGCTACTACTTACTTGGAGAGTCGATAATCATTGTACGCATTAAGCAAAGCCGTTCTCAAAATCCCCAAAGAATTCTCACCAAACTTTCTAACCCGAGCAACTGAAAACAGAACGGCAACTGTAAAATGATTGAAAGCCCTAAGATCAGATTTGACTAACGCCACAACCTCTAGCCCCAATGAAGGATCCTGCTTCACTGCGAAATTCACATGAAGAAGAACAGTTCCTTCTATCTGTCTAACAACAGAAGCTACTCTAGTCTCAGCTTTAGATCCAAAAAACCCAACAACACCACCAATCACTTCCCTCTTGCAAAAACCTTTAGAAGCAAGAACCAACAATTGATACACAAGTGAAGGAAGATCTTGCAAGTCTATTAACTTAATACCAAGGAACACTTTCTCCACCAATTCACTCTTTCTCCCTTTATCCAGAAACGAAAACTCCTTAGCTAGAGATACCATTTTCGTCAACAACCCTTTACTCCATTCACAACGAAGAACGCGACCAATCGCCGAATTAACGAAATCGATTTCACTAGCTTTACCTTCTCTCGAATTCCGCAATAAATCAAAGCACACAGGCAATAAATCGAACAACTGGGCTTCATCAACAGTGATAACTCTAGACACACCAGATAAGATCGAATCGACTACAAATTTCACCTCCTTAACGTGTAAGTATCGTAAGAGAGTACCGAAGAGCTGAATCGTCTTGAGAGAATCCGAATCGCTTGGGATTTTGCCGGAATTGAAGATTTGTGTGTAGGAGATGAGAAGAGAGGCGAGGAGAGACGAGAGAGACGGAGTAGATGGAGAGAGTGAAATTATAGATAGAAGAGCGATCACGTACTCAGAAACTGGTTTCGACGGAGATGGTGAAGAAGAGCGAGATTTGAGGAATGAGAGAAGAGAATCGTGGGAAGATGGTGAGAGAAGGTAAGGTGGGAGAGAGAATCCGGTTTGACAATGGTGGTATTGTGCTAAACGAATGACATCGTTGTCGGTGAGAGGTCTCTGAGTCGGTTCTTCGGCGGTGGCGACGACGGCCATTTTCTCTCCGGCGGGATAAATCTGATTTCGAAACTTTTCGGGGAAGATTAGTTTTACGATTTATTTTCCTTTACGCGGGAGAATTTATATGGGCCTTAGTTTCTATGGGCCTAAGGAATCCGCAGTCGAAATTGTAAAACCGAAACCGTGTCAACTTAAAAACTTGTTTATATTAATCCGTTTGGTTTCATTATTTTCAAAATTTAAAATCGTCTTAAAATTTATATTTTTAACTAAATGTGTATTGATATAGATTTAATCATAATAGATTATTTGTATTAATATAATATTAAAATATTGTGAAGAGAAACGACATTGGAGGTATGAGAGAAGAGATGTGAAACTTTTTGGAGAAGATAGTTTCAGATTTATTTTCTTCTACGCGGGAGAACTGAAAACTTCAATTGAAAATCTAACACACCGGATTCAGGAATATGGTGGTGCATGCGAAAAAATTTAAAAGAATTAATTTGGCCACTTTTGTCACCAAAGTGCACTTATCTTTTCGGTCAAACGTTCTGAGAGAACTCCACAGTTAAGGATGCTTGAGCTGGAGTAGTTTCAGGATGGGTGACCTTCCGGGAAGTGATTGTCGGAACTGTATGAGTGAGGACAAAACACATAGAAAGATCATGTGATGATTTGTAGGGTAGGTAAACAAGTCTTTAAAGTCTCACGGACGTAGCGGACCGGCCGTCGGAAGATGGTGGGCCCATGGGCCAAGAGATGACGTGGGACCCATTAAGAGAGGTGGTGGTCGGAGCATTACAGAAAAACCCATCGAACCAAACCAAAATAGTATAACCGAAACCATGCTGTTGTTATAAGTCGTTTGGTTTTATTATTTTCAAATTTAAGGAACTAAAAGTGTATAGTTTAACTATATATGTATTAAAAATCATATATATAAAAGTTGGTCAATTCTCTCCATATAAGTGCCACATCATCACATAAGAAAATGACATGTGTCATTCTATATTATTTAAATAAAAAGATTAGCAAACTTAATTGAGAAAAAATTAAAAGTCTTTTGTTGTGTTAAATTCTCCATTAATCTCACTCTTAATTGATTTTTTAAAAGCTAAAAAATAAAGTAAAAGATCATACTAATGTATCAAGCACTACTTTCATTCTACTCTTCTTATATTATTAATTTTTTTTATCGATAGTCATTACTCGATAATGGCTAAAAATTTACTTTTGTTGTAGTTTATATATTTGCTACCTAGTTTCATGTTACGTTTTGTGAATATGACATTCTCTCTTTTTATTTTTAAGCGTTATAATAAGTTGGTAACATTGACACACAATTTTTTTCACTTAATGGTCCTTTGAGACGTTCGACATACCAAGAAATTTAAAACACGAGACTCTCTCCTATATGGTTATATGCAAGGAGAGAGATCTAAAGTGTTGACTTAAAGTACTAGCATATCATGATGTGGTTGTCGTAGTAGATGATGAGATAGTACATGGAACAAAGAATTATTTGTTTAGAATTAAGTTAGACAAGTTTCAAACCACATAAATAACATAATTACATACCATTGTATCAATATATCATATATTATTGTTGTATGTATTCATAATAATGAAAGATTAGGATCGTAGGTATATAAATAATCAGGATTATACATAAAAACATAGAATTAATATTTCGAGTCAAAGATGAATCTAATCATAAAAATTATAACTATAGAAAATAGATATGACTTTAGTAATTACATAATAACACATACAAAGATAACATAAAACATAACAAAAACCATAATCATATTTTTCTGCAATTTTTAAAACAAAAATCCACGCGTAGCGTCGGTATTCATCTAGTCTATATAACAATGATATAAAAGATATTATTATTTTTTATATTTTAAAATTAAAACTGAATCAAAAACTTACCAATGCGAAATTGTGTCAAACCAAACCAAAACTAAACTGAATTACAAAATGGTTTAATATATTTCAATTCTTATAAAATTGAAAACCTGAAGAAAAACAACTAACCAAAACCAAACCGGATTTGTCCGGCATTGCATCAATTAGCCAATATTCAGATCTCTTGATTTTTTAATCTAACATGAATCCCCTAGGTAATGAAAAAAATATTTGGAAGAAAATTGGCTAGAGATTCTTGTAAGAAGAACATTAGCTATTTGTAATTCATCATGATTTCAAAATATTTCATATATTATCTTCATTATGCACCTAAAGATAAACTCATGACATTCATCGAGATGTTAGAATGAATACGCCTTACTCATTAATATGATGATATATATCACACAGTTTGCCGGTTTCTAATAAAGTTTACATGATTGGCCAATACTCCTTCTGTTTTTTAAGTTGATGTTTTAGGAAAATAAATTTTTAAAAATTAGATGATGTTTTCAGTTTTAACTGCAATATTAATTAGTTTTTTTTATTAATTTTGACGATTAATATTCTGCATATTATTTTTTTATTAGTTGATTAGATAAAAAATGATGTTTTATTTTAAAAAAAAAATGATTTCTTATTGGTGTGTAAAGTCTTTAAACATCAAGTGAAAAAAAACAGGAGGGAGTATAATCAAACTGTAACAGTTGTTGTATGGAGCGAGCTCAGGCTGTTGCGAGCCTGTCCATGCAAATTAGTCTCTCATTTTTGCTTTTTTTTTTTTTTTGGGCAGCAAATTAGCCTTTAATGTAGGTGTCTCTCTGTCAAGTTACACAATTACGTGAAGCATCTGTATTTTATTATTTATACATAATCCACTCATAATTTAAGACCTATACTATATCAATGAAATAGGGAAATAGCAAGTCAAAGATAAAATAAAATTGGGAAAAATAGTTCGTAGGTAGTGTGTGCTCTCAAGGTGGCGTGACATCTTTCCCATCTCTTTCCCTATGTTCATTAGAATAAGACAAAACAATTTCGGAGTCTCCTCTTATCCATCCAACGATCCTTATTCCAAACTGCGCAATAATCACCATTGGATTCTCCGTTCGGCCCATATTTGTAATGTATTGAAACAACAAAGGATGATTTTCACAATCCTTAGCAATTTTACTGCTCGAGCCAATTACGAATCGAAAAGAGAAATGGAGTGAAAGTGTACTTTAGAGAGTAATATAATTAAATAAAAAAATATTTTTACCATATGCACCAAGTTTTTATTTATTTAATATATACTTGTTAAAATCCTAATTAAAAAATAAGAAATGGAACATCGGACTACAACGATGTACAAAGATCAAAATTAGCCGGAAATGTAAAATGCCGACAGTATTATCGACACCAATGAAATATTTCAAATGACAAAAGTAACCCAAGTGACATATTCAAAAAATCTAAGTAAAACAAACGCTAAATCCATGGCCGGTCCGGTAAAATCTGGGACGAATACGAAATTTTTTTTGGAGACTTTTCAAAAAGTAAAAACTGCAATTTGTTTTTTTTTTGCTAATTATGGGCACTTATAATTTTTATTTAACAATTTTTCTTAATTTTTGGACATTGTTTGCTAATTATAGGACTTTTTTGCTTATTATAAGACCTTTTTCTAATTATGAGGTTTTTTGTTAATTTTGAAGCTTATATTACTAATTTTGAGGCCTATTTTATTAATTATGGGGTCTAACAAAAAGAAAAAAGAAATTTCCCATAAAATGGACCTTGAAAATTTGAGGTCCAATACAAATGTTTCACTAAAATGTGGTTAATGTCGGGTCTGGTTAAACCTAGATCAAAACAGAAATCTACAGATGATGAACTTGAAAGATAAAACCTATATAATCCACGAGAAACCCTAGAATCAATTAGAAAATATATTTAAAAAATAAAAATAATTATAAGATATGTCTCTTACAAATATCTATGAATTCTTTATATAGATAAATCTCAACTAAAAAATAAAAAACAAGCTTAAAATTAAAAAAAAAAAACAAAAGAAAAATAAAATCATGTGAAAAGAGAAAACCAATCGAAATTGCCAAATTTTTAAATAGAAAATAAAAATAAATTAATTAAACCCTAATGATTAAGTTTCTAAATCTAATCCGAAATTGTAAAATATCGGCATCCGACCCGAATATCTGAACGTCCATACCTACACATAAGATATAATCAAATTGGATAAGATAGACAAATAAAAGTAGATCTAAAGAGTGGAATGTATTTTGGAATCAAAGTTAACGTATCAAGATTTTCAAAAAGAAAAATGTTCAACCTACATTATTAAGTATCAAAAAGGAAAAAAAAAAAAAACAAATTTCACGTCTGAACATTTCTTTTACATGAATACTAGTGTAGGCAGCTAGTTAGCTTTGGCTATATAGCCTGTAGCAGGTGCGGGGATTTAAAGCAACAAAGAGCTAGATTCAATAACAATAATGAAAACCAAAATAGTAGAAAAAGCCACGTGGATGTATGGTTACATTTACAAACTAGACCATAAACTTTTTTAGTCCATCCCAAAACATGATTTTTATTGAGTAACCAAAAAAGATTAGTCTTAAAAAACCTTTTGCAAGATTTGAAGAGCTAAAGAAAATAGATGAAACCCAAAAACACAAACACAAAAATAAAGAAAAAGCTCTCATTAGAGAAAGAGGCCACAAAGAAGTCAGTATCCCACGTGCATCTGGGAACTCGACCCCTCTCTCTGCCACAACCCACTCTCTTCTCTTCTTCTTCATTTCTCTCTTTCTCTCTCTCAAAAGCAGAGAAACAAAATAATACTCAAACAGAGGAATCTCAAAACCCTTCTAAAGAAAAACAGAGGAAAGAAGTTTTGGTTTTGGTTTATCAATGGTGGAAGCAAAAGATCAAGATATGGGTGATGGTATGCAATGTATAAACCATCCATTTACTAAAAACCCAGGTGGGATCTGTGCTTTTTGTCTTCAAGAAAAGCTTGGAAAGCTTGTAACTTCATCTTTCCCACTTCCTAAACATCTCTCTTCTTCTTCAACTTCTTCTTCTCCTTCCTTCAGATCTGACTCTGTTGGTAGTACAACTACTGCCTCTGCAGCTTCTCTCTCTCTCTCCGTCTCCGGAGCATCAAACAACAACAACAACAAGCTTCCGTTTTTGTTAGCTAAGAAGAAGAAGAAGATGCTTACTGCTTCTTCTTCTTCTGCAACCACGGCGAATATTGTTTACAAGAGAAGTCAATCTACGAGGACTACGAAGACAACGTACGGAGATTCAGATTTGAGTCCGAGAAAGAGAAATGGGTTTTGGTCTTTCTTACATCTCTACTCTTCGAAACATCATGGAAGCAGTAAGAAAGTTGGAAACTTTCATCAACCCATAAGCCAGAGTGAGACAAAAACAGAGTTGGTAGAGACTACAACAGTTGGATCTTCGTCTTCTTCTTCAGCTTCTTCTTCAATGTCAAAGAGAGTTGTTGGTGGGAGTAGTAGTAACAGAAACGGTATTGATGTGATTGTTGAAGAAGATGGAAGTCCTAACATTGAATTAACACCAAGTGAGAGGAAAGTTTCGAGATCTAGATCTGTTGGGTGTGGAAGTAGAAGCTTCTCTGGTGATTTCTTTGAGAGGATCACTAATGGGTTTGGAGATTGTACTTTGAGAAGAGTTGAGTCACAGAGAGAAGGTAATAACAACAAAGGTAACAAGGTTAGTAGTAGTAACCCTAGTAATGGTGTAAGAGAGATGGTGAGATGTGGTGGGATCTTTGGTGGGTTTATGATAATGACGTCATCGTCTTCTTCTTCATCTTCATCATCATGGGTATCATCATCATCAGCTGAACATCATCATCAACATCATAATCATAACATGGGTCATGGTGGAGGAAGGAACAGAAGCTGGGGATGGGCATTTGCAAGTCCAATGAGAGCTTTTAGTTCTTCTTCATCGTTTGGTAAAAGAGGCCGTACAATTTCAGATTCTACAAGCAAGAACACAACTCCAAACTTGGGTGCAATTCCTTCTTTGTTGTCTGTCAGAAGCTGAATATTAAAAACTTTGATCTTTGTGTTTCTAATAAGTTCTTAAACGAGAAAAATACATTAATAATTAGTTTTGTCTTTTCATCAATGTGTTTATGTTTTAGGTGTTCTTGAAATATTTGTTGATGATCTTTTTGATAATCTTGTTAGTATTGTAATGTCACACCACTACTCTTCTATGTTCATCATCATCTTTTGTCAAACAACTTAGGATACTTTTTTTCTGTGTATTTGTCTTTTTCTCTTTTGTTTATTTTATTCTTTGTTTTGTTTCCTATATCTCTTTGAATGATCTAATGGTAAATAAATTGGTTTTTGTTTGGTTTTCAACAAATTTTTCATTGATAAAATTCGGTTCTATATGATATCACTTATGAAAAAACACATCATTTATTCATGTTTTTGCCAAAGCTTGGCTTTTTGTCAATTCTGTCTATTTTATAAATTCTATGTTCTTTCTCTAATCTCTCTTAGAGCCATGTGTCTAGCTTTATGATGTGTGTTTTAGAAGTATTAATTAAATTAGTAACCAAAAACCAACTGGAAAAGCCAGTCAAAGGAGGAAATTTTTTTATGAGTTTGACTGGCTTTTAAGTGTATGTTTTGTGATAGATGAGTGAATCAAAAGGCACATGCCTTTGCACATGCATTATGATTCCATGGTCCCCAAAAAAAACTTACAATTTTTTTTAAAAAAATCTTTTGTGACCCACAACATTAAGGCATTAATAACGGTTGCACTGCTACATATATCACTGATCACCTAATCTTCAAAAATCAATACAGTGCAAATTTGGTTTCACATCGATATTGTTAAGTAGATTAACGACAAAAAGACTCAGAAGATTTGTTATTACATAACGTGTTGAAGAGGACATGAAAGGGGTCCATGAGATGGAAACTACACATATCAAGGATTCTGCAAAGCCAAAGAGACAGGGCAAAAAGGTCTCATTATCATTTACTCTTTTCAATTTTTATTTTATTTGTTTGTATTTTTTTTCATGTGGATTCATCGATGTACCAAAGACCAAAACTATGTATAATATAGATTATTTAAAAGCTGATCATGTGTTGTTAGATCAATTTTAGTTGGATCGTTTAAGAGATCAAGATCTCAATAAAAAAGACTAGGCATGTTCTTAACTTGCTCCATCTTTTTAGAGCCACAAACACTAGCATGGAAATGTTATAACTAGATTAGAATCATTAAAACATGGAAACGCAAACGGGGTAAAATAAATAAGGGGGCCTATGAATCAAAATTTGAGAATCTCACCCAAGCAAAGTGGTGCAATGGTAGTTAGATCATAATCTTAGGAAAGGAGATTGTATCACTAGAGTTCGATTATTAGTCGAAACTAATTCGTTTTGTTTGGAACCACTTGAACTTTTGGATTTCTGTGGGGATAAATTCGTAGTGGAATTGCGGGAAATTCCTGCCAAATGATCTATGAAATACGGTGTTGGTTTCTAACTATGTTTTTTAAAAATCGATGATTGATGCTAATCTAAAAAAGAAAAAATCTTAGGATTATGATTTTAATAAAAATTTAAGTTTTTTAGTCAATGCAAATTTCTGCGTTTGCAAATGCATTTGTAGAATAAATAAAGCATTTTGTAGTATAATACAAATGCACGTTGTCTGAGTTTGGCTTATACATCTACAAATGACAAAAAAAGAAGAAGAAAAATGAAATGAAACAATCGAAGTCGTAATCTGAATGAATCACGGCCCACTATTGGACACTCGCTAGAGTGATTAGTAGGAATACAACCACTCATTATTACAATAAATTCCGAAATTTGCGCTCATAACAAATACTATTTCAAGTCCATAGATTTTTGATATCGCTACCCTGGAAAATTTAATGGTTTTTTGCCGACCCAGCTAATTCAATCATGGTGTGACAAGAACATGTTGGGTCTATAAATACTATTCATGATGGGTCAAACCCATCCATTTAATACCTCTATGACTTCTTCATGCTCATGTGTTGCGTTGTAAGTTTTGCCGATCGTTTTCATAGTTATTGCCAAAGCGAACCAGAATCTAAAAGTGTCTGTAATTTCCAAAACCTACTTGTCATTAATGAGACCAATAATCTGAAATGCAAAATGTTCTGCTACGTCTATTAGAATGACATGCATTTTATATTTTTATATTCCATCTGTTTTATAATATACGTAAAAAATAAAAATAAAATAATATACTACAGTATGTTTTAGAAATTCTTTTTTGTTTCATATTAGATGTTGGTTTCAACTTTCAATGCAATATTAATTCATTTTTTTTATTAATTTTAACGATAAGTATTATGTAGATTGTTTTTGTCTTTAGTTAAATCGTGTTTAAGTAGATAATAAATGATGTTTTAAATATCATATACTTTCAAGAGAAATTGTTAAAAATGCCCTTTTTTCAATACCCCTTTTCAAAAATGCCCCCTTTGAGAGTCCATTTTTAAGTTTGCACTCTTTTAATTTTTAATGACCATTTTACCCTTATTTGAAACAAAATTAGGTCCACAAAATACAAAATATTTTTTGGCGGGAAAAGTGATCCCATAATTTTCCCGCCAAAACACTTGTAAAAACCTTTAAAATACCTTGTAAAATTTTCCCGTAAAAATTTTCCCGCCAAAAATTTTTTTTTGCGGGAAAAGTGATTCCGCAATTTTTTTTGGCGGGAAAAATTTACAAGGTATTTTAAAGGTTTTACAGAGTATTTACAAGTATTTTGTAAGGTTTTACAATGTATTTTAAAAGGTTTTACAAGGTACTTATAAGGTTTTATAACTTGTAAAACCTTATAAAAAACTTGTAAAACCTTATAACTTGTAAAACCTTATAAAATAGCTTGTAAAATCTTATAATATCTTATAAATACCTTATAAATACGTTGTAAAACCTTTTAAAATACATTATAAAACCTTATAAATACCCTGTAAAAAACCTTTAAAATACCTTGTAAATTTTTCCCCCCAAAAATTTGCGGAATCACTTTTCCCGCAAAAAAATTTTTTTGGCGGGAAAAACATTTACGGGAAAATTTTACAAGGTATTTTAAAGGTTTTACAAGTTTTTACAAGTGTTTTGGCGGGAAAAATTGCGGGATCACTTTTCCCGCCAAAAAATATTTTGTATTTTGTGGACCTAATTTTGTTATATTTCCTTATATATTTGTGATATCTTTTATTAAAAGAAGGGTAATTTAGTCATTTTGTACATAAAAAATGGTATTTTTAAAAATGGACAGCCAAATGGAGCATTTTTGAAAAGGGGTATTGAAAAAGGGGCATTTTTGTGAGTCTCCCTATTTTCAAACATACAGAGAATTCTTTTGCTGAAAACATTGTTGCTCTCAATAGTGTTTATTTTTTATACCGTAGATAAATATTATTTGAAAAAGTAACACGATTTTTCTTATTAAAAACTTTAAGATGAGTTTACAGACTCTATCGTTTTTTTTTCTTTCTTTCTCATTTTGTAGGTTGATTTTTTTTCCTATATAAATACTTGCTCTCATATTCATATGAATAAATTAAAGAAATACATCATTTTTGAAAAAATCATGTTTTTTTTTTTTTTCCAATTTCATCTGTCGGTCTTGCTGAGTTATAATGTTGATTCTTTTGGAAACTAAACCATTTAAATAATAATAACATTTGTAATTTCATCCGCTTTTACTATCGTTTATGAGGGGTCTATTATTTGGATTGTGATTCTCTGAATTCTCTCTTCACTTAAGTTAACTTCACTGTTATTCTTCCAGTCAGTACCCATCATAAGAAGTTCTTGCAAGCCTCAGCAAGATCGTTTCAGGTTTCTGTGCTCATGTTTTAAGACTGTTTAGAAGGAATTTCATAAGCACCACGCAAGAATCACTAAGATGCTTCTTATAGCCAAAGAACCCTCAAAGGCATTAACCTTCTGTCTTAAGACTCCTTTATAATCTTGTGTGTGTGTGGAGCCATTATGAAACTTTTCTTTTTATGCACATTAACCTCACAACGTTTTAGTTTTCTGAAATTAAGTAAGCACATGAGAATTATACAAGATGAGCGATGAGTGAATTTCCACACTGTCTTGGAGATCTAGTTGTTCGATTGTTGTGTGCTACTTGTTTACATGTTGCTTGGGAGACACCCAAAGATAAATTGCAGATTCTAATCTAGTAATAAAATAACACAGTTACACACCAGTAATAAAGAAGGCAAAATACGACCTTACTTGAACATGATCACTATTCACTTCTAATAAAGAAAGCAAATAAAATTAAAACGTGATCTATTTTATGTTTCTTACGTTGCAACATTCTCCTGCTAGAATCAACATCGAAATAGCAACAGAGTAGTGTGTTTGCAAACTCTGTTTTTTCTAAGAACAATTTTACTAACATATGTTAAGCTTTGATCAAGTCATAACTTTCATTGGAAGATTAACAGTCACGAGAATGGGGAAAATAATCACAGATAACCCAAATAATCACATCTTGTATCTTGGATGAGCCAAATGTAATTTGGTAAGGCTCCTTGAGCCAATCATTCATTAATCATAAGTATATATAGGATACAATTTAGGGTTTCCTATGTACTTAAGAATATTCTAGATACAAATCAAATATTCACATATATATTCTAACACCCCCCCGCAGTCCGAGCTAGCGGAGGCCGAATGCTCAGACTGGACCGAAAATCATTAAACATAGACGTTGGTAGTCCTTTAGTAAAAATGTCGGCGTACTGTTGAGGAGATGGAATGTGAAAAACTTTGATTTGTCCAAGTGCTACGCGTTCTCGTACAAAGTGGATATCAATCTCAACGTGCTTGGTGCGTTGGTGCTGAACTGGATTTGACGAGAGATAGACGGCGCTGACATTATCGCAGAAGACGACGGAGGCTTTCTGTAGAGGAAAACGCATTTCAAGGAAGAGATTGCGAAGCCAAGTGAGTTCTGCAACCGCATTAGCAACACCTCGGTATTCAGCCTCAGCGCTTGATCTTGAAACTGTGTGTTGTCTCTTGGAAGACCAGGAGATCAAATTATCACCGAGGAAAACGCAAAAACCAAATAATTTGGCTCTGATACCATGTAATTTGGTAAGGCTCCTTGAGCCAATCATTCATTAATCATAAGTATATATAGGATACAATTTAGGGTTTCCTATGTACTTAAGAATATTCTAGATACAAATCAAATATTCACATATATATTCTAACACCAAATAATCACATCTTGTATTTGTTTCACTGGTTGATCTCCTTTGATGCGATTTTCTTACTAAGATTGCTGTATGTGACTCCAGAATTGATCGCAACGAAAGGATTTAGGTTGAAGCTGAGAGAACTCCATGCCAGGGGTTAACTAAATCTTGTAGTGCCCCCTATACAAGAGTATGCCGGAAAACTTAAGGCGTTGAACCTGAATGTTGGTTAAATCTCTCGACTGTTTATGTATACTTCAGGCACATTGCATCTCATCATGGGGCCATGACTTCAGGTTCAAAATTTGTGATTGTGTCAGCAAACTTTGTCCATTGGCTCTTACTATAGACTTAGTTTTTGTCATAAAACAGACCTTTAGAGATTCTTTGGCTGATGTTCCAGTGTTGGCCCTAACTGGGACGTGCTGGTCCTAAGCCATCGTCTGTTTCAGTCCAATATAAGAATATGTTGTCTAAATTGTAGAGCCTAGTAGCGGACTCAAGCAAGCAAAGACCCTTC
This sequence comes from Arabidopsis suecica, assembly GCA_019202805.1. Lineage (NCBI taxonomy): Eukaryota > Viridiplantae > Streptophyta > Magnoliopsida > Brassicales > Brassicaceae > Arabidopsis > Arabidopsis suecica. Next base: position 7,050,855 of record CM032912.1, on the reverse strand, counting down.
ACCCTTGAATGAGTTGAGATGTGTACTTCAGCAGGTCTAGAGTAGTAAAAATCTCTCGCATCGTTTTTACATACTTTCCAGTTTAAGAAGCTTCCGGAGTGGTTCTTATCTTCTATAGATTTGCCACTTCTACTAGCTCTGTTTATGTAAATTTATTATGCAGACAAAAGAGTGGATGATCTCAATGAATATCTAATCGATAAAACATTGATAATACAGGACTTGTTTGTAAGTTCTTGCTCTCATGGCTGTCTCTTATGTTATGCTCACATGAACTAGTGTGTCTTCTTCTGTTGTGTGATTTATGAGTGTGTCTCCTTGTATTTCAGTTTTCCAACACATTATGAAACTTTTCTTTTTGTGCAGATTAACCTCAGAACGTTTTAGGTTTCTAAATCTAAGTAAGCTCTTGAGAGAATTTTGGATTAGTTTTCCTTAAATAAAATTTCACTACGTTGTGTTACAAGTGACTATCATTTAAGCAGATAGAGAACTGAAACTAATAATGCAAATAAAAGAAAGCAAATGATCCTTATTGGGTCGAGCATCACTCTCGGTTCCATTCTCAGAACTTGTTCTAGTAAGGATGATAGCTAAAGAGATCACAGAAACAATTAACAGTTTTCATTTACACAACATTTGTAAGAAATAGAGATTCATTGAAGATGTTCTATTCAAGTTTAAATCTTCTTGAACTTGGAGAAAGTTCCTGACTCTGAGAAGTAACTGCTTTGACTCCCACTGCCTAATCCTATCGCCTGAGGATTGCACAACTCTATTCCCTGCACAAGAGTGAAAGCCAGACTTGATGTCCCCAAACCAGAGGTAGTGGCACCACCTGTGTTCTGACGCTTTTTGGTGACCTTAGCATTAAGTTTCAGCTTGTTCGAAACACGCAGCCTATTGCTCCCAGCCTGACCAAGCATTCCATATCCATCACCTAATCCATCACCCAGAGAGCTCTCTTCGGGTTTACCAAACGCCATCCTGTTGGCTAACTTCCTTATATCTGTCACTTGATACCTTTCTTTCGTTTTTCTTAGACGGCGACCACCTCTTTTCTTTTTAGGCTCAGAATAAGGAACAGGAAGTGGCGTAGGTTGCCTTCCAGGAGGACGTTCTTGCCACTTGTCAATATTCTTGCGGATTTTCTCCCTCAAAGCTTTCCCGTTTGTTCCAGATGGATCTCCTCTAGTAGCGTCAACTCTTGCCGCCAAAGTCGATTTTGAAGCCAAGAGCCTGCTAGCGCGCATTCGAAGTCCAGGAGGCGTGCTTTGGACAATCTCTGTCTGCTCCAGATAACCCACACGAGACTGTGAAGTTGCAGTAGAGAATCCGTCAAGGTTCTTCCTCTTGTGGCCAAGTACTAGAACATTACAGGCAGGCATTTTTGCAAGTGCCGTTAAACCTCCAGCAGTTCCTATGAGCTTGGCTGCAACAGCGCTCCCGACAATGGCAGAGAGATTTGGTGCGATATATCCCATCTTACTTTCAAGAAAGTCAAGAACCTTCTTCCTTGCGGAATCAAGATTAAGAGCCCGATCACAAGCATCTAACGTCTTTTGTAGGATATCATCTGGCAATGGATTCCCTTTCGTGGTTAAAGCAGTAAGTGAAACAGAAATAATAGTCGCTGGTTGAAGAAGAAGAAGGTCTTCTAGATTAACAAGGGTTAAATCTGTCTCATTGCCAATTTTTTTCACAACACGGGCATAATCGATTGGGTCATGTATTAGCGAGTCAAGCTCCTGGAACTTAAGTCTGTACTTGTCGCGGATAAAGTTGTGGACGATGAAAATCTCGTTCTCAATATCAACTGACAGCTGATTGCAATCTACGATTAGTTTGTATTCAGGATCAGTTCCTATCACCTCCTTATCCTTTTCGAGAGCCTGTTCCACTTTCTTCATTATATCAGCGTATCTCTGTGTTTTCTGTAGCTTAGAAACGCTCTCGAGATCATCATAGTTAAGGGTTTCTAACTCTGCCATGTCCACGTCAATATCCTCCTCCTCCTCTTTTCCAGCATCCACTTCGTTTTCAGATAACTCATCAATGTCTGCGTAGAAAGAAGCTTCAAGAGTTGCCATCGTATACGTATCTTCTACACCGATCGCAGAAGCTTTAGTCAAAAAAACAGAAAAAAACACCTTGTAAAAGATTTTAGTCTCTTGCGTGTTTTGAAGATATTGAAAATTTTGATTATGATGCTCCTTAGGTTTTATATCAAAACCTCAGCCACGGCAAAAGGAAATTTCTTTTTTTTTGGTGTGAAGTAAAAGGAATTCCTTTTTTTTTATTTTCTTTCAATTGGGGAGAAAAGAAAATTTATATTATAAAAATACTGACGTGGCATGGAATATTGCTATGATTCTCTTAAACCCTTGTTTAATTCTTATTGATCACGGTCATGTTCAGGTTTGTATTGAGTATTGCTATGAGTAGTTACAAAGAAAGCAAGTCAAATTAATTAAGGGTAAATTACGGAAATGACAGAAAAGTTTTGCAGAACGAAAAATGAAATGAAACAATCGAAGTCGTAAGATGAATGAATCACGGCCCACTATTCGATATTCGCTAGAGTGATTAGTAGGAACACAACCACTCATTATTACAATAAATTCCGAAATTTGCGCTCATAACAAATATTCCAAGTCCATAGATTTTTGATATCGCTACACCTAATGGGTTTTTTGCCGACCCAGCTAATTCAATCATGGTGTGACGAGAACATGCTGGGTCTATAAATACTATTCATGATGGGTCAAACCCAGCCATTTAATACCTCTATGACTTCTACATGCTCATGTGTTGCGTTGTAAGTTTCGTCGATCGTTTTCATAGTTATTGACTTATTGCCAAAGCGAACCAGAATCTAAAAGTGTCTGTAATTTCCAAAACCTACTTGTCATTAATGAGGCCAATAATCTGAAACGCAAAATGCTCTGCTACGTCTATTAGAATGACATGCATTTTATATTTTTATTTTTTTATTTTTTTTTTGTCATCCGAAATTAATTAGAGCTCAAAAGAGCCATTCCTGAGGAATATTGTTTACATATGTGATATGAAGCGGTTCTGTACGAATTTTTCGTGCCAGATTATCCGCCTTAACATTAGCCCTACGAGAAATTAAAGATAAAGAAAAAGATGAAAACTCCTCCTTGTCGCTCTGAAATTCCTCCAAGTACACTGAAAATGCCGGCCATTCGGTTGGAGAAGACACCATCTTCACCAGGTCTGAACAGTCTGTAAAGAACGCTACCTCTTGATTATCTGCACCAATCATACACTTCATCGCCCAGAGAAGGGCCTCGACTTCGGCATGTAGTGGAGATAGACTTCGACGGAGGTTCGCAGCTCCCATGGTTGGCGGTTCTCCATTTGACGATGTACAGAACCACCCTGTACCGGAGAACTTATCACTTTCTTTCCATGATCCATCCACAAAACAACGGTATCCGGAACAATTCGATTCAAGTGGAACATGCGTCACTCGAATTCGATTTACCAAGTCCACAAAACCATGATTTTCATTATGGAGCTCAATTTGAGCTGATTGCCACAATTGTGCCTCTTTTTCCGCTAATCGTAATACCTCTATTGGGTCTGTATCTATGTTTTCAAAGATTTTTTTCGTTCATTGCTTTCCAAATATACCAAATATATTTATGTTCCATCCGTTTTATAATATATTTATATATGATGTTTTTTGTTTGTTTTATACTAGGGATTGACTCGTGGTACACCACGGGTTAATTATTTAAATTCATAAGTTATTTTAATAAATTGATTAATTTGTTGCGTATATATATTTTTTTTTGTTCACCATGGGTGTTTTTAAATTTTATGTTGTATTTGTTTTGTTTTGTGTTTATAATTGTTAATTTTAGGATTTCACCCGTGGTACACCGTCTCATATTAATACCGAGCCAACCATGTCCCACCATATAGCCCGGTCCCATGAAACTAAATATCATTTTGTTATTGTTCGTTTTAATAATATTATTATTTAAAAGACATATAGTTCGAGTCAATTTAAAAATTTGCTTTCTAATAGTTCTCATAATATATATATTTTTAATTTTTATAGAGTTCATCTATATTATTAATATTATAAAGTTTTTATAGATTAGTAACATCGTTGATAAATATTACTCATCACAAAATTGATAACATCGTTGATAAATATTTATAATTTTAATATTCACCAACCCGCAAATCTTTGATTTTATTTAAAAACAGATTATTGATATTATTAATTTATTTTAGTTGCTACTAATTTCACGTTTACAAATAAGTATTAAAGGAAAAAACAATTAAGATCGTGTAAATCTCTAAACATATTAGAGATTTGTCAAAAACAAAATATTGGATTGAATGTATATTGCATATTCTGTAAACAAAATATTAAGCGTACATTTAAAAGTTAAATATTTTGAATTGATAAGTTTCAACCAAAATTAAAATTAGAAATACCTTCAAAGAAAATAGTAAAAGACAATATGGAATGTCTATTAGCATATTACATCTCACATATACAATAAACTAGGGGAGGTCCCCGCGCCCAGCGCGGGGTTGTATGTTGATTAAGACCAGAATTAATAATCAATATTTAGGGTTATCAAGTTAGGGATATTTATTGATTTAATTTTGTCAAGAGTCTAATTTTTATAACGACATTAATATAGAATTATGGTAAAACGCTATAACTTTTGATATATATTATTAGTAATCAACAATTAATAGTGTTTTTGAATCACAAACAATTATTAGTGTTTATATCTTGATATATATAATAGAATTAAATATAAAAAATCTATATATTTAAACCAACAATATATTAGCAACGCCCCGACGGCCGCCACTGTCCATGGGTTCCCACGTCCAGTCTCGGTCTTTAGACCCATCTTCTTTGTTTTGTCGTACTCTTGATTTTATGACATATTCATGCTTACTCGTTTCTTTCATATTAGCAACGCCCCGACCGCCACTGTCCGTGGGCTCCCCACGTCTAGTTTCGGTCTTTAGGCCCATCTTCTTTGTTTTGTCGTACTCTTGATTTTATGACATATTCATGCTTACTCGTTTCTTTCATATTTGTAATGCCACGACCGCCACTGTCTGTGGGTTCCCACGTCCAGTTTCGTTCTTTGAGCACATCTTCTTGGTTTTGTAGTACTCTTGGTTTTATGACATATTCACGCTTCCTCGTTTCTTTCATATTTGTAACGCTCCGACCGCCACTGTCCGTGGGTTCCCCACGTCCAGTTTCGGTCTTTAATTTGGGCCCATCTTCCTGGTTTTTGTTGTATTCTTGATTTTATGACATATTCATGCTTTTAGATTGTATGTCACTGGAGTTTTTCGTAGTTGGAAACAAATAATTGAAAAATATAATCTCTTACCATATCTCTTACCTATCAAGTAAGTCATCTTGCTCTTTGAAGTAGTTATGTACGTAAAATTTCAATGGTATAGAAACAGGCATCTCCTTTGTATATATCGTGTCATATTTATCGTCCCTATTGTAGTATCTTTGTCTCTACCTTCGCCATTGGTCGCTGCGTAACCCTTCAGTTGATCTCTTGTTTATAAAACCCATATAAAAAGTTGTAAGAGAAATATCATTTTCTTAACTGTATCGTATATGTATTTGTAGTATATTGATCTGAGATTGCAAAGATGTATGCCTATCAAGAAGCTCTTAGCAAAGTAAACACTGAAGATAGGTACTAAAAATGAGAGGGTTACAGAGAGCAAGTATCTATCCCTTAGAAACCACTATGTGCAACTGAGAATAATTCATATATGTACATACATACACATGTATACAACGTATTGAAGCTTTTAAATTTAAATATCGAATGCTACAAAACTGGAAAATTGCTTGTGGAGAAAGCAATATGAACATGGCCACATCTATAACAAATAACCGATTATGCTTGTCGTAGATCATTCTCTTTCAAACCAAAAGTTTTACGTAAACAACATATCAAGTGACTCACAAGAGATACATAAGAGCCATATCCTAAAAATATCCGGCAAAGCAAAAACGCTCCAGGTTCGAGAAGGAAGTCATTGGAAAATTTGAGTATATACCAAACTGGAGAGTAATTCGGCTACAAAGAGAGATGTGTTGGCTTTGAAGAAAAAGCTATGTGATGCTCTACCTTTTATTTATGAATTTTATGCTATGAATATATGTTTTTGTTAGGGTTCAACTTCAGTCTCCGGATTAGAGACTTATATTCATCCGACAAACAATTCGATGTCACAATCAACGCTACAAAATTGGTGGGTTCTCTCTATTAACAAACAAAAAAAATTTATGGGGTATATATATTTTTTTTGTTTTGTTAGATCCATACGACGAAGAACACCAAAAATTCTCATCAATCCGGTACGTTTGATCTTATTTTTATTAGTTTAACAATTACGGTTATGTCCGAATCTGAAATAACCATGGCTCCAGACTCCTTCACACCATGGCCACATATCACCGGAGTGGAGACGATTTCAAATTCGGAGCTTCTCTTCGCATATAAAATCATACATATGGTCTCTTTGTTTCGGGTTCCCTCTACAATAATTAGTACATATTACAAAACTGAGCTACAAAAGAGCACATTGGATTTTGGTAAACATCAAGATTGCTTCCTACCTTCCAAGAAACATGATAGACTAATTCACATCCAAGACCAAACATTAGCCGCCACATAAAGCCTGAATCAAATTAAACGATCTTAGGATGCTCTTCATAATCCGTAAGTTAAAGAGACTTGCATTAATATTGCAAATTAGACTCTAGAGGTCCACAATGGTTAATCGGAGTGTATCAAAGACGACGAATAAAGCATGAATTAGAATATCAGCAGAGGAAGCACACAAATATTCAATAAACGTAATCAATCACTGAGAATAGCATGGACCCAACTTTTGAAAGATTCATAAAAAAGGAAGATTTTTCCTATGCAACAATATTCAAACAATGAGAAGATCAATGATTGATGACTAACCATACAACCGAAGCAAAGCCATAAACAGAAACGAAAGTACTAAAGAGCCACAACAGCAGTGATACGACATTTGTTTCCTCACACTGGAAACAATGACGTGCTTCCATAAATCCAATCTAGTTTTTATGGAAAACAAACCTGCATTCATAATAAACACTACTATTAATTAATATTTTTTATGCAAGAATTAAATGGCAGTATAAAAAATTCAATGGTTAGTGCCGAAAAAAAAAGCAAGGATTAGTTATGATATCAAATCAAAATTAAATATCAAGCAAGGTATTTACATAAAACTAAGGCAGTGGAGGATCTAAGAATTTTTTATATGACAATATCTACAACTAAACAAAGAAAATTTATATATTTTTAAAACAGAATCATTATTTGTTTTTTGGTAAGATTAAAACCGAATCATTATCATATTAGTAAAATTATCATTTATTTATTATTATCCACTTTAATTTAAAAGTTTAAGAGAATATCTGCTTTTTTCTCATAAAAGGATGGAATAATAACATAACTCTTTTAGATTTATAACTATATTTGACATTATCTTATTAAATCTATTAAGATAAATATATTTCTTTTTGAAAAATATAAATAAAATGATAATATAATTATTATAGATTTAAAATTATATTATTATCCATGTCAAAATTTTAAAACATTTTACTTTTTTCTCACATAGGAAGATAGAACAATAACATAACAGTTTAAGATTTACAACATAAAAATAATATCAGAATTGGAACGCCAAATCATAATCAACACAATTAACACAACTCTAATGGGAAATTAGAGTTATCTTGTGATTAAAATACTAAACAAACAAAACTAACCGAAACAAAACAAAAGTCTTCCTTTCAAAATCATTAACGTGACGGATTGCTGACTGATTAAGTTGAAGTTTTAGGCATTTAAAGATCTAGAAAGATGATTAAGGTTAAACATTTTTATTTATTTTAAACAACGTTTGAATGTTGACAAAAAAAGAAGAAGAGAGTGTTGGGACCATCGGGAGAGACAACGTTGAGCAGCTGCGAAAGAAGCCAACGTTGTCTATTATGTTCCTCACAGTGTTTGATTTGACTTTTGATGACATTACACTCCTGTCCACTTGTTGTCTCGAAAGTTCATGCAATGGAAAATTATTAAACAAAACAATTTACTTTTATGTATAAATCCTAGGGAAGAACCGATCAAGCTAAGATCAATGGTTGTGGTTTTAATACCGTATACTTCTCAAATATACCCGTTGAATAACGGAAATCCGCAAGACGGGGAGGAGACGAAGTCAACCTAGCTGGCAAAGGAGCTAACCCAGCTCCTTTGGTCTTATTTATGGTCATATGTATTTAGCAAAATATGGTATACAAACCGAACCAATCAACAACAAAACCTGGTTTTAAATTGTTGTATATTTCTCAAAAGTCAAAACCCATAATAACCAATGGAACAGAAGAAGCTAATGCAGAGCATACTTACGCTTGGAGTAAAGAGTGATGCAAGCTTCCATTGGCACACCCGAAAACGCTTCAGAGCATGGAAAGAAACCTAAAAACCAATAAATTAAACAATAGTTAAATCTTAGTGCATGGAAAACGAATCCTATACATACCAAAGTCCGAATCTCAGTGCCTTAGAATGACCTCGATACCAAAAACTTTAAGTTACTACTTCCATATATGTAATATTTTAGTTTGGGGAGAGAGATTGGCAACGAAGAGTAATTCCTGAATTTAACAGCCAAGTTTGTTATTCCGAATCTAAAGAGAGGAATACTTAAATTGTATTAACGACAAAAATTAGCCTCCTCTGAAGATTCATCCCTGAAATAAGTCATCTTTCTGACTTTGTGGCAACTGTGTTATCAAAAGTTGAGTGTTTCTTCTGAAAAAAATCATATTTGAAAATAATAAGAACATGTACCTCAACAAAATCGGGAGGTACCTCATCTTTTTACAACAAAAAGAAACATACCAAACCATCGATGATTACCTTCTCAAAAGTTGAAACCAAACTTTTTGATTATAAAAATTGATTAGTGGTGAAAATAGTGAAACCATAAATACAAAAAAAAAAAAAATCAAATTTGTACATATAAACTATAAGATCACCTGTTTATTCATTGAATTAGGTCCAAATTTTCCATACACCAGTTCACATCGTCCCCTCCATACATCCACCCTACAATAAAAAGAAAAATTAAAATTAGGTAGAAGTAAAAAAAAGTTTGAAAAAAAAGAACAAAAAAAACAAGGGTTAGTTATGATCTGAAATTGAATACCATGAGCAAGGTATTTATATTGAATAGGAGGCTGTGCATGATTTAGGGTTTCTAAATTTTTCGACGATAAATACAAAAAAAGAAAAGAAAATTTACATATTTTAATAAGCAAATCACTATCATAATAATAAATATTTGTAAAACTGCCATTTATTCATTGTTATCCATGTTTATTTAAAATAATATTTACTTTTTTCCGTAAAAATATGGAATAATAACAACTATTTTAGATTTACTACTATATCTGATACTATCTTATAAAATATATTAAAATTTAAGGGAAAATTCCTTTCTGTTTCAAAAATAAGGCGGAACAATAATATAATTTTTGATTTACAATAGATAGACATGCATGGTATCCATATGCGTCATGTCACGCTGATCCATATTTTTTTTCCAAAACTCGATCTAATTGCTATTATGTGCAAAAATCACCGCCGTTCACGTTCATGTTCACGTTAGCACTCCATACCTTAATTCACACGTAAACCTCTCTGCCTATCTCTGACTTCAGCTCTCTCATCTTCGAGTCTCCCCAAGAAAGTTTTGACACCACACCAACATTTCATTCGTCAAAATTAAATCGAGTTTGCACAAGGTTACAACCGATTAATAGGTGGTCTTCTACCTTCTATTTACGATTTTATGCTATGAATATATGTTTTTGTTAGGGTTCAAGTCAATCTCCGGATTAGAGACTTATAATCATCCGACGAACAATACGATGGCGTGATAACCGTTTCTAAATTGGTGGGTTCTCTTTCATTGATCTACATATTATTTTTTTTGTTAGTTTTTTTTTTCCAAATATTTAGATTGAAACGACGACGAACACGACGATCATACCAAAAAATTTCATCTATTCCGGTACGTTTGATCTTTATTTTAATTAGTTTAACAATTAATAGCCGTTTATGATTAATTTCGGATATCTAAATCTTATTAATTTGAGTAAGGTTAGAATAGTAATTTTTTATGTTTATATTAATGCTCCGATTAATAATTTTCGGATATTTGACATTATCATCTTAAATATATCAATATTATAATAAATATTTTCCTTTTCCATTAATTCCTTTTATAATATAAATTCCATTTTTTTTTGGTATAATTCCTTTTCCGATAAATTATGAAACGGATCTGTTTACACAAAAGGTAAAAAAAAAAAAAAAAAAAAAAAAAAAAAAAAAAAAAAAAAAAAAAAAAACAAACAAACCCATCAACCGTCTCCATTCACACGTTTCTTCATTATGATCACGAATTCACGTTCATGGAAGCTTCATCATACATTAACACACTTACAAGTTTCTTCGTCGAGTTTTTATCCAAGGTTTCTTCATCAACTCTGTATCCAAGGTAATAAATATTTGTTCTTTTCATTGGTTAGAATTATAGGGTGCAGGATAGTATTGACGTCTTAAAGACATAACATGGGCAAGATACTATGAGACGCTTGACTATTCTGCTTCGACAGATCAACAGGTGAAATTCTATCACTAAATTATTAGATCTCTGTTATTGCTATGAATATATGGTTTATGTTAGGATTTCAAGTTTTGCCTTCGTTTAGAAGAATTATATTCACACGACGAAGAACACGATGAATTCGATTAAAGCTTCCTAACTGGTACTTCGTTGTTCCTTTTTTTTTTTGGTTAATTATCATGTTTATTGTTTCCAAAATTATTTTTTCCTGGTTAATTCCGAAATTCAATTTAATTTTTCCAAAATTAATTAGATTTCATTAAGGGTAATTAAGTAATTACGTAAAATCAAGGACTCAACAAGAGCCGAGAGTCCGACACGTCAGCAAAAACACTTCTCAAATATTGTTATATATAGATATAGATTTTGACCTTTACGATCATGATGGCTCTCCTTCAACTCATTGAATTTTTGAGTTCCATGCTTCCTCTCCCTTTGGATGCCCATCGTCCTTCAAACTTAATGATCTCATCACAACATTCTTCTTCGATTAAAAAAAAAACATTCTTCTTCGACTTTTTACCGGCTTCAAACTCATTGCTTTTGTTTTGATCATAGTTTTTCAATCAAAAGATAAAATAAACCTTCAGACAAATGCCAAAAAGACAATAAATCACAAAACCAAATCGTCCAAAAAATACAGAGCAAGACCATAATCAAGCAACTCAATAAAATGCATGGGAGAATAAAGCTTAAGAAACACACATAAAAAAATGGTCTCAATCATAGTGGGATGGAGAAAAAGTATTTAATCATCAACGTCTAAGATCCAATTCAATCCCCACCACGAGCATCAACACTAACACATCAATCATCATAGTGAAGCTCTTCAACAGAAACTCACACACCCACATCGATTCGTAAACAGGAAGAAACCATAAACAAACATGAATTTGAAAACTCTTCTAAGAACATAGAGAATTAGGTAAAGTAATATAAAAAACGAAAGTAATTTCTTAATACTACTAAAAAGTTAGTAATGCGATAATTAAGGAAGACAAATATGCAATCGTGACTCAATGACTCTAACATAAACAAATATGCAATCTTTTTTTTTTTTTTTGTCATCCGAAATTAATTAAAGCTCAAAAGAGCCATTCCTGAGGAATGTTGTTTACATAGGTGATATGAAGCGGTTTTGTACGAACTTTTCGTGCCAGATTATCCGCTTTAACATTAGCCCTACGAGAAATTAAAGATAAAGAAAAAGATGAAAACTCCTCCTTGTCGGTCTGAAATTCCTCCAGATACACTGAAAACGCCGGCCATTCGGTTGGAGAAGACACCATCTTCACCAGATCTGAACAGTCTGTAAAGAACGCTACCTCTTGATGATCTGCACCAATCATACACTTCATTGCCCAGAGAAGGGCTTCGACTTCGGCATGTAGTGGAGATAAACTTCTACGGAGGTTCGCAGCTCCCATGGTTGGCGGTTCTCCATTTGACGATGTACAGAACCATCCTGTACCAGAAAACTTATCACTTTCTTTCCATGATCCATCCACAAAACAACGGTATCCTGAATAATTCGACTCAAGTAAAGCATCTCTCACTCGAGTTCGAGTCACCAAGTCCATAGAACCATGATTTTCATTAAGGAGCTCAATTTGAGCTGATTGCCACAATTGTGCCTCTTTTTCCGCTAATCGTAATACCTCTATTGGGTCTTTATCTATATTTTCAAATATCTTTTCATTCCTTGCTTTCCAAATATACCAAATAATCCATGGGAAGACTGATGAATCAAATTCTGAAGGTATTCTCCAAAACAAATGATCCAAATTCGCAAAATTAGATTCTGTAGGAAAAATCCCTACAGCCGTAGGAATCTGTGAAAGCGCCCAATTCTGCCGTGCAGGGTGGCACTGAAAAAGTGTATGATTGACTGTTTCCTCTACTGCGCCACATCTGGCACATCCCGTGTCACAATCAATTCCTCTTTTTCGAAAATTTTCCGTAACCGGTACACAACCCGTTAAGATTTGCCACAAGAAATGGCGTATCTTAGGTGGACACTGTACTTTCCAAGAATGTGCTTTTAGTAGGTTGATGTCAGGGCCAAAAGCAGGTAAATTGGTCTCCGACTTTTCTATCCGTATGGTATGATATCCCGATTTGACTGTATATTTTCCGGATTTTGTAAAATGCCAACCCAAAGAATCTTCCTTTGTTGGCACACCCACATGTATGGCGCTTACTAGCGCGACATCTTCTGGATCAAAGATCGCTTTTAAGAGATCAATATTCCAAAAATTCGATCGACTATCTATAAGATCGTTAACTTTTAAAGATGGGTCAGCAACTGAACCATTACTTTTTGCTGGTCTCGGGAATTGAGCTGGAATCCAGGGATCCTCCCAAACCGAGATGGATGTCCCAGATCCGACTCTTTTAATAAGTCCTTTATTAACCAGAGATCTAGCTGAACATATACTCCGCCATCCATATGATGGAGAATATGATTTTATATTTTCCAAAGGATTGGATTTCCTAAAATACCGTCCTTTAAACACCTTTGCGAAAAGAGAGTCCGGAACCGTGATCAACCGCCATAATTGTTTTGCTAGTAAAGCTGAATTAAAATCGTCAACGTTCCGAAATCCTAATCCCCCTTCCGATTTGCTATTGCACAATTTATTCCAAGCCATCCAATGCATACCTCTAGAATCACCATTTGAGCTCCACCAAAAATTAGCAACCGCACTAGTAAGTTTAGAAGTGATTGTTTTTGGCAATCTGAAGCATGACATAACATAGGTTGGTAATGCTGCAGCTACCGATTTTATCATCACTTCTTTTCCCCCTTTTGATAAAAATTTTGCCGACCATTCGTTAATCCTTGTTTGTAGTCTATCTCTGACAAAAGAGAAGATTTTTGTCTTCGAGCCCCCCAAACTCTCCGGCAATCCAAGATAAGAACCCATTCCACCGATATTAGTGATACCTAAGGTAGATTTGATTTCTTCCTTAATTTCATCATCTACCTTATGTCCAAACTGAATCGAGGATTTTAAAAAATTAATCTGCTGTCCCGAGACCGCTTCATACTTCTATAAAATCCCTAAAATTACCCCACATTGGTCTTTATTAGCCTTGAAAAAAACAAGCTATCATCCGCAAATAACAGATGTGAAACCGAAGGACTTGCATTAGCTACTTTGATACCTGTAATTAATTTTTCCCGTTCAGCTTTCCGAATGTTCGCAATTAGCACTTCTGTGCATAGGATGAATAAATAAGGAGAGAGCGGATCTCCTTGTCGTAAACCCCTCTCTGGTATTATTAGTCCTTTAGGTTGTCCATTAAGGAGAACTCTATATTGGACCGTTGTAATACACCACATTATCCATTTAATCCATTTTTCACAGAAACCCAATTTTCTTAAAACCTTCTCTATGAAAATCCATTCCACCCTATCATAAGCTTTACTCATATCCGTTTTAATGGCCATGAATTTTCCTTTACATGATGGGTTAGTTCTCAACCCATGGAACATCTCTTGTGCAATGAGAATATTATCTGAAATCAATCGTCCTTCTACAAAAGCCGATTGTGTTTCCGAAATCAGTTTTGGTAGCACCGTCTTAAGTCTTTGGCAAAGAATCTTCGATATAATTTTATACCCAACATTGCAAAGACTGATAGGCCGTAATTCCGTCATCCGTGTCGGTCTTTCCGTTTTTGGAATCAGACAAATATTAGTCGTATTTAACCGTTTATCAAAAATTTCATCCTCTAAAAAGGAATTGACCAGAAATAAAAGGTCTGTTTTAATAGTAACCCAAGCCTTTTGGAAAAATAAAGCTGTCATTCCATCAGGTCCTGGCGCTTTTTCCGGATGCATCATAAACAGAGCTGTTTTCACCTCACATTCCGTTACGGGTGCCGTTAGAAAATTGTTAATCTGATCCGTAATCAGAGTTTGAACTTCTGCCAAGGATTCTTCAAAAGCCTCAGGCTTAGTTGTAGTAAACAATTCCTTAAAATAAGTTACCGCTATATTTTGAATATCTTTATCCTCTGCAGACCAAATTCCGTTTTCATCATGTAACCCCGTTATTCGGTTCCTTGCCCGTCTTTGTTTTGTTAAAGCATGAAAATACTTTGAATTATTATCCCCTAGTTTCATCCAAAAGCTTCTGCTTTTCTGATGCCAATACAGTTCCTCATCTCGATAAGCCTTTTTCAACCGCAAAGTTAATTCTGTAATCTCCTCACGTGATCTCCTATCATCTCTTTGTGCCATAAGTAATTCCGATTTTAGTTCCTCAATTGTTTGCCGCCCGAAAGGAGTTAAATCTTTCCTCCACTGCGAAATAGCCCGCCTACAATTAGTCAATTTTTCCACAAATTTTCCTTCTCCTAACTCAGAGTCAGAATTCCAACCATTTGAAATTGCCTCGAGTAATCCTTCCTTCCCAATCCATCTTTTATCAAACCTGAAATTTCTTTTCCCACGTGGGACCTTATCCATGAGGGTAGCTACCACCGGTGAATGGTCGGAAGCTACCATTGGTAAATATTCAACGAAAGAATTGCAAAATAATTCATGCCAATCTTCGTTTGCTAAAGCTCTATCCAACCGACACTGTATTGGTTTCTTAATGATCAAATATGCAATCGTGATGGCTAAATGATAAAAATGAATGCGGCCATTATTTATAGTGGGGAAAAGGATTCATTTATTTAGGGTTAGCTGTACAATATTCGAATTATATATAGATTGATGCTTTTTTTTTTGGTTATAAATGCAAATGATCGCATATACTACTTTCTGAATAAATTAGTTCCAAAAAGATTGTGTAAGTTCCTAAATTTCTGATGATTTGAATATTATATTAGTAACTATATAGGAGATTTCTAAAATTTTAAATAATAAATATATGCGATTAAAGTAATAATAATAAATACATTTTGTAAAAATTGAAATTGGTTTGAGTAAATTGTTGTAGAATTGAATAATTAATAAATGGTGATTGCAATTTAGGTAATATTCTTTAAGATTCGAAATCTTAACTTAATGATTGACATTTAAACAATTTTATATATGGTTAGTTGTTTGAAATCGCATTATATGGTATGAAAGATTTGTTGATTGAATATCTTTATTAGGGAATATTAGGAAATCAAATATTTTCGAATTGAATTTTCGGGTCAAAATCAGTTAGAGATATTTGGGGATTTAATGTAGGGATATTATCTAATAAGGAATTATCCGATTCAAAAGATTTCGGATCAAAACATCAAATATGGGAGGATCCGAATCAAAGATTTCCGGGTCAAAAATTTGAAAAAACTCGACCCGATTAGGGACCCCAAAAAGTGTTGCAAAAATGTATAGTAGATTAGATGATAGTTTCAACTTTTAATGTAATATTAATTAATTTTTTTATTGATCTTGATGATTGTTTTATAACTAATTAGTTAATTTTTTTAGGAAGATAATAAAGGATGTTATAATTTATAAACCAATGAAAATTAAATTATATTTTAATCTGTATGCAAAAACCTTAAACATTATTATTTTCAAACAAATGGAGAATTCTTTTTTTGAAAACACTGTTGCTTCTCATTAGTGTTTATTTTGTTTATACAGTAGATAAACATTATTTGAAAAAGTAACACGATTTCTTTTGTTAAAAACCTTAAGATGAGTTTAAAGACTTTATACCCATTATTAAATAATGTAACAAACTTGAATTATATACAGGGCCGGTCCTAGCCTGTAGATGGCCTAAAGCATATTTAAAAAATGTGGCCTTCTTATATAAATACTAACGATAAAATTTAACATTAAACTACTCGAAAAAGTGTTAGAAATCATTAAATATATTTGATAAAAATAGTTATTAAATGTTATAACAACGTAAAACACGAAAAAGCTAATTAACTAAGCGTAAGCCAAAAACCGAACCGACGCTATGAATATGGTGGCTCACAAGCGCCGGTCGGAAACAAAAACGTTAAGCTGTATAACTATTTATGAACCACCGAAATATTCCACCGAAATATTCCAAAATTATAGTTATGAGGTTGGTTTTATAAAGATGTATTACTTATTAAGCAAATAAAATATATATGTAAAGTAAAGGAAACTACCGTGAAGAGAAGAATAAGGATATAATTAAAAAAAAAAAAAATTGAAAAGTGAAAAATATTAACCAAAAAAGAAAAAAAAAATATATGTCTAAGAATGGATTCGAACTCAAAATCTCAGACAAACTTCAGGAATACATAACCACTACACCAACATAACACTTTCAAAAATGTGGCCCTTAACTTTCTTATATATTGTGTAGCCTAAAGCAAGTGCTTTGCTTGCTTTATGGACAGGTCGGGCCTGATTATATACCTTTAACCAATTGAATAAAAAAAATGATTCAGATACAAATGAACAAATAATTACGACTTAACAATTCAAATCAATATCAACAAATATAAAAAAAAAACTATATTGAAATTGGCTAACAGTTATATAGTTCAGGTTTGTTATTTAAAAATTGTGTAAGTTTGAGTTGATAAGTGCAGGGATCAGAATTTGGGTTGAAAAAAGCTGCATGAAAATAGTTGGGGTTGATTTTTGGCAATTTTCCGTAGTAGTATTCTTTGGTGTTTAAGTTTTTAAAATGCAAGCAGAATCAACATCGAAATATTAACATAGAAGTGGGTTTGCAAACTCTCTTCTTTCAAAGTACAATTTTACTAACAGATGTTACGCTTTGATCAAGTCATAACTTTCATGGGAAGATTAACAGTCACGAGGATGTCACAAAGACATTGCACGACTTAGTAAGCATATAATAAGCATTAGTTACCAATACTGATTTCTAAGCATTAGTAGGGCTGGGACTTTTAATCGAACCGAGAATACCGAACCATTTTTTTGGTTTTTGGTTCAAACTCGGTTCAATAGTCGATTCAATTCGGAGAGATTTCAAAATAGGTTTGGTTTTTGGTTCGGTTAGCCGATTTTTTTTAACCAAAATTATACTGAAATTAAGCCAAAATATACCGGAAACGAACATAATCAACCAATTTTACAAGATTAAACCGGTTTTATCCAATTTTAACCGCCGAAAACCCAAAAATCGGTTCACTTCGGTACAATTTCACTATCCGAAATATACCGATAACCGAACCGAACCGAACCGAACCAAATATATATTTGGTTAGTTTCGATTGGAATTTTCAAAAACTGGAAAAAAAACAAAGTGTTTGAACCGAAAAAACCGAACTCGCAGGCCTAACCAAAACCATGAGAGAAATGGGCAATCACTTTTACGTTTCTTAAAATATACTACTTGAAGATATACTACTTTTACGTTTCTTAAGATATTACTACTTGAAGATTAGAAGATATTACTACAAAACACAAAGCATAACATTAGTTCCATAAAAATAGAAGGCAATGGAAGAGAACAAGACATTGCATAAAAAAAAGAGAAGAAGTGGAGATTTTTCGAGAAATAGAACATGAAGAGACTTTTCCCCTACTTGTGTATTTACATGATAAAAGATGTGTGATCATTTCAGCAAAAGTCGGTGGCTCTTGACTCCAACACCTCTCTATAATCGCAACCAACATTTGATTAGTTTCTTTTGGAATTCTTTCTCTAAAAAGGACTAAATGCTTGGATGATGTTTCGAAAAGTGAGTGGTTGTGCCTACACAGATCTCTCCTGATGAGGTCATCAAAACTAGCTTATCCGAGACTGATGAAGAAGTCGACATCCCGACTATGAGGCATCCACCATGAACATCAAAATATCTGCTATTCAAAACTTTAGTAAATAAACATTTCGGGTCTTGGACACACCTCCAGGCTTGTTTAGCCAGCAATGCTTGATTAAAATATTTAATATCTTTAAACTCCAATCCACCATCTTCTTTAGAGAAGGACATTATGTCCCAACTTATCTAATGCATCTTTCTCTTATGTTCAGTGTACTCCACCAGAAATCAACCATGGCACTAGTCAGATTACCACACGTCGTCTTAGCTAGTTTGAAACAGGACATGACATACACATGCATGGCCATAGCCACCGCCTTCAACAAAATCTCCTTACCACCCTTCGATAGGGATCTCGGAAACCATCCAGAAAAACAAGATTTCAGCCTGTCTTTAATGAAATCAAACATATCTATTTTAGAATCAGAAAAACACTCAGGCAAACCCAGATAAGTACCAGCACCCTTTTCCTTGAAAATAGGCATGGGCAATCGGCGTGAACCGTTTAAACCGAACCGAGGAAACCGAAACATTCGGTTATCGGCGCCTAAGCTTTGAGGGAGATCAAACCGAATGGTATAATTAATTTAGTAGCTCGATTATTGATTCGGTTTGGTTTGGTGGTCATGGCCTATAATGTTTTGGTCTTGCTTAATGTCTGTAAACTTGATGATTTCTCAAATGTATGAACATTTTTTGTCTGTTTTGGTCTGGTTCGGTTTAAAATAACCGAATTAGATTTTTTTTGGTTTAATTCGGAAGATCAAATAAATCAGAAAACCGACCCGAATAACCTGTAAACCGTTTGACCCGAACCGAACATTTATTCGGACATAATTCGGCATATTTTCTATATAACCGAACAACTAGAAAACCGAACAGACCGAACCGAATAACCCGAAAGAACCGAGTGCCCAGGCCTACATGAAAATACCTAGCTGAGCTTTGATAGACTCTTTATGCACCTCCTCCACATTTTCCCCAAAAGTGAGAGAGGACTTTTCAAAGTTGATCTTTTGGACAGTAGCATCCCCATACATTTTGAATATCAATTGATCTTTTGGACAGTAGCATCCCCATACATTTTGAATATCGACTTGATGACACTTACTTTATTAGCACCTGTTTTACAAAGGAACAAACTATCATCAACAAAAAGTAAGTGATGAATAGCCGGACCCTCACTGGAAAACTGAATACCATTCATAATGCCTTCTCTTTCAGACATATTCATAAGATGTGTCAACGCTTCTAGTACACAAAACAAACAGAAAGGGAGATAAAGGATCTCCCTATCTTAACCCTTTTTTAGGTTTAATCATCCCAAGGTTGACCATTAATAAGAACCGAGAAAGAGACAGAGGTAACACAAAACATGATCCAACTAACCCACTTCGAATGAAAACCCATCGCATTAAGGCGAGATACGATCACTCCACCCTATCATATGCCTTGAACATATCAGACTTGATTTCTATTAACTCCTTAGAGATATGAGCATGAGTTCTTAGACCATGAACTACAAGCAATCAAGATGTTATATGAGATTAATCTTTCAGCTACAAAAGCAAACTAATTAGCGAGACAATATCCCCCGGCCAAGGTTGCAATCTACTAATCAACACCTTTGAGATGGTTTTATACAAAATAGAACACATGCTAAATTGCTAATAGGCCTCAGATCAAACATCTTATCCGGGTTAACTACTTTAGGCAATAAACAGAGCTGAGTATATTCCACTCAATGGGTGTAGACATCATGTTCAATGGCCTTATTTTTTTGTTTTTAATTAACAATCCTCAACGAATCCTTTCATTTTTGACATATTTTCAACGATGCTCCCAAAACTGTTTGGCTCTAATGCTTTCCTCTCCTAAGGAATTACTTGCTTCACCTTCCATATTTTATCTTGAACAGTTTCACATATTTTTTCAAAAATTTAAACCTTAAATATAAACATATCTTGAAAATCATTATGTCTACAAAAATATTAATCTACATTAAGACATATTAAAAAATGTGTGTCTGGAGGAAGAATCAAAACTTCGTGTGAACCTGTATATCTATACGATCACCTTAAATTTTTTAATGAACTTTGTTTTCAGAAGTGTTTCATTTCTAAATTTGGTTATTTTTATTTCACTTTAAATTAATACAACTTTCAAATTGATAAAATTGATTTTTTTTTAAATGATTAAATTATTGTAGAGTATTTAATTTTAAAACCAAGTAAATATATCGTCAAGTTCCAACAAATCTTACCGAATTTATAGCTAAAATAATTATAAATCGACGGATATGTTTTGTTCTTCAAAATAATTGAGTCGATTAAATCCAAACAAAAGAGAATGAAAACTTATTAAAAAATTGAAAGTTGTAAGAGAATCACTAATAATATTTCATATTCAATACTATATTTTTCAAGCAAACAACTTAGCACGTCCTCTAATATGTTTGGAAGTGCCACACACGAACCCAAGTTGCCAAGATAATATAATATTTACATACAAAGAAAGACTATATAAAGGGTGTTCATGTTCAAGTATATCATAACAAAAACAAAGAAATAAAAGAAGCAGTGGTAAGATCCTCAAGAACGATGGGGTTAGGGCATCTTTTGGTTTATGTCGTGGTCCTAAGTGCCATTGCGGCTACAGTGACATCGTACCCTTACTCATCTCCTCAAACACCACAATACAATTCTCCAAGCCATGAACACAAATCATCATATCCACCCAAAAAGTATTCCCCATACTACTCAGCATCACCACCACCTTCACCACAATATCGAAGACAAGGCCCTAAGTACACGCCACATCCAAAACCATACCTCTACAGTTCTCCACCTCCTCCATACTACTCTCCTTCTCCAAAGGTTGAGTACAAGTCCCCACCACCGCCGTACGTCTACAGCTCCCCACCTCCTCCATACTACTCTCCTTCTCCAAAGGTTGAGTACAAGTCCCCACCACCGCCGTACGTCTACAGCTCCCCACCTCCTCCATACTACTCTCCTTCTCCGAAGGTTGAGTACAAGTCCCCACCACCGCCGTACGTCTACAGCTCCCCACCTCCTCCATACTACTCTCCTTCTCCGAAGGTTGAGTACAAGTCCCCACCACCGCCGTACGTCTACAGCTCCCCACCTCCTCCATACTACTCTCCTTCTCCGAAGGTTGAGTACAAGTCCCCACCACCGCCGTACGTCTACAGCTCCCCACCTCCTCCATACTACTCTCCTTCTCCGAAGGTTGAGTACAAGTCCCCACCACCGCCGTACGTCTACAGCTCCCCACCTCCTCCATACTACTCTCCTTCTCCGAAGGTTGAGTACAAGTCCCCACCACCGCCGTACGTCTACAGCTCCCCACCTCCTCCATACTACTCTCCTTCTCCGAAGGTTGAGTACAAGTCCCCACCACCGCCGTACGTCTACAGCTCCCCACCTCCTCCATACTACTCTCCTTCTCCAAAGGTTGAGTACAAGTCCCCACCACCACCGTACGTCTACAGCTCCCCACCTCCTCCATACTACTCTCCTTCTCCAAAGGTTGAGTACAAGTCCCCACCACCACCGTACGTCTACAGCTCCCCACCTCCTCCATACTACTCTCCTTCTCCAAAGGTTGAGTACAAGTCCCCACCACCACCGTACGTCTACAGCTCCCCACCTCCTCCATACTACTCTCCTTCTCCAAAGGTTGAGTACAAGTCCCCACCACCACCGTACGTCTACAGCTCCCCACCTCCTCCATACTACTCTCCTTCTCCAAAGGTTGAGTACAAGTCCCCACCACCACCGTACGTCTACAGCTCCCCACCTCCTCCATACTACTCTCCTTCTCCAAAGGTTGAGTACAAGTCTCCACCACCACCGTACGTCTACAGCTCCCCACCTCCTCCATACTACTCTCCTTCTCCAAAGGTTGAGTACAAGTCCCCACCACCACCGTACGTCTACAGCTCCCCACCTCCTCCATACTACTCTCCTTCTCCAAAGGTTGAGTACAAATCCCCACCACCACCGTACGTCTACAGCTCCCCACCTCCTCCATACTACTCTCCTTCTCCAAAGGTTGAGTACAAGTCCCCACCACCACCGTACGTCTACAGCTCCCCACCTCCTCCATACTACTCTCCTTCTCCAAAGGTTGAGTACAAGTCTCCACCACCACCGTACGTCTACAGCTCCCCACCTCCTCCATACTACTCTCCTTCTCCAAAGGTTGAGTACAAGTCCCCACCACCACCGTACGTCTACAGCTCCCCACCTCCTCCATACTACTCTCCTTCTCCAAAGGTTGAGTACAAGTCTCCACCACCACCGTACGTCTACAGCTCCCCACCTCCTCCATACTACTCTCCTTCTCCAAAGGTTGAGTACAAGTACCCACCACCACCGTACGTCTACAATTCCCCACCTCCACCATACTACTCTCCTTCCCCTAAAGTCACTTACAAATCTCCCCCACCACCATATGTCTACAAGACACCCTACTATTGATACTGAATTGTTTCATTATCAAGAAACATGATTCCAATATTTGTTTTTTATTATTATTTTTTTCTCTTGATTCTTCTGAATTTTTTTTCTTTTGTTCAAATATCTCGTTAATTTTTTATTTGATAAATAAAGTTGGGTATCTTTTTACATACACTTTTGTTTTGTTTATAATTTGTTTGAATTGGCTCAAAATTTTTAATATATTTTTTTTATCCATTGATTAAAAATATTTTGGTTAGGATATAAAGCTAGTTTATATCAGAAAACTATTAAGAACTCATATATAAGATATATAAGCTCTTTCGTATTTCAAAGCAACCAAGAAACAATGAAACTTAACGTATTGAAGATTCTCTTTTGGTAAATCTTTAAATCCAATTACGATCATCGCTAAATCGAAGCAAATTCGTCCCAAATAAACTGTTACTGTTTGACGGAGTTGCATATATGTCGCATATGTGAGACTATTTTGCGACTAAAGCGAGTGACTTGATTTTTTTTTTTTTTCCATCCAATAACTTTATTATTGCATACGTTCGGCATCACTGTTTACAAGAGAGTACAAAAACATAGGACAGGAATGATACAATTCATAAAAGTTTGAATGGTTGACAGCCTTCTTTGCCAATAAGTCAGCACATTTGTTCTGTTCTCTGTATCGGAACGTGAATTTGCTAGCTGTGAACATGTTCCTCCATTGTGCAATGGTTTTCAGATAGTGTCGGAGTCGGTGGTTATGTTCCTTGCTGTTGATGACGTTGTTAACGTATTGATTGTCTCCTTCGAACTCAATGGTTCGGTAGCCTAGTGCCCAAGTGCATTGAATAGCCCATATAAGCGCTGAACACTCTGCTTCCTCTGTTGTTGCTCGTCCTTGGAATTTCCCCATGCCGCAGTCCAAGCAAATCCCTTGTGAATTGCAAATGATCCAACCAATCCCTGATACGCTGTCACCGTCATGATGGGATACGTCATAGTTACATTTAACCCAGCCTGTCATCGGCCTCCTCCATGTTTCCATTCTTGCTCTGTTTTGTTGTAGGAAAGCGAGTGACTTGATAAAGCCTCTCTGAATCGTCATATTTTTTTGTATAATTTATGACCAAAATTCTGTAGTCGTAAAAATATATCAACATATATAGTCGTGGATAGGTGACCACTTTCTGACCCTACAGTTGGGTCGTAAATATGCGATGAATGTACCTCTGTTTTTGACGTAGTTGTATAGAATGGTCTACGCAGGTTTTCTTGTATATATCTAAAGATGGGTTTTGTATTATTCTAATGAATTATACGTTAGTTTTCAAATGTAGAGTAAAAGACAAACTCTCCTATGCCAAAAATGATGTAGTGCGTCCTTATGGAAAGAACGAAACTCTCAATCTCTCATCTCAA
Organism: Arabidopsis suecica; assembly: GCA_019202805.1. Lineage (NCBI taxonomy): Eukaryota > Viridiplantae > Streptophyta > Magnoliopsida > Brassicales > Brassicaceae > Arabidopsis > Arabidopsis suecica. Next base: position 7,026,430 of record CM032912.1, on the reverse strand, counting down.
GGTTTACAATTTTATTACACAATAATATAAGTTCACCATATATCAAGGAAAAGTTCTTCGGTATCATTTCTCGCTCCTCTTCTTATGCAGCTATAATTGTTGCTATCTTTCTCTCTGGTTAAAAAAATTTATTTTATTGATACAAATATGTAAACTTCTTGACTGTGTAACTCCAATATCTCTCTTCCTCTATAATTCTTGACCCATAATTAATCTACATTAAGAATTTTATATAATACATATTAATAAACTGTGGTAACTGGTAAGAGGACGAATCGAATCTTCACTTGAACTTGTATATGAACTTTTGTTTCAGAAATTTTGAGTATTTCTCTTCTAAATTTGGTTATTTTATTTCACTTTGAATTATCGGAACTTTCAAATTGATAAAACTATAGTAAATTATTTAGTTTTAAAACCAAGTAAATCGTCCAAGTTCCAACAAATTTTACGGAATACATTTATTAATTATAAAACAAAGATATTCTCTATGGCTAAAACGACGAATGTGTTTTATTCTTCAAAATAATTAAGTCGATAAAATTCAAACAAAAGAATACGAAAACGTATTAAAAAAAATTCCAACGTTGAAAGATAATCTAATAATATTTCATATTCACCACGAATCACTACTTTTCAAACAAACAACTTAGCACGTCCTCTAATATGTTGAGAAGATAATATAATATTTACACATAACTAAAGACTATATAAAGGATGTTCATGTTCAAGTATATCATAACCAAAACAAAGAAATCAAAAGAGCAGGGATGAGATCTTCAAGAATGATGGGGTTAGGGTATTTTTTGGTTTATTTCTTGGTCCTAAGTGCCATTGCGGCTACAGTGACATCATACTCTTACTCATCCCCTCAAACCCCCAATTCTCTACCACCACCATATGTCTACAACTCCCCATCTCCACCGTACTACTCTCTTTCTCCAAAGGTTGGCTACAAGTCTTCACCACCACCACCGTATGTTTACAGTTCCTCACATCCACCGTACTACTCTCCTTCTCCAAAGATTGACTACAAGTCTTCACCACCACCATACGTCTACAACTCACCACTTCCACCGTACTACTCTCATTCCCCAAAAGTTGACTACAATTCTCCACCACTACCATACGTCTACAGCTCCCCACCACCACCGTACTACTCTCCTTCTCTAAAGGTTCACTATAAGTCTCTACCACCATCATACGTCTACAACTCCCCACCTCCACCGTACTGCTCTCCTTCTCCAAAGGTGGAAAACAAGTCTCCACCACTACCTTACGTCTACAGCTCCCCACCACCACAATACAACTCTCCTTCTCCAAAAGCTGACTACAAGTCTCCACCACCACCGTATGTCTACAACTCCCCACCACCACCATACTACTCTCCTTCTCCGAAGGTCGACTACAAGTCCCCACCACCACCGTACCTCTACAGCTCCCCACCTCCACCGTACTACTCTCCTTCTCCAAAGGTTGACTACAAGTCCCCACCACCACCATATGTTTACAGCTCCCCACCTCCACCGTACTACTCTCCATATCCAAAGGTTGACTACAAGTCTCCACCACCACCTTACGTCTACAGCTCCCCACCACCACCTTACTACTCTCCTTCTCCAAAGGTTAACTACAAGTCTTCACCACCACCTTACGTCTATAGCTCTCCACCACCACCATACGTGTACAGCTCCCCACCTCCTCCATACTACTCTCCTTTTCCAAAGGTTGAGTACAAGTCTCCACCACCACCTTACGTCTACAAGACGCCCTACTATTGATATTGAATTATTTCATTAACAAGAACCATGATTGCATTAATTTCATTTTATGATTTTTTTCTCTTGATTCTTTATTGCACTTTTGTTCAACTTGTTAAGCTTTCTATTTGACCAATCAAATTTGCTATCTTTTTATATGAACTTCTTGTTGATATTTTGTTCGAATTGGCTCGAAATTTCTAATAAATATTTTTCGCTATCCAATGTTTAAAATTATTTTGGTTAGGATATATAGCTAGTTTATATCAGAATACCATTTAGAACTTATGTATATAGTTTCTTTCGTTATTTTCTCGATTCCTCGTCTTCTCACTTATAAGTTATAATACATAAAATACATGAAAAGTGAAGATGGCCAGAAGAGGAGGCATTAATTAGTCAGTCACCGGACAGGCAGCGTAAGCAGTTGCAAAGGAAGCCAAACCCTTGAGAGAGTATTGTTTGTTGCGGTTCATATCCCATGCTTGCATATATATAACATATCCTAAGCTCTTCACCTGAAAATATGCATGCAGTGTTACCACTGAAGTGAAATAAATGCACACAAGATTCAAGTGAAATGCTAATTAGAAATCTCTGTTTTAAGTATTAAAAGACGAAACCTTCCTCGACATACCTTTGCATCTACATTCTGCAACCTTATTATGTGTGCATTGGGATCTGTGGACATTTACACTAAGCATCACTTTATTGTTCACAAAATAGGTGAATTTATTTGTGTGGCGTGTAATACAAAGTTGTACCGGCATAATAGATCATATGACTCATCATCTATTAGAAAAATCCAGGCAAATTACAAACAACAACCGAAAAAAAAAAATCGACATAACAACTTTGGAATTAGTCTCTTTTCTTTCTCTTACAATTAAATTTAACAATTGCAATTACAACGTATGTTTTTCAAAATTTGGGAAAGATTGGTAATAGCAAGTACTTCTTTTAGAAATATAGATTTCTTTTGTATATAAGTGTTTGGTCAGATTTGGCGGACACAAGTGAGAGACTCGTCCATTAGAGAGTGATGATGTTATTCAATCCGAGTAAGTGCTCTTCTCGAGTAGTTGCCATCGTGCTTCGACTACCTACCTTTGTATAGACCTTCGAAAGGAGCTCCGGAGAAAAATAGGTTTGTCCTTCTTAGAGCTAATTGATGAACTCGGGGCCTTCGACAAAAACTTCTAGTAAAATCTTTCAACACACAATTATAATAATTTTACAGTGGCTGGTTAAACGTGTAAACCCTTGAACCAAGTTAGCACTCAACTAATCAGACAAGTAAGAAGACGTGTTGTGACTAATTGTTACAAAGCACACAACGAATGCTGAAAAGATAGCATTACCTAACGCAGTGAAATCCTCTGCAACAACTTCCACATGATAATTTCATTCTCTTATATCTTCATGTAAAAGCCACCATAATGGGCAAATCAATCATCCATGAAAAACTTGAACCTAAAAGAATAAAGTGAAATGAACCAAACGATACACAGAGTTTCCGGTTCAGAGCTGACGACGCTTCTCAGCTCAGGTGGTTCTGTCTTTGAGATCTTTGCCGCTTTGCTAGTATTGCATCTGGTCTACCAAAGAATTAGAGCAAGCATCAAAGTCTACTTACTTGATTTCACTTGTTACCGAGCACCTGACTCAAACCGCGTCCCAATGTCAACTCTTATCGAAACCATCTACCTCGATGACAAGCTTGATCAAGAGAGTATTGACTTCCAAGCCCGGATTCTTGAGAGGTCCTGGTTAAGTAACCAAACCAGCATTCCTCCTTCCTTGATGGAAATACCCCTCAAGAAATCTCTCTCCTCGGTCAAAATCGAAACCATGACCACTATCTTCACCTCTGTTGAGGATCTCCTGAAGAAAAACAAACTAAGCCCAAGAAGCATAGACATACTGATAACAAATTGCAGTTTGCATTCTCCTTCACCGTCTTTAAGTGCAATGGTGATCAACAAATTCCATATGAGAAGCAATATCAAGAGCTTTAACCTGTCCGGGATGGGTTGTGCGGCTGGGATTCTATCAGTCGGTTTGGCTAATGACTTGCTAAAGGTTCACCAAGGCTCCTTGGCTCTTATTGTAAGCACTGAAGCGCTGAACACACATTGGTACATTGGCAAAGACAGATCTATGCTTCTTACCAACTGTCTCTTCCGAATGGGAGCAGCTGCAGTACTGATGTCGAGCAATGATCATGACAGAGACAATGCAAAGTATGAGCTCTTGCATGTTGTCAGGAAAAATAAAGCGAAAGATGATCGAGCTTACCGATGTATCTATCAAGACATAGACTCTGATGAAAAGCAAGGGGTGTCGATAACCAAAGATGTAATCAGCGTTGCTGGAGATATGCTGAAGATGAATCTAACTTCTCTGGGACCTTTGGTATTACCTTACCTAGAGCAATTCCAATATGTGATACGACAGATTCTTTGCAAGAAACTAAAGATCTATGAGTCGGGTTCTTCTTATACACCAAACTTCAAGACAGCGTTTGAGCATTTCTGCATTCATACAGGAGGAAGAGCTGTTATTCAAGCAATGGAGATGAACCTGAACTTGACAAAAGTAGACATCGAGCCATCAAAGATGACTCTTCATAGGTTTGGGAATACTTCTTCGTCATCCATTTGGTACGCTCTCTCTTACTTGGAAGCAAAAAGGAGAATGAAAAAAGGCGATAGAGTCTTGCAGATTGCATTTGGAAGTGGGTTCAAGTGTAACAGTGCGGTGTGGAGATGCATCCGAGAAGTGGAGCCCAATACAGAAAACAAATGGCTCGACTTTATCGACTCATATCCTGTAGAGGTACCTGACTCTACGAATATCAGAACAGGCAGCACGTGCAAGTAAAAATCCTTGAAGATAGAACTCAGGAGGGTTGTGAGTTATTAGTTCATTTCATTCACAATGTACACAAAGACCACTTTCACAGGTTTTGGAATGTTGTTTGGTCTCATTTTCACCCTCTAAGACATAGAAATTTGATATTTTACTTTTCACATGATCCATGTTTATAATCTAGCTGAAACAATAGCATTTGAATTTTTGATATAATATATGACCACAAACCGAGAAATATTGAACCAAAAAGTTCTAACCGTAAAGCAAAAATATCTACCATGACCACCGATTTCCACTAAAATCATCAATAGAGCTAGATCTGATTGAAACAAATCAAAGCCTTGCTGTCATATTAACAAGTAATAGAATGCTGCATCTTCTAAAGAGAATTGTTGGACTCAACTTTTTTTCTTTAACCATAATATGAGTATAGCAACAGGGTACCTCTGTTGTCATCTTTGTTGTTCTCAATATTCTCCTAGGAATTATCATCTCCAACTCTATATGCAACAAACAAAAGAGATTATAGCTACCGTCCTTGCATACATTACTGTTTATACGGTCAGCCCAAGAACCTCTGGAACATCAAAATCTGGCAGGTCTTCAGCGAATGTTGGACAGTTTTGAACTGGTATCATATCGGTATTTGCCTGTGTTGTGTCAAACAAACAAAGTATTTAGCATCAATGATTGTTGTGTGACCATAAGAAAACCTAACACTAGCATTTGCCATAAAATATGTATGGGTTCTACGTTTTGTATGGGGGACATAGAGGTTCTATGTTTAAGGCTATGTTAAAGATTTTCACTTATCAATAAGGCTTCACATGTTAAGATCTTCAAGATTGGTCAATACGCCTTCTAATTGTGGAGGAGCTTAGTAAACATGATACGTGGGGATCACAAGTATGAAGTAAATGACAGAATCCAAAACATAAATGTGGAGGGAAAGTAAAAGCTGTTACCTGTCAACAAATCCACGATCATGAAGTTCGTTGCAGTGAGGGGTTGGTATCTTCTTGTTCCACCGCCGTTTTTGGAGCTCAATACGACAAGACTGGAAAAGAAAGTGTCTGTACTCTTTGATCACGTTGCCCTCAAGGTTGGCTCGACCAGAGCTACCAAGGGGAAACTTCTCATCAAAGGCTGATGCTGATCTAACATAAAAGCTAATCTCCATATTCTGTGTCGTCTTTAATATCTGATAAGACTGGTTCTTGTGCAGAGAATAGTCCGGCTCAGAAAAGGGTAGATAAGCCAGCAACAAAAGCAGAAAGAATGGTAGAATCTGAATAATCGTCAAACAGCTTGGTCCAGCCACATTAGGCTCCTCCTCTCGGAATTGGTTACGTGCTTGTCTAGTCCTATAAGCACGAGAATCACGGAACATATCTCGTTGTTGACCAAAAAACGCCCTGAATATCTCATCAGGATCAAACTCATCATCAAAGAAATCATTCCGCGTGTTATATCTCCTCCTCGGCCTACGACTCCGCCTCTGAACATGATCAAACTCATCAACAATCCCCACCTGATCATACTGGCTTCTCGAGTTACCATCACTCAAACAAGTAAACGCTTTCGAAACTTTCTTAAACGCCTCCTCTGAACCAGGAGCCTTGTTCTTATCCGGATGAACTTTCAAAGACAACTTCCTATAAGCTTTTCTAATCTCATCAACCGAACAATTCTTTTCCAAACCCAAAATCGCGTAATAATCGTTGTTCCTCTTAATATTCCTAACCAACTCCACATTTTCCTCAGTATAGTTAATTTTCCCAGTCTCAAGCTTATCATCATCATCACCATCCACAGTTTTAAGCTTCTCACTAACAGACGAATTCCTCGAAATTGAATCAAGATTGTCACAAGCAGCAATAAGTTCATCAACAGAGAGACTTGGATTAAGCCGTTTCGCCATCTTGATAAATTTCAACGCTCGTTCTTTATCACCAGAAGCAATGGCGTCTTCGGCGATTCTCAAACAACGAGACGCATCATCCTTATTACCATCCATAACTCTTCAAATCCCTAATTCTTCTACACTTCGATTTCACAACCTTACATGAATTCAACAACAAAAGAGGCTAAATCAGAACTGTTCTATAAACCCTAACCAAATCGAAATCGAGCTTCAATTTTGAAATTCCGCGTACTTAATATAGAAAGTGGAAGATTCAGGAAAAGTACCAATTCAGACGACGAGAGTTCTCGTCGCCATGGTTGAGAGTTTTGTCGTCGTAGGTGGTGATGAGCCAGGAGAGAGCTAAAATTTTGAGTCTAATTAATCCATTTTAATGTTAAACCTGTTAATCAATACAATAAAAATAATAAGAGTCTCTCCATGGTTGACACTTCAGCTTTTTCAGATATTCTCAGCCTGACACATCATTAAAATATTTGTCCAATAAAATTATAACAATAATACAGCTCATCGTTTTAGTCCAGTAAAAATCATTCCCTCTTCCACGTAATACTCTTATATCATCATCTTGGACTTCTTAAATTTATATAGGCCCATCTTGATATTTTGCATTACAACATAATGGATAATCCAGAAACATAACCAAAACGCCCAGAAGCCTATTTCAACAAACCCAGCACGTTTGTGAGATTGAGTATATAACTTGGTCGCTATCTGCATCCCTAAATCCACGACGGATACATCAACAAGGTCCACTCACATATTTCGTTGCTGTGGTTATCAAGGTATTTCTTGAGGTCGCTACAAGATCAAGGATCTGCTGATTTTGGGTATTCTATCAAACTTGGATCTGAATTTTCTTCTTGAATACTTTGAAAATCTCCACTCTCATCGTCAATCTCGGGAACATCCTCATCTCTGTTCAGGTACCTAAGCAACATTCTCATCGACAGCCGATACGTCGGTTTTTGGTGGCAACAGAGCAAACCCACGGCGAGAGCAAGCCTTGCTTCTCCGCCATCATAATTGTTCTAGCGACTGTTCCTGGTCTGAAATCTAGAATCAAGGGAAAGGTTAGTAATGTTTACTTTTTGTTCCATATATGTCTGAAAGACCAAGCTTGTGCTAAACCAACACAATTGTCGAGTTTAGAATTGAGAAGTGAGAACTGATCAAGATAGTAAAATTGATTTTGCATGTAAGAGCTATTTATGATGCTGGTGATTTTCTGGTTCTTATTACAAATGATCGGTTGAGTGCATTCGACAGAAATCTGACTTTAATTCCCTTCAAAGGCCATGTTTGTCTTTCTCCATGTTTCTGTTGTACATTCAAGTTGGATAGCTTTTAAAGTGTTGCCAATAAATTTTTATTCGTATATCTTTTCAAACTGCAATGAATTATAAGTTTGTGGTGCTTAACTTTCAGGTTCTTATAGAGACAAGTTTTTGGTGTTTCAATAACACACAACACATAACTCCAAATGCAACTTGTCATTAGTTTGCTCTTTCTGTGATCTGCTTAGATGTAAGACAAGAATATTTAAACCACAGTTGTGTAAGACAAGAATATTTAAGCCACAATTGTGTACTTCTGTGTTTCTTCTAATTCTCCAGATGATTCTTGCAGATAGTTGAAGATTCATGACTCAACCTGAATTTGATGAAGCAAGTATGAAAGCTTTCTGCTTGTTTGAGTTTGGGTAGGTTAGTTACAACTCCTCCGTCTAAAGCCATAGACTATAGTGGTTTTCATAATTTCTAAATTGCAGACCACAAGAAATCATTTTCTTGATATATTTTGTTGGCTTCAATATTCAAATGTTGTGCTTTATTGGATGGTCTAATAGATTTTTATTAGAGCATGCTTGCTTCAGCGGGTTGCCATGGAACATGGACTGATACTGGTGGACATAAAGTATGAGTTTGGAAGAAGTAGTGATGGCTCAATCTTATTGATTGATGAGGTCTGTTATCTTTTCTCTCTGTCTCCATATCAGTCTCTCTTCGAATGCACAACTGAACACATATCTGCACAACTACCAAAATCACTGATTAGAATCATCATCCACTTGTATACATTGTGTATAGATTCATATACCCGATTCCAGCAGATACTGTCTTGCAGGTTCATATGAAGTGCTAAAATGTTGATAAGGTTAGTGATTTCGCCTATTTTTGCTCTCAGTCAGGTTTCATTGGTTTATAGTACTTTGTTCCCTCACATGTTCATTTTTTTAAAAATCCAAACAGGAGTTCCAAAGATTGTGGTTCAAAGAGAACTGCAATCCATACGAGAACGAGATATGCTTACATCGGTAGTCTTGGTATCTCGATTCTTAATTGTATAAATAAGCAATTAAAATCAGAAACTTGCTTCACTACGGCGGCCGAGACGCCGCTGTGGATGTTGCAGGGGTTGTGAAGGAAGGGGTTTTGATTAGAACATTCATGGAATCGTCTTCTTCACGTGAAGAAGAGTCATCTGAAGCTTCTCCAGCTTGTATTTTAATCGCCTCTTTAATACTCAAGCTTCATAGTTCATCATCACGTGCACGGGCTTATGATGTTATATTGTTAGTTATTCTTCATCTGGTTAATATTTCTATGCTCAATGATTTTATTTTTATTTTTTACGTGTAATATTTTATTATACATAACCAAAACCATACATGGACTATACTAAAAGCTCCACAAAAAGTTTACATAAATATTTGAGGCCCAACAAGAGTCTATCAGATTACTGGTATACTGCAGAAGAAACTTTATCTGCACTCCACCCAAACAGGTTCAATGATTCGAAGGCCAAATAGTCACTAAATAGTACTTTCTCTTTTCCTAATACTTTTTCTTAATTAGTGTGTAAAACCTAAAAGATTATTCTTCTAGGAACGAGTAAATAATAACCCAATCATAGTGAAAAATGTACTTAAAATATTTAGATTTAACTTTGGTCGGACCGATAAAACCAGCAGTCTGATCAACCGTGAAGATCCATAAAATATCAGGATCAAGAAGTAAAAAATACTGTATAATCTAAGTAAAGGTAAAATATCAAATTCAAAAATTTTAATTAACTATGACAAACTATATTTATATTAAATAAAATATTTAAAAACGTATCCCGCGGCGTAGCGCGGGTGTCGACCTAGTCAAATATTAACATCTACTACTTAACACTATTACTACTCCCTCCGTTTAAGGTTTTTTCAAGAAAACATTCAATTTTTCTATTTTTTCACTGATTTTTTTTTTTTTTTTGTCGTCTAGATTTATTATTAATTACAAATTATGAGAACTGTTACATAGACGATTCTACAACTGACAATTCCTTCCGACCCTTACTAGATCCACGACAGACTACACTTCCTTCTTCGTGATCTTGATGAATACCTTCAATGATCCACGACCTGGCGACACTTCCTTCTCTGCGTAGAATCCTGGCGAACGGCTATAATTGTACATCGCTGGAGATCTCTTGCATACTTGCCTCCATTAATCTGCAAATTTGTTAATAAATCGCAATATCTGGGACTCGAACCCCAGACCTCTTGATGTAGAAGCATTAATCAACCCTTGGTCAACCAATGGGCCAAGGGGGCTTCCACTATTTTTTCACTGATTAATATATATTTTATTTGATATCGTTAATAGATAAGCTTAAAGAGTAGGGATAAAATTGGAAAATTTGTCAAATCTCTACACTAAAAACAGAAAAGAACAACTAATTTAAAACAAAATTTAACTTCTAGAACGACAACTAATTTGAAAAGGAAGGAGTACTATTTAACGGATGGTTAAGAAATCGTGTAAGCAAGCAAACAATTGCGTTTTCCAAATGCTAAAAGTTACCGAATTCGACTGAGGTAAACACTATAGTCTTATCAATAGAAAGAAGAGAAATCGAAGAAATAAGACGATTTGAGAAAGTAAAACTGATTAGAAATTTTTTAAAACTTGTATGGCTTTTTTTTTATTATTCACAACCTTATACCGGTATACTTTTTTATCCTTACTGAGAAATTTTATTTTATTTTTAAAATCAATGGATTTAAGATTGACAAAGTTTAATGTTAGGTTTATAAATATACTTCTAGATTAATATTTGTACGATAGTAATGGATGAATTATTGAGTTTGATTGGTTCTTCCTCTTTCACCCGGAAATATTGCGGTTGTTAACGTTTAAAACCAATCATAGAAATCGTTTCAACCTTTCGGAATCGCTTTAACCCGCTTGGAATCTCTTTGTACCGCTCAAATTTACTAAATTTCAAAAGCTTTTTTCCGCAAGCATTTGCGGTTGCGGGCGGTAGCATGTGGCCAAAAAAAAATCACATGAACAATAAATAATTAAATGAAATATTATCAAATCATATATATATTAACGTTAATTACCAAAACCCTAGTTTTGTTTCTCTCCATCAAAATCATAGCGTCAAGCCAAATTGAAGAAAAGCAAGATACAAATGTAAGTATTATAAAAATATTGTTAATCTTGAAGATTTACGAATTCAAACACATTTTTTTGTAGGTCTTCACATTACTTAGTGCAATTTTTGGTGATGAACCAAATGCACGAAGTAATAAGCATTTCACTATGAAATTTATTTGTTTTTGAATAATTATGTGGTACTTTATTTATGGTATTTATTATTAATTATGAATGAAAAAATTATATTTTATCATAATAATATAACTAGATTTTAACTTGCGGTATACCGAGGGACGATTTGTTTTTAAAATTAATAATTTTTTTAATTTAGTGGTTATATATTATATAAAAAAGTTGCAAATTATATAATTTTATAAGACATTTATATTTTATAATTTACAATTATTAAATAACGGTATACCACAGAACAATTTTTGTTTTATACAATTTTATTTTAATTAGGATCATTCGATATGTCTAATATTGGTGGTGTTAAAAATAATAAAAGGAAGATTTAACCCGTATTGAAGCAGCGGGTTAACGATGTTTAAATTTTTTTGATTCAAACCCGTCCGGTTATATAACCATTTCCTGCAATATAACAGTCTATTGTTATTTTAACTCTCTATATATGTTCAAATGTTCTTAATATTATAAACTTTTTATTGATTTTAAATATATAAATTATAATATTTAAAACTTCTTCAAAACTTGTCACGCCATATAACCCCGTCTCGCAATATAACTTGTCGCGTGTTATTGTAATTCTTTATATATGTTCAAATGTTCATAATATTATAAATTTTTATTGATTTTAAATATATGAATTATATTATTTAAAACTTTTTAAAAGTCTAAAATTAAATATTTCCGGTAAAATTAAGCTGTTCAATTAAAAATCGAATTAAACGATATACAAACTCTTAAATTTGGGTGTTTGTTAAGTTAAGCTTCCTATTCATTCGGATTTGAATTCATTTTGATCTTATTTATAATATGATTCCGAATCATTGTCTCAACATTTTAGCCAATAAAGACGTTGAGTACACACCTTTTACATCAATTGGGTAATATATATCTGTTTTACAAAATTTGAATCACAATATATGAAGAAAAAATAATTGAGATTTTTTAACTTTATATATGTATTATATGATGATTCAAAATAGTTAAAAAAAAAAGTTCAAACAAAGATGATAGGAGAATCATAATTTTAAATTTTAACCAAATCTTCTAAATATATATATTTTTAAATATGGAAAATCCGGTTCACAATTTCGTATATGTTTTGACCCGATCCAAAGAAAAATATGGAATATCTGGTGTAAGATTTTGAAGTAAATTTTTTATCGGGTCGGATACCAAAAATTTTAGATAAATTTTTAACCCACCGAGTACAAAATGTACTTCAAAATACTAGTAAAGATTGTATGTACTTTATATTTTTTATAATTATAGTTTATATTTATTTGGTCTTTTTAATTTAACTGATGCTGCATCCGCTGGTTAGCAAGTCATAAAACTCCTAAAATGCACCAATTTCTAACCGCTAAACCAGTCGTTCAAAACGCTTAATAACACTTGAAACTACAACCGCCCGCTTCTGCAAACTCCCGCAATCGCAACCACCCCCGCTACATTTAAACTAGTTAAGCTCTTAGAATCAGTTCAGAATTTATGATTATTCGGTTTGGTTTCAGAACCATATTTTTCGGTTCGAAATCTGTTTGTTTTAGGTTTAAGGTTTTATAACTAGGTCTACGGCTAATATCTTCCATTTTTCGAGAGTAAAGGACAAAATTTTCTGCCGGCAGAGGGTTAGGAAGAAACTCTCTGACACGAGTATGGGTCTGGACGACGGCGAATTCTATAGGTGTTAATTGAATAGTTTTATAAAGGCAAAACCATTATTTCAGTGAGTGTGCATCTATATTGACCTATATTATACATACAAAAATATATCACTGACCATTATGGTTTTCATGTTATTTCTCGAATTTTCTTAGGGCAAAATGAAAGGTTTCGTAATTATTTTCTTATGTCACTTGTAAGTTGTAACTAAATGGTTAAGTGGTATTATACATGTTTATACTCATTTCTTCAACGCTAGTTCTACTTTAGTAAATTATATATTTTTAAGTTCTATTTAGGTAAACTACCCTACTTTTTATAAATAATGACGAAACAGTGGCTTTTATTGGTATCAACTAGTATCATTAATGGTACAAATTGTACAAGTACATATGTAACCAATGATAAAGATTATTCAAAAATGGGCATTACAACTTGCATCTGTTAAAAGGAGTAGTACAAGTTTAAAGCAACTAAAATTGGATTGAATAAAATAAAGTAACATTAAAATGTGGTAATAGGAAAATATATTTATTTATGAATTATTATTGGTTGCTTTAAATTAATCATTTTAGTTATCTAGTTTACTATTTTTCCTATAACATGAGATTTATCTCATCATTTTTAATCTAATTTTTAAATAATATATTATGTTTTAATATATTTTTTTCTTCACATTGGAATTTATATTATCGTTTAAAATAAAATTCTTTTAACTTATTTTAACTTAATTATCTTTTTTTCTTTTCTAAACAAAAATCAATTATATTTTGATCTACTTTCTAATATCTAAATGTTTAGTGATTATTTAAAAATATAAAATTCACATATAGTAGTGAAAATTAATTTATTAAAAAAATTATAAAATGTTATTTAAATAAATCTGATTTAACTTTTCTATTTTAAATATATTAATTTCGTTTCATTCAATTAAATATATTTTTCATACTAAATTTTAGTTTTTATTATCTCTAATTTGTACTATTTTCATGTTATTAATCAAATTTTATGTTTGTACTATCATCTCGTATCATCTCTATTTGTATTGATTTTTTGTACCACCACTATTTATATTTATATCTATAGTGCAACCTCAAAACTTCTTAATGCATCACTATATTGTATGTCACTAATAAAAGCCAACAATATTAATACATTTGTATAAAATTAAATGACTAGTAAGATAATAAACACAAGATAATAAATATGTTAATCTTTAAACATTTTAATAATTTCAATAATCAACTACAATCATCCCAATGAGTTATCCACAAATTTAAAAACTATAATTTTGTTGAATAAAACTACACAATAAATCTTTTTAGCCAATAGAATCAACAAGCATATCATATGTTGAATTTCAACTTGTTTAGGAAAAACAAAAACAAAAACAAAAACAAAGCCAATTTCAACTAGCAAACCATCTCAAGAATACCTTTTGAAATAATTGATATCATTATACAAATTCGAACCATTTTTTCATTACTTTTGATTGCACCTCATAATTAATTATTCAAAGTATTTTAGTGATGAAACAATAATATTTTGAAAAACTAATAAATCATCTTGGACGCAAAAATTAAAGGATGTTATGATTTTTTTTCTAATCAACAGTGATAGATTTAGAAGGTGGGAGAGAAAGTGGTATTTTAGAAGAGAAAAGAATGGTGAAAAAGTGGTAGTTTTGATAAAATTTTCTATATAATTCTATTCAAGTGTATATAAAAATGAAATAGAAGAGTAAATGTAAAGTTACCCAATTTTTTTCCTCGATTTATTCACTAAATATTAAAATTGTTGACGTTTAAATAAAACTTAAATATTCAAATATTTTCTTTTATGGTCTCTCAACTTTGGACATGTCGAAAAAATAAATAAAATCATCTCATCTTTAAATAATTTCTATTATGGTTTCTCAACTTTTGATTTGTTGTAAGTTTCTTTGATATTGAATGTTATATAATCAAAACCTAACGAGCAATGGACTGGTTCTCATGAATAGATATGGACAAAATGGAGTGATTATAATTGAGAAATTTTTTTAGATCAAACGATATGAGATTCAATATCATTTCAGAAACCACACATCTTAAAATGCATCCACATGGGACTATTGTGTGTTCAACCAAATGTGGAGGAAAGATAGCATATGCCGTTAGTGTTTTTGACGATTGTAAATGAAATAGTTGGGATTTGACAGCAAAAAGTTCCTAGATTTTTAAGGATGATAGTCAGAATGAGATTACTTCATCTTTCAATATGTTTTCTTTTACATCTACTGCCATTAGATACTTCACATCGTCATCACTCCCTAGTATTTTTAGTTAGATCACAGATATAAAATTTTCTTAGTTTAATCTTATTACTAGCGATCTCCAAATACTCTTATGGACGACTAATTTCACTGGTTTAAATTATTTGGCTTTAGTTCTTAATGTGTTGGTAACCATTTTTTGAATATGTATTAAACAAAGTAGTCATATAGTTTTAAAACATCAATATGAGTTGTTATGTTATTAGTTTCTTATAATGCTTGGTACATTAGTTAGTTCACCAAACATATTCTTATGTTGTGTCAAAATTCTTCTAATCCTAGGAATATTGTCATGTGAATCAACTTTTTATTCACAGAATAACATATCATTTCTTAAACTTTATGTTAATATATATAAATATTTCCATCTTTAGTTTTCTATAAAAGATAGGTTTGACAATTTCGTTGTTTAATGAAATACTTTTGTAGAGAGATGTAGAAGAGTTTCAATACAATAAAGAAAGATGAAACCAATTAGAAAAGTTAGATTCTTGACGAAGAGATGACAATTTCAATTAGTTTATAAATTATTTGAATTTATTCTATATCAGATTTTGTTATAAAGTATATAACATTGACTTACAGTTTTGTATTATATTTATCAAAAAATATTATATATATATATATATCTAACATTGACTTACAGTTTTTTATTATATTTATCAAAAAATATCATTAAATTACATTATTTATTTCGGCCTTAAAACATATAGGCACGGCTCTGATAATTAGAAACTATTTAGATTTTGTACACATAACTAAATAGTAAAATATATGTTTATATAACCTAATTTTTTTGATATTATTTACTATTTGTACCGCTAAAATGTTACCAATCAAAGTAATAGTTGCTCGGGTTTTTTTTTTGGTATCGCTTTTGTATGTTATTCGCTCTTACAACATTGAAATATAATGAAACTGCTTACCGCTCCTTCTTACCGTTAAAAAACTCGTACCGTTTAAGGTTACCCTATAATTACTTGTAACGCATTAAACAAATAAATAACACACATAAGTTGTAAACCCAACATCTGTTTTCTTTAGACATTAATCAGTATATTACAACCGAATAATATAGTTGCCACGTTAAGTGAAATTTTAGAGGTATATCTTTTACAATTATAGTATATAAGAAATATTGTAACATGTTATACATATATTTATCTCTTTTTTTCATTATGTTTCAGATAATTATTATTTTAGACATTTACATTCTTATGTAGAGAGTTAGTTTATAGTATGAAGATCTATCCCTTATATATTAATAGAGAAACATTTTTTTAAAAAACCTTACTATCATGTGTTATTAACAAGATTGTCACGCTGATGTGTCGCTCTCACAATGATTTGGCTTCTATTTAGGTAATTACCCAAGATTTATTAGACTATTTACAGAATTTGTCATTAGTCTCATACATCCATATATCCCATTAATAATTAAAAACATACACTTTTTGTTTATCTTATATTACTATATTTTTATATTTATATTTTTCTTTATATACATTAATATAAATTTTCTTTAGCCGATGGGTAAACAATCTTTTTATTTATATTTATATTTATGTTTATAATTAAATGATAAAATATATACATTTGATTCAAGAATCTCGAATTCAAAACTACAAAATCTTTACATCTTTCATAAAATTTTTACTTAAATAAATAAGATAATCTCCTTTCTATATATGTTACGAATACTTAAAATATATACATTTGATTCAAGAATCTCGAATTCAAAACTAGAAAATCTTAGCTTGGAAACTATCAAATCTCATCTTTGCTAAATTTTGGATTTCTTATACTTATTATAAAAAAAAAAAATTATTTTTATACTACAAAATCTCAAAATCTTTAAAACATACGGAAAGACATATTGCCATAAATGGTAACATTTCGTCAATACTTTTTTATCACGTTGAGGTTTTATTCAAGGTTCAAATATTTCACGGGTAAAACATATTCTTATATGAAATAGTCCCAAATTTGAATAAAACAAAAAAAAATTTGTAACATGTTTCGTTTTACACAAACGGATCTTGGATCCCGGATAATAATTTTAATCATAATAATTTTACTTGAATCACTTCATCCCGCACATAGTGCGGATTGTTATCTAGTTATATATTATAGTGACTGTGATTTATAATACATGTACTGTGTTATCTACATTTATATAGATGTAACTTGTTACCCACACCTGTTACCGTCATCAAAACTATAAGGTTTGCCAAATTTTGTGGGGATTTTTTTTGTGACACCCAATTCTTACTTCAACAACTTAATTGGCATGTCAAGAACAACTTAAAACTCAAGTAATTCCATAACTAACTAGAAATAACCAGTAATCCATTAATTCAACTTAACCGTCTTCTAAACTACACATATTGTTGAAAGAAAATTGAATAACCAATTAATTTGATGCAGCCAAAATAAATAATAATAAAAAACCCTACATCACGCTGATAACCTTCCTCAGCAATAAGTGGTTTGGTTTGATTATGGTTTAGCCTAAAAAGTAAGAACTCATTTGGTTGTCATTTTTATTAAGCTTTCAATTTAGATTTTGTTTAGTTAAAAACAATAAAACCGGTTCAAAATAGAGAGATTTTGTTGTGACTCCAATCTATATGCATAACTCACCAAAGCCGGTTCGAACAAGTTGCTGGTCAAATGCATCAAATAGTTGGTTTTTGATGAAATATGAGAGACGCGTAAGTTACCAGCTTAAATCCAACGGCTGAGATGAATTGGTAATTGAAAACGATGTGCTTCATTCGAATGGAAAACCGGGTTAGCAAAAATGTATGTAGTGTCTAAATTGTTATAGTAAACAATCGGCTTCACAAAAAGTATGATCCCAAGTTCAGTGAGGAGTAAATGTAACCAAAGAAGTTTGGACATTGGGTTTAAGACAGCATGATTGCTTCAGTGGAGAACCGTACAATGTCATATTACTTTTTGGTAGGCTAAGAGAGCACATGTACGCCCTTTGAGATATGCGAAAGTAGCATTGGTAGAAACAAAGTCATCAACGTTACCGACCCAGTCCACATCCGACTATGCCTGAAGTGGCGGGAAATTTGAAGTGTTTAAAGTATATGACATGAGAAGATGAACTTGTAAGATAGCGAAGAGCTCGCGGCTTGCCCATGCTAATCCGTTAGCAAGTTCATGAATTGAGAGCTTGTTCACTGTGTAAAATATTTTTAGCCTAAAGTCCTGCCTCCTAATTATGGCTCTGATTGGTATTATCCCTAATTCAGCTTATTCACATAATCACATGTATCCCAATCCCATGTACATCTCATGTGTGCATACTAATTAAGATTCAAGATATATACTATTAGTAAAGAACGTTAGACAGTCTATTCACGCACTTCAATGGGCCTCTAGAACGTATGGCCCATATCTATAACACAAAAACTCATGTCGTTTTTTACTAATGTGTTAATTATGCAGAGTCCCACATTGCTTAGACATGAAAAAAGAATTGAGGAAGCAGAGTATAAGAGAAGATCTAGACAGACTGACAAAATTACTTACCTGGACGGGGTCAACTTGTGATCAAGAAGACGAGTGGCCTAAGCTAGTGACCTCCATTGCACAAAAAGGAGGGGTGCTTAGCTTAAGGTCTCCCCACGTGGGAGAGCCTGCGTCATTATTTGTGGCAGAGGGGGCCTGCGTTCGCGCGGTCCCTACCATTCATAGTTTCAGTTTTATGACATGTTTCCATTTTTAAGATATGTTATAAGGTAATTTCTTATTAGGAATGTCAAGTTTCGAATATGTTCTATTTATTGTTTTGGTACACTATCCCACATCGGAAGAGTACATCAAGTTGGTCGGTTTTGTTTTGATATAAAATAAAGAGGCTTTTGATGAAAGAAACTTGTCTTTGCGCTTGGGGCAATGACGCAGCTAATGAGGTTCTAACCGAGGCGCGTCTATTGCTGGTTGAAAACTATTTCCAAACCCCCTCCTAGGCCTAAGCTTGTCTTGGGCCTTCGAGAATTTCTGGAAGGGCTCCCTTCGGGGTAAAGCCCTACAATTTTCAGTTCAATTTTCAGTCCAATTTTTTTCCAGTGATGACATTGTGTCTCTCTTTCTCGAAGGGATCGAGAATTTATGGAAGACACTTGTGTCAACGGTTGTAGCTAGAAGGACGTGAATAAATGGTCTTTCGCATAAAACACAAGTGTTTTCTTCCACAAGCTCGGATTGAAACCTTGTTATGCAACTCATAAAGTGGTAGAGGTAAACTGAGAAAAGAAGAAAAAAGTTGCTGAATCCATTGTTTACAAGCCTCATCAACATGATTATTTGGTTATAGCACCTTTAAGTGTCTTTCGCATAAAACACAAGTGACGTCTTCTACAAGCTCGGATCAAACCTTGTTATGCAAACAAGACTCACAAAGTGCGAAAGATAAACTGAGAAAAGAAAAAGAAGTTGCTGAAGCCATTGCTTACAAGTCCTCGGCAACATGATTATTTGGTTATAGCACAGTCACGATAAGGTTTTCTATCTCAGTTTTTTACACGATCAAGCTCTTTGCAAGTTACTACAAGTTTCCAAAGAAAACATTTAACTGGAACCTTTCAATTATGGTCATATTAAATAAATGTAAAAATGTTTCAAGAACTTCGTTTTTATGCTATAGTTTCTATACAGAAAAAAGTAAGGAGATCAACACAAAGAAGGACCGATTAATACAGTGAATACAATGAATATATACATTAAAGCTATTAACGTTTAAATTGAAGATGCTGGGAAGAAGAGTATACAAATAGGATCTTACTTAAGAAAACAGAATGGTAACATATAAGAAAAACAGGACGTCTTGTTCCTCATTAGTGTTTATTGGTAGAAGTAGGTTTAGCCTTAGGCTTCTTGACGATCAGAACGGAACAATGTGCGTGATGAGCTAAATAGTCACTCACGCTACCCAAAAACACCCTCTTGACAGCTCCATAACCATGGCTACCAAGGACAAGAACACATGCATGATGTCTCTCCAAGGGACGACTGGATTTGAGATTTGCGAAGAAAGAATCGTGTTCAAGATCAGGAATGGGTACGTGTTCGTCGGTTATGTGGTGGGATCTACGAGTAGGAATAAAAATGACCACTAATTCAATATTCACAATAATCACAAGTGTTTATAGCATTACGTAAGGAGAGACATTAGGAATTAGTTAATAAGTTTTTGAATCCATTCTTTTTACACGCCTCCTCAAAACAGAGAGATTCTTATGACCACAATCTTGTTGCATAACTCACCAAAGCGGGTTCGAACAAGTGGTTTGTCAAATGCATCAGACATGTAAGATCATCTCAGTATATGTCAGCCACTGAGAAATACGACATACATATTGGTAGAAACGCAGTCGCCAACCTCACCGGCACAATCCACATTCGAATATGCATGATGTGACAAGGGATTTGAACGTTTAAAGTATATGCCATGAGAAGATGACTATAGTTGCAAACTTGCAGATGCTCAAACACTTAACTAGGCCTAGAGGGTCTGGCCCATTTGTTTTCAACCTAAAGTCCTGATTATATCTCATATCCCAAATTCAGATTATTCATTAGCTGTGTTTTCCATGTGTTCATTAGAATGACACTATATTTTATCAATCGAAAATAGCTTGAAGCTTATTTTTAAGCTTATTTTTTCCATGTGTTCATTAGAATGACACTATATTTTATCAATCGACTAGATTTAAAAATAAGCTTCAAGCTATTTTCTATATAGCTTCAAGCTATAACTTCAATGGTACTAGAGAACGTATGGCCCATGTGTGTAACACAAAACTCATGTCGTTTTTAAGAGACTTACAAGACACGTTGTGTGAGGGAGATGTGTTAATTATGAGAGTCCCACATCCAGGGGCGGAGGCACGTAGAGTATTATGGGTGCAATTGACACCAATAAAGTTTTTAAAAACGTTCTAATTTCATTAAGTTTTTAAATATATATGAATCTTGAACCCAACCCAATTTTGAGTTTGAACCCAACCCAATTCAAAATTTAATTTTGTTATTTCTTGTCAACATTTTGGTATTTTCATAAAATCAATTATAATTATAATTTTCTTCCCTTAGATAGAAACTTCATATCTTCAATATGGACGAACAGAAATGGAATCCACCAAAATGTGTTCCGAAATGCTTGTTGTTCCATCTTGAGACATTTGTGCATGTGGAGAGGATACGAATGTCAACGAGGAGGGAGAAAGAGGTGGCCACATACATCCTAGAAAATGCAAGACGGTTGAAGAAAGCAACCTTCTGCACAAAACCCATCGAGACAGAAAAGCTTGAAAAGTTGGAAGAGAGAAATGGGAAGCTCAACAAGTAGGACGACACTCTCTACATTTTCTTGGACAAATACTGAAATGCCAATACCGGTTTATCTGTGGAAGCGCTTTACTAAACCGGAAAATTGTGGATTTTCATTTTTCTTTTTATATATTAATACATTACAAAATACAGAAAAAATTATATTTTTTATTTTATTTTGTTGTTATGGACAGTGGTTCGCAATAGCAGCTTAGGACTCACATATGCAGCAACAATTACACTGTCTATATTCAGATAACATTTATGTTATCAATGAAAGTTTTCGTTGGAGAATATATCTTGTCTATGCTTTTTTTTTTTGGTCATATCTTGTCTATGCTTTATTTTACATATTATTTCATTTCATTTATGTAAGGATCAGAACTGTATATACATATGTGGTCAAGAATAATGTTGGTTACCCTAACTTGACTCTTATCATGAAAGGTATGGGAGGACAACTCATCATGTTGTGATAGCTATTGTTCTTTTCATAATCAGAGAGGATTGTGATCTTGCTGGAATTTTTTTAGCCGTCGTGTATATGTTGTTTTAAGAAAAGCCAAAAGGCTTTAAGATCCTATCTCTTATTATCATCAGCATAGTCTTAGCTGCCCTCAAGATTTTTTTAGTTGGTGGTGAAAGTTTTGGATGCCCTAGTGATAGGCTCCCACGTCTAAGGTTGGGGGTCGGCCATCATACAACCGAAAAGAGTTAGTAATTTAGTATTAGGTTATGTTAGAATTAGGATTAGGGTTACAGTTAGAGGTAAGCGTTAGAGTTCTCTCAAAAAAAGAAAAACATTAAACAAAAAATGGTTGTAACTTATTAACTCATCATAACAACAAAACGAAAATGGTCAGCTCTACATAGCTACAAAAGCTTTAGATACCATGCGGTAAGATATTTCTACCTACAGATATATATTGGCTAACTTGATTTGGAGTCAATAATTCATAGCTTGCTTTTCAAATATATGTCGGGTCATCTTGTCTCCGATTCAGTAAATCCTTTGTTCACACGATTCAATACCGTGTAATTTTGTACTAATTTTGTAAAAGTTGAATACCCAAACAAAAAAATACATGAATCTAAATCCCAGACCTATTTTTAGGACAAATCCTACTTTTCATTTATCTATCTACTTATGAATTATTAGTCTTTTAATCAATTATTTAAATTTTTATTGGTTAATTTATTTTTCAAATCTTAACATTTAAAAACATATTATGTGCTATATCCAATTTTTTTTAGAATGATATTGTTAAATAATTAAATTTTTAAAATAATATTCAGTGTTCAAAAATACGCCTTGTTATTCTCATATACATAAGGTAAGAATAAAAACATTCATATATACTATATGACAACGTTTTTTTTTTTAATATCCTTAACAAAACGATGTTGTTTTCTTTTTTCAATTGATTATTTTTCACATAGTGATACTCAAATTGATGTTCTACTTTTTGTTATTTGTTTCACAAAGATTGATTTTTTAGCTTTTTTTTTTCTTTATTTTATTGATTTATAATAATAAATCGTAAACTTCTAGGCGTAATGATTGAAAATAATTAACTTTCTTAAATTACCATTGGTTGATAATTATTTTAAAATATGTAATATTAAAATTAATGTTTAAATAATTAAACAATGATTGAATTCTTAATATGCGTAAAAACTCTAAAACATCTAACTATTACGAACATAGGAAGTATTTGATTTTTAGATATAATGTTTCCAATGCAACGTAAATTATTACTCAATAGAGATTACCTTCACCTTTTTGGTAGTATATTATTTTTTTATTACCCATGATGAGTATTGTTCGTATATTTCTTACTATAATATTTTTGTGGTTTAGATATGAGCATACTACCAAAATTTTATTATTTTTAATTTATTTTCCTCTAGAGAAGAATATGTATCATAATCATATGTAGCCCTGGGCATAAAAACCGAAACCGAAAAACCGAACCGAACCGAACCGAAACTATCCGAATGTTTTGGTTTCGGGTGTCACAAAATAACCGAATGGTTCTCTTTCTAAACTATCCACGGATATCGGTTATTAACAGAACCGAACCGATATCGATGAATATCCGCTTTAAACCGAACATAATTTATTTATGAGGCCTAAAGCCCATTTGTCTTCCCTACCCAACTTACCCAACCCATTGCCTAATCCCTACCCTACTTACCCAACCCATTAAGCCCAAGCCCATTGTGTGTGATTGTGTCATAGAAAGAGAAGAATGGAAGATCAACTCAAGGACTTGAAGATGCTTGTAGAATCTAATAATCTTTTACTCTCTCTTTCTCTCTTTCTCGCTTTCTCTCTTTCTCGCTTTCTCAAGTCTCTTTTGAACTTGATTATTTTGTTGCGGTCTCAAGTCTAAACTCTTAAGTCTCTTTGAAGTTTGAACTTTGTTATTTTGTTGCGGTCTCAAATTTTATTTGGGTAATGGTTCGGTTATTTGGATAGTTCGGTTATTTGGTGGGTAAATAACCGAACCGAACCATATCCGAAAGTATTTCGGTTATTTTTTGGTTCTCTTCCTAAGTATCCAAACCGAACCGAACCGAAAGCTAACCGAACCGAACCGAACCGAAAACAGTTCGGTTCTCTTATGGATGCTAAGTGCCTAAAACCGAATAACCAAATAACCGAATAACCGAACCGAACCGAACCGAATAACCGAACGCCCAAGCCTAATCATATGTCTAGGCATTGTACCATATCCTCTTGTATACCTGTGTTATGTGTATAATGTATGTGTAGGCATTATAGGGTAATCAACATTTGGGCAAACCAACACTTGAGATCACACTATAAGAAGTGATCGAACCCCGAACATTTGATGAGCTCAGAGCTGCTTTACATGTTAATCAACATTACCTAAGCTTAGAAACTTTTATCATTTAGAAATTAAGAAGAAGCAGGATAACCACTAAAGCAGAAACAAAAACAAACAAGATTAGAAACGTTGAAACTTTATAACAATGTTTACAGATTTATAAAAACAAATGTTCTGAAAGAGTTACAACTTCTAAAATTCGATCTGAATTTCCTTACGAAGAAATCATCGAGGATTAGAACTTACTAGCTTAACAATTCTTTGACTATGCTACACAAATTATAAAATACATGATCTACTTAACCCTTTTTTCCTTATATTTATAAATAACCATGAAGTTATCACACAGGTGAAGCTGAGAGCAGAAACTCAGGCTGCTTTCTCTGCAGGAGCACTCCACAGAAGAGGCAGAACGGTTTCGAGGCAGCTTTGCTAAAGGAGGATTTTGGAAGTGATTTGAGATCACTCGGGAATGAAGGCAATGCAAATAAGGTCTCTGGAGCGAGTTCTAAAGTCATTCGGTTGCAGCATTTGCAGAACCATAAAGGAGTTGGTGGACATACTTGCATTGAGACACAACACCTCTCAAGCTTGTGGCTTTGATCACATCTCTCTTTGTCTTTGCTCTTCTTCTTTTTTTGGTGCGGAGATTCGCAAAAGGCTTCCTCCGCTGAGTGGAAATTGACTGGCGCTGCACAATAAGGACATTTCTCTTCCTCTAATGAGGTTTCTGTGCTATTACTTGATCTGTGATGAATTAGAAACATAGAACATATGAATTTGAAACATTCTAGTATCTATTACCAAGGGAAGAAGAAGGTATGTGAGAAAATTACCTCGTTCGACTAGATTTCACTTCTACGGAAAGTGTTTCCAGCTGACTATGGACAATATCGCGATTTATCTCAACCCATTGTTGCAACTGAGCCAATCCAGCTGGACACCAATTCCAAGAGGAAGGCGAAACAGTACCCTGAGATGACTCAGAGAGTAGATAAGCCGAGAAACTGAGACCAACCAGTCTTTCCCGGAGTTCTCGTTCACTTTCTTCAAGCAGTTTGAGCCACAGATCAATTTCTTCTTCATCGTTCGTTCTCTGACCTTGAAGTTTTCTGTTGATTTCCACTGTTTTGAGCTCCGATAACATAACACGTCTAGAGATTACGTTGAGAATGTGTAACAGCCTGGAAGGAACAGCAGAGAAGCATTTGGTGATCTTTGGCACCAGATCTTCCATGGAGATATCAGCATGAAATCCGAGGTATGACACAGAGAGCCATTTGGTTAATACCAATTCAACAAACTCTGGCATTGATTGTTTGAACGCCAGCATTGCAGCTACCATATCCCAAAGAACTAGAGGCTTATTCAAATCTTTGAATTCTTTCAACGACCAGAGAAAATTAGATTCCCAATATGCGAATTCATTTTTTGAGAATCCCAGAATAGCTTCGGTTACCGTCTCTGAAGAATCTTCTGACTCACCAGATTGTTGTGCACCATTCCAGAGGAATTCTACAGCAGCCTTCTGCGACCTGAAGGCAAAAAAAAATGAACAGTCAGGTTTTGTAACGAGCAGGACACAGAAATGCTACTTAATGAATAATAATCACCTGGCTTGGTACATCGGATTCAAGAGTTCAACGTTAAAGTTGCGGACCTGCAAAATTTCAATGAGAAGTCTTAGTTATCTAATTCTGAAAAACGTGATAGCTTACAGTCACCACGAACCAGGTTTCTGGGAAGATCATACCAAAGCAACAGCAAGGTTTCCAGGGGACAATGCCACACCAAGGCATGACAGGAAATCATCAGGAAGCTGCGGAATATTTCATTGTTTGTAAAGATAAACTAGAGGTAGGGATAAACATCGAGACAACATTTAAAACATAACATAGTGACGTACATCAGTCGTGCTACTGAGACCAGGAGTGTTTGCAGGAATTGGCACTTCAGAGATGGTATTCTCACACAAAATCCAGTTCAAGACATAATTATCCTGCATGTTACAAAAGAGTAATGCAACCTATAGCTAAAAAGAATTCGACAGTAGTTGATAGATCACAATGTAGCTCATAGCTTAGTTTTTTGGTAAGAAAATCATGATTGTTTGTCTCTCACAAGACAAGCAGTACAAAAGCTGTTTTTACAGAGCAGAAATATAATACCTGACTGCAACTGTACAAACAACGGCCATCATATGACCAAGCTAGACCTGTAACCTAAAAAGAGTGCCATATGCATCAATTAACGGAACACTTACATTGCATTTTAGAAAAAGGTTTATAGTAACAGAATAATGTCTTACCACTTGGTTATGAGCATTACTTGAAACAATTTGTTCAAACTTTCTTGTAGATATTTCACACTTCCATACTTCGAAAGAACCAGAGCCTTTGCCGATTGCCAAGTGCATTGCATTATAATGATTGCTTACAACAAAAGAAAGTGTTGAAACCTGAACAGGATTCACCGCTACAACCTATAAATACGCCGGAAAATGTCAAAACACACAAAACTCTTAATGTTTTTTTTTGTTTTTTTGATAAAAAAACTCTTAATGTTACCTCGATGAAAACACACTTACATAGAATGCAATTAAAGAGAAAAACGGACAAATCATGATAGACTGATAGTTTCATAAACAAGGAAATAGATACATATGGAGTCAAAAACACAAGGACCTACAGACACAAAGCGCAATATAAATTCAACTTTACTTACAGAAAAACTTCAGAAAGGATCGCAGTCAAAATTCAGGATAGTCTCAATCACAA
Source organism: Arabidopsis suecica (assembly GCA_019202805.1). Lineage (NCBI taxonomy): Eukaryota > Viridiplantae > Streptophyta > Magnoliopsida > Brassicales > Brassicaceae > Arabidopsis > Arabidopsis suecica. Next base: position 6,999,294 of record CM032912.1, on the reverse strand, counting down.
TCAATGCAGATATCACAGAAGCTATACTCAATCTGTTCCTATTCAGAATATCAGACAAAGTAGAACACAGAGAGAAGAAATTAACTATCACCTGTTTAAATAGAGAGAATGAAGATTTATAGACATCCACAGATTTTTGCAAGTCTTCGTTGTTGCTCATCCAAATTTTTACACTGCAGAAAGTGCGGAAAGAAATGGTCAGGAAAGTGTTATAAAAAAGATTCCATTGAGAAGCATATGCAAATGAATGGACATTAAAATGGCTTATTTCCAAGAGTGAGAATTTCAAAGAATTTCTAACATTTTATGTTATGTTTAACAAATACAATTTGTTTCTCGTAATAGAACACTTACTTACCTACCATCGCAACTCCCAGTAACCAACACCACTTGCGGATTCAAAGAATCACAGCCAAAAATTCCCCAACTCATAGTTGAAACCCATGAGCTATGGGCCTGAATTATAGCATGAAGTTCCACCATGGGAGATACATTAGTACGTTCAATGTGATAGCATTCAGGTGCATGAACTTTCCAGATGGAAACACTACCGGACTTTGAACCAATTGCCAAAAGCGAGAATCTTAACATATTCTCACTAGAAGAAATTTCTGATGAGAATCTTAATAGAGATGACCAGGCTACGGAAAGGGAGGATAATAATGCCTCACGAGACACATACGTTTCTGGACTTATCTCTTGACTACACTTTTTCAGAGCTTTAGGCAAAGAGTGACAATCTTGGCCATTGCTTGCCTGTTTATATACTTCAATCTCAAGTACCTGGGAACATAATGAATCATGTTAGATATGAGTACAATGCGATGATTTGATTCTTACTAGATGACACTTGAGAGTGAGAGTGTCAAAACTTCTAAGAACCATATGGTGTGAGCGATGCGTTAAAGGATTCTGGTGGAATTCAAAAGCATTCCATGATTCGAAATGCATCAAATCAATGATGGTACAATATAACAGAAACAAGTTAGTGAAGAGATAAGAGGAAATACATTATGCTCTGCTTGACTGTCTTGCTTGGAACATGATGCTCGATCTGTATAATTCTTTTCATGCAAGTTGCTAGAACGAGTCACAGATGAAAGTAAGTTAGTAAAGTGATCAAAATAGATGGAAAACAATTTCTCAAACCACTAGTATGCATCTGAGGAAATTTAAAAGTGAAAAAATGCTCTTTACATGTTGTTTGCGCTTGTTTTTCTTCGCTTGCGTGCCTTCAGACTTGAAATCCTTTCATCGTCTTCATGGTGATGTTCTACCAATTGATCCTGTGATAAAAGAGCACAAATCATTTCAACAATATATAGCTTGGATCAAAATAATATGCTAGAGATGTAAATGATTATGCAATACCTTCCACCACAACAATTGTCCGTTAATAAAGGATAACAAAAGATGTAACCGATTTGTTAAGATGAGTCCTTATCAAAATCTAAAGGTGAGAGTACGATGTACAAACTATCTACATATCCCTCCCTTATAGGAAACACATACATTATATAGTTCGCCTGGAGTAGTAAGTTGTCCTTCATGGTGATCAACTATCCACTGAAAAGTGATTAGTTAAAGATACAAGTTACCTTAGATAATGAAGTAGAAGGATTGTTGGACTCTCCAAAGTTCATGCTTGATAGATTCTCATAAAGCATTTTAGATACATCAACAATCTGCAAAACCGATGAAAGCAACTGTAATGCATAATTTAGTTATAAAAGGTAAAACAGAATTTACGACTTACCTCAATCCACTCAGCACAAAAATCAGAATATGGAGGTCGGTATAGCTTAACCCTTCCTTCCGCTGTGCAAACAGCCAGTAAGCACCTGACCAGAGTTATTTGAATCACCAATTTAGGAAATAGAGAGACTAAACAAACTCGAACCGTGAGAGAGATCGAACACATGGATTCGGAGAAACTGTATAATACCCGTGGTTGGGAGACATTCCTATCTCAGACCATGAGAGAGATCGAACACATGGATTCCTTTCCCGCTTCAAACTCGAAGGTAAGAGTCCACCAGTCAGCAAATCTACAATCACATCATCACTCAAATTGTTATCCGAAACCTCAAATCAACAGAAATTTGATCTACAAACACAAAACTTCATGTTCCTGAACACTAAACAGTTGCAAAATATTGAACTTTGATCTGCAAATCTGAATTGACACACATAAAGGAAGGATTTTGAAATTTGATCTGAATTTTTGTTATCAATAAAAATCAAACCTTGAGAGCGAACACGACCAATCTGATAAGGCTCAGCGTCAGAGATTGTGATCAATCCACGAGGTCCAGAAGGCAAAGCCGGATTCTGACATTTATAAAAGTCGTCAATACAATTTTAAAAAGACTCAAACTTTAACCTCAAAATACGAAGCAGAAGAAAACTTACAATGATGATGACTAGATGACCAGCAGCGACGGCGATGAGATTTTCCGATGACCAAGCGACGGCGTTAGGATACGATGGTGAAGTAACAAGTGAAGCTTCCTGAAACCGCGACGCCATCAAATTGACTAAGAATCTCTTCTAGATCCGTTTGAAGATCAACTGAATTTTTTTGGAGGGAAAAAAAAAAACTTGCTCTGCTTTGCTTTAGCTTAAGCTTTGACAAACGAACTGATGAATTTGATTCAGTACGGAAACCCTAGTTCGAATCGCAGTGACGCAGATGCGATCCTCAATTATTTTTTTTAATTTGTTTATTTCTATCCGAATAAAAGTCAACGTGCTCGTTCTTTAAACGGCGTCGGTTGAATGATGGGCTAAGCCCAAATCATTTTGAGTCCACTAGAGAATATTTAGTGAGGAGACCATAGTTCGAAACGCAGAGACGACGAAGGAATTCTTAATATAATCTTAAAACGGTGTCGTTGAGCTTTAGCGATAAGCCCAAATAAGTAAAAACTTCAAAAATTAAGGGTTTTGAAGCCGCGAGAAAATATTCGCCGTCGCCGATGTCGGGAAACAGAAGAACTTGAGGCAAAAAATTCAGTTTTTTTTTTCCGGTGAGTCTGAAGTTCTGGAATTTTAAAATTCACGACTCGATTACCCAATTCTCCGTCGGCTAAAGGCAACACAATGAAGCACATATAAGTGAAAATCAATAGGAACATATGTATACAAGTTATAATCCTGCAATTGCATTGGCATTGGATTGATCTGTTTGTTTTCTTGAATTAGAGAAAAGAGTAAACTTTGGGAAGAAACAACGGGAATCATAGAAGAAGGAATAATCTCAGGTACCTTGCCAAGCAAGGAGGCGTTTGTAGTACACTTCCCTGGTTACCCATCTTCTATTTCCCGAGCCATTGAAACACTTGGAGGTATCCAAGGAATTTCACAAGTAAAAAATCTCTTAACTTTAGTCTTAAAAGTCTCTTCCTTTTTACTGAAATTGTCTTCATATGCTAGTTATTAGAGCGATGTCTATATGTTGTTATTTGTTACAGTCTTGGTATATGCATCCATATGACTTTTAAAAGGAGAGATTTTTATTCAGTTTTGAGTCTTTTTTTTTTAACTGGGTAGGCAAGGGAATCAATTTCAAATAAGCTTGAGCTGCGTTTCCGGCCTGAAGATCCTTATGCACATCCTGCATTGGGTGAACAACGTCCTTGCTGTGGTTTTTTGTTAAGAATTTCTAAGCAGGATATCAAGAAACCTGAAAGTCAGCCTGTTCTTGCCACTAGTAGTGATGTATGTTTAGAGGAAGCTAGTACAGTTCTATGTGCAGATATCATAGCTCGTGTGTCTGAATCGTTTCACTTTGATGGTAACAACTTTGCTCTCCTCTTTTTGCTTGGTTCTAATGCCTCTGAAATTTTGTCTTCCATGTGAGAGTTGGTACTTGATAGCTCATATTTATAGTGTTTCAAGACTTTCTTCTCTTATTTGTTGTGTAGGCATGGCTGATTATCAGCATGTTATTCCAATTCACGCGGACATTGCGCAGCAGAAAAAGAGAAAGTGGATGGATGTTGATTCCCTTACAGGTGATTCACTTGCAATTATTTTCTGTTTTTCAATTTATTCGAAATTTCTGGTGTGATCACCTAAATTATATCGGATATATGCAGGAAACAGTGATTTGATGGGCCTGGCTGTGGCTGATGAAGATGTGATGATGTTATTGCCACAGTTCTTTGCACCCAAAGATATACCAGACAATGTGGCGTAAGATTACACTGCCTGTTTCTATTTCTTTCAATTTTTATCCTTTCTTATTCGGTGGAATAGCCGTTTACTTAGTTGTAAATATATTTATTATTGTCGAGCGGTGAAGAAAAACATTAGTTGATTGAAGTGACTTCAATTATAGTGCTGATTTCAATTTTCTTGTGTGATTACAGGTTGAAACCTCCGGCAACATCTGGTCCTAAAAAGAAAGATGATGCGGCAACTCAGAACTTTTATGAGGTAAAAATAAAGAAATGGAAGCATCTGAGTTTTCTAAATAAACTAAACACAGACTGTTGGTTGCACCTAGAAGATAGAGAATAGGTAGTTGGGAACACTATAGGACATATCTAAACTTTAAATATCTAAACTTTATCTATAGACTATAGGACATTATTTTCTTGCTGAACTAATTGTCTGGGACTTAATTTACTTGTAATCTTGAAGTTTTAGGAATTTCTTAACCAAACCTGCATTTCGATTTCGGTTACTAAGAATAGGTGGATTATACTAGTAGAGGTTTGGCATGATAGTCATTAATTTGCAAAAGTTATATCTCAATCATGCAAATGCAGTAGTAAAAATATTTGAAGCATGTAAAACTCTTGGTTTCACTCTTATGAACCATCAAGAATGCGTGATCCGTTCTGTTCTCTTCCGGATTTCAAAGATGCTGCGACCGCTTCCTTATAGTTTTGTCATAACCTAATAGATCTATGTCATGCTATTTTCTTTTATGATGCAGATTGATGTTGGCCCAGTATTTGCAATTGATTTCAGTGTCAAAGATATCCTTTTTCTTATATGCTAGTTCTTCTTCCGATATTTCTTTTGACATTTTTGCATCTGGCAAGTAGAAAGAGCCGTGTTGGCTTGTTCTGTCCTTAACTTTCAATACAGATCCCAAAGAAACTGAAGTGGGAAGACTTTGTTTCTCGCAGCTCCAACCACTGGCAATGGCAGGTATCAGTGTCTGCATTGTTTGAGGAGCGGCCTATATGGACAAGGGATTCTGTAGTTCAACGACTACTTGATAAAGGTCTTAAATGTACACATCATATGTTAAACAGGTGAGATAGCTTTCTAATACGGGTTTCTTATACTGAGGTGTTTTTAGTACTACATTGATCAATTTGGTGTGTTCTCTGTAGGTTTCTGCTCAGGGCTGCGTATTATTTCTCCAGTGGTCCGTTTCTTAGGTTCTGGATTAAAAGAGGCTATGATCCACGGAATGATCCTGAGTCTCGTGTGTGAGTTCTCTCTTAAGAAATTGATTTATAGATTCTTATTATATGGTTCTTGGTTCGTGACATTTGTTAGGTGAAATGGTAATAGACATAGATGGGTGCATAATGTTTAACTTTTGAATAATTGTGTTTCAGATATCAGAGAATGGAATTCAGGGTTCCTCCTGAATTACGGAGTTATTGTGATGCCAATGCAACTAACAGGTAAGTCTTTTCTATTTCTGCGGTGAACTCTTCCTACATTAATGACACAGCGTCCTGGAGATTTAAGCCTGAATACTCTCTATAGCATTCTAAGATTGTAGGATTGTATCATACATTTAGCATGATTTGTTAAGAAATTTGCAACTGAACCATTGGATTTATGCAGGAAAAAGTCTGATTATATGTTTTTTCTTTTCTTTGCTACAGCGCAAAGCCAAGCTGGAACGACATTTGTGCTTTTAAGTTATTTCCTTTCAAATGCCAAACGTTTCTGCAGTTGTTTGAACTTGACGACGAGTACATCCAGCGAGAGATAAGAAAGCCTCCCAAGCAAACTACTTGTAGCGTGAGTTCTCAGCTTAGCTTTTTTTCATGAAGTAAATACCCATGAATCGTGGTCTTTTGCCTGTTGGGTTAGAGATTAGTCGCACACAAAGTCACGCATCTACGCCAATAGATAAAATTTGGCAAGTCCTCAAGTTTATGATCTGATTCGTTTCTTGTTTGCAGCATAAATCAGGATGGTTTTCTGAAGCTCTGCTTGATACTTTGAGACTCCGTGTAGCTGTGAGGTTTGTGTCTGTCTTCCCTGAGCCAGGTTTCGAAGATGTATTTAAATCCATTCAAGAAGAATTTGAGAGGTCAGAAAAAGTACAAAGTCAGAAAGAGACACTTAAACCATCTTTAGTGAAGCACCGTGAGGCAACTAAAAGTAAGATCATCAAAAAAATTGTGTGTATATCTCTTTTAGCGTTTAGAAGTCTAGTGAGTGCTTTTTGATATGCCTTTGCGTTTGTAGAGTATTATTCGGAGTTAATCAAATCTTTAACAGAAACTCAGTAGACTCAAAAGATCATACTGCTCTATGAGTATATTAGATGCATATATATTATGTAGAAATTTGTGTAATAAGAATTCTGTAATGAGCTAAAGTAATCTTGATACATATCACATGCTACGCTTGTTGTCGTTAGTCATTGAACATGTTTTCCTTGAAGACTCTGAAGTAACAGCTACTGACAGTATTTTAATTTGCAGGCTCTGAAGACATGGAAAAGTGTAAAAGTGTAAACGAAGATGTTGATGCTAATGTTAACGAGGATGGAGATGATGAAAATCTGGATGACGAAGATGAAGAAGAAGAAGAAGAAGAAGAAGAAGAAGAAGAAGTCGATATGGTAATATTACTGTTAAAGTAAAGTTTTGTTGTTTTCTTCATCCGCTAGGATTCACCGTTTCTCTGTTCCTCTTCTTTTGCAGGCTGCAGGAGACAATGAGATATCTCTCGGTTCCCATGGATGTATCCTTCAAAGTTTAGCGTTTTCCTGCATTGCAGGAATTAAGCTATGTGTTTGGTTCTAACACCCTTTTGACACTCTGTTTCTTTAGATTTTCCTATACGATGATAAGATCTTGATACTGAGAACAGCTCCAGGACGTATCTGCAAGGCTTGTTCGATAGTTTTCCAACCAGTGAACCTGGTTTATATGGAGACTTTGCTGTTGATGATGGGAGTGATGGAGAGTTTCAGATATACAAGGAAGAATCTGAGGGATTGTATTCCATTGATGATGATCATAATGATGACGACGACGATGATGATGACTGATGCGTAAAGATCATCATTCCACACCACATGTACTGTTTCTTGTCTTCATCTATAATCTCGTGATTGGTAATTTTCACATAATTTTCACAACAAAGTCCACTTACATATTCGGAAAACAAGAATACTTAGAACCAGGTCTTTAGTGTAGTGGTCCGGACTAGTCGAGGTATTTAACCAACGTTTAACGTTGTATTACGAACTTTGATTT